>VDFB02379711.1:148532675-148550601 GCA_007258455.2 Sequoia sempervirens | reverse complement strand
TACCATATGCTTCTTCAAGGTTTATGGGAGATTTATTACTTTGTGATCATAAAATGGTTGCGAGTATGTTGGTTAAGAGGAACTAGGTCCAGTTGATGGAGGAACTTTAGGTCCTTCATTGATTTCATGATATAATTAGGAAAAAAGATCAAGAGGTGCAATAGTAGGAAGATATTGTAGTTTCATGGATGGGTAAAAGGTTACATTGTCTTCTAGATTATCAAGGCAGTCATTGTAGAACTTGTTCATGCTATCATCATCTTCTCCAATGATGTCTACATCACGAGGAGGACAATCATGGGGAGTTGAAGGAGCATGAGGCAGCTCAAGGTCATTAGGGTCATAGCCAAAGGCACAATTGGACATGTCTACCAAAGATTTTAATGAATTCCAAAAATTATTAAAAGAAAATGCCATGGTGTAAGTAAATTAAGATGCAAGAAATGATAGAAAATAGGGATCCTGAAAAGAAAAATAGAAAGAAACTACAAAAAATAGAAATGTAGGAAATACTCCAAAAAAGCCTAAAAATGCAGTTTGAAATGTGCAAGTGGACTAATTCACCCTAGGTGGCGAATGAGTCCCAGTATGAGATTGTTTTGTGTTTTTCAGAAAATTTAATGTGATTATAATGCTTTCCAGATGCCAATGAAGAATGTGAATGCAGATTTTTAGTTTTTTCAATGATGCAAAAATGAAATATAAATGAGTCTTTCACTAATGCAAATTAAAAAACCTTGTGATGCAAAAACAAAACAATACCCTAATTGAATTTTGATGCAAATAGAGTTGAAGATGCAAGATATAATTGAAATTAGAAATGTAAAGTGTTTAATATGTAGGTTCACCAAAATGAATTGTAGATTTTTGGGGCCCTAGACCTTTCTAGCACTTCTAGGGTTTTTCACCTAAAAGGAGAAAGTAGGGCCAAAAGATCTAGCTAGGTTCACTCAAATTGTGCAATGTATGATGTTATTTGAACTAAGTGCAATTAAGTGATCTATATGACTGATTATGTATGTAAAACCTATGATTTATGTAATGTTGGAAAACACAATTATGTTTACAAACAATGAATTATGAATGAACAAATGTAAAATAGAACAGAAAGAGGCTGAATCAAAGTGCACCTGGGTAGAAATTAGATAATTTGGAATCTTTTGAATGTTGTCTAAAATCACAGAAAATCACCAGTGGGACTCATTTTCCACTGATGGTGAATTAGTCCTACTTCTGATGAAAACTATTGGGAACAAGTTTCTGAGTGTCGGGATCTAGAATCTAACAAAACCTAGATTTTCAGCCTTAAGGTGGGACTCATTCGCCACTGATGGCAAATCAATTTACTCCCAAAATTCTGAGAAATTAGGGGACAATTTTGTAGCACCAGATTTGAGGTTGTCTGCTTGTCAAGTTGCCAAAGTCAAATCTGAAAAAAAATAGACCAAATGTCTTCTCCAAGCTTGAAATAAGATGTTGTTTCCTTGAAACACTTTTTTGACTTCTTGTCCACTTTTCAACACCTAAATGTTTGTCAAATCTACACACACAAGTCTGCAAACACACATGCAAAAGGGGGAAAATGGTTAAGGGTTAGGTTATAGGGATTGTGTTTAATCCAACTTTGGTAATCAAACCCTTAATGAAATAATGAAATGAAGGAGAATGATAAACAAATAACATGCAAATGTTAACAACTTACCAAACCCTTGTTGAAGAAAAGCTAAAGATATGTCAATGGCTGCTCTTGAATGCTTGATTATAAGATGCAAAGTGCTCAAATGCTAATTGAATGCTTGAATGAGTTAGAAGATTGTAGGATAGGTAAAACGAGGAGAAAAACACTTATTTATACATTCGTGTGCCTTAGTTACCTGTTGATACCTCAACACAGGATGACATCAAGTAATTTTGAATAAAAACCCAAAAGAAATTTTGAAATATTTTGAATTTAAAGCCTAGAGGGACTCATTCACCACCCATGGTGAATGGGTCCCACCTTGGACTTGAAAGTGGGTGTCAGGAATTAAGTCACATTTAATGTTATTTGTCGGCTTTACATTTAAAAATATACTTAATTAAGCCTTATAAAGGCATAAAGGGGTAAAATAAAGCATAAGAAAGGAGTAAAAAGTGAAATTATGCCTGTAAAAGCATGAAATATTGTTACAAGACCTTACAACACTTTAAAATAGGACTTGATAAGTGATGAAAATGTGATTTTTAGGTGAATTGTAATTAATAGAGTCTAGAAAAGTGTAGAAATGTTTTACAACACCTTCACAAGATGACATTATTTTAATTTTAAGGACTTAAATGTGAATGTTCAGCCTAATTGCAACATTAAATCAAAGCAAGATAGATCAAACATTGTGAAGAAAGGCCTAAAAGACCATGAAAATGACAAGGGACGATTTTTCTACAACACACCTTCAAAATTGTAGACCTATTAAAAGGTCCTTTTTAGGGTCTTATGGTTTTAAATGTTTCTCTATGGTGTCTATAATGCTTCATTACTTGGGGTGGAATCCACCGATTGACACCTTTTCTGGCTAGAGCCAAGAAAATTGGATGTAATTTTATTTCTAATTTTAATTTTAATAAAAAAACCTCTATTACCAATAAAAAAAATATATAGTTTACAAATTATTCTAGTTTTCAATTAGAATTAAAAAATAACAATAAATTATCCTTCCATAAATTTTACGGATTGATTTCACTTTTCAATTAGAATTTTATCACCATGCATTTTACATTCTAGATTAGGGTACTGTCATAGAGCATCTCCTCCTAGAATATTTTCTTAGCATCAAGTAGAACCATTTTTTTACAAGTCCATTCTTTCCTACACCAAGTTTTTTGCATAATCATTGGCTTTGCCAAAAAAATTGTCCATTATGATGATTTATCAAAGTTTTAAATGATTTTTTATAGTGGTAAGGACATTAGCATTCATTTTTTAGGGGAAGAGGAAGTATAATGAATGAGAAGACATGTTATGCCCTTAGCACACCAAACATTAATGTCATATCACCCCTCAAAATTCTCAAGTATATCTTTTACACGAAGTGAATTTTAATGGCTTGGTAATGCCAGTCATGAACTCTAATGTCACTTGAATGGACATCAAGGCTACGCTTAATCCAGACTAATTCAAGATAAAGATGAACGAAAATTCAAAAAGTTCAAAATATTGATTAATTTAATAAAGAGAAATGGTTCTATTCTTTGAGAATTTGTGGACGCACGTCACCAACACGGTTGTGTTCATTCACATCGAATTTTTCCCTTCCATGCATAAAACAAACACATCTATTCTACATTTAAAACAATTAAAAACTCACAACAAAGTAACCCAAATAGAGCAAAACACAAAATTTTACCAGCCATGCCAAATTTGATAATTTCATTAATGTAAGTTAAAAACCTACCTCATCTCAAAAACTACTCCATTAATTTGGGACACTACTAAAAATGCTATAAAAAGTGAGAGCAAAGCAAGAAGCATGAAATAAATATGGAAAGTTCAAAAGAACTTTGTGAAACGTGCTATGTATTTTTAGTAAATTGAAATTTAAAAATATGAAATAAGGAAAGTTATCATAATCTCAAAAAAAAAAAAAGGAAAAATATTCATTAATTTAAAATCTAGAATGATGAAAAAAGCATTTGAAAGGAATATGGAAACTTGCAAATTGCATGCATACAATTAAATGTGAAACTTAAGGACTGAAAAATATTCATTAATTTAAAATCTAGAATGATGAAAAAAATCAATCGAAAGAAATATGGAAACTTGTAGATTGCATGTATACAATTAAATGTGAAAACTATGGAGGGTGGGTGGATTAATCAATGTGTGGAAATTACCTTTTGATATCATGTTGCATGTTTGGGTGCAAATTCTAGTTTGTAGAAAAAGCTAATTGTTCTTGAATCTATGTTAAATGGTAATAGAGATCTTATTTCATACCAAACCTCTTATCCGTGAATATAGAAAAATATTTCTAAAGTGGAGGAGATCCAAGCCAAAATCCACCCTTCTATATATTTGTTGCGCAAGAATACTCCATTTAACAATTTGAGGTGTTTGGTGTTCTGTCTTTAGTTGCAAGTAGCTAGAGACATCGGCAAAGCAATTGCCTCCAATGCCATCCTTTCAATAGGGGAGGAAAGGGAGTGAATGTTGAGGCCAACATTTGCATATAATTTTATACATCAAACGTTGAATATAGACATCAGTAAAATTTCCAATGTATTTAAACCCAAATTATTTTAAATTTTCAAAATTAAATCATTCAAAATGTAAAGCTGTCACTTGCGTTTGAATTCCACCATTCTGCATTTGTAACTAAATCCTTTTCCACTTCCATACGTGCATTTGAATTCTGCTAGACTTTGTAACTTCCATTTCTTTTTGTTTGCACAAATATACAAACATGTGATGCCATTGTAGGAACACCTCTCAGAATAATAAAATTAATTAAATATTAATGTTATTATAGACAAATCATAGAAAGACATAATAATATTGTAATTAAATGGTTTTCTAAGTACTAATCCTAATTTAGTCATTGTTAATGATATATATGATTTAGTATTATTATTGAAGATAGGTCTTCATATTGATGTTAACAAAGGTATCAATATTAGTACTAATAGCAAGATTAATATTGATAGTAACACTATGGTTTAATCATCTTAGACTAATAATATTATGATTGTAATGCCCCATCACACAACCCTGGGGAAAGTTGCAATTAACTAGTCAAATGCAACAACAACAAAAAAATTGTTTAAGTACAATTAACATGCAAGTTCACTACCCATTTCCAACAATCCCTAAGATTACAAGACTGAGTTTACTTAAACCCAAACAAGAAACATGAATTAAAATCACAACATTTAATTACTTAACAAGTTACATGCACATACATTCCATACATGATAAAAATTACATCAAAGCATAAGAGATACCACATGTTTCCAATAATATGAATTACAATATGATTACAACACTCATTCCCTAAATGAGGTAATTCCAATAACCAAGGTTACAAATTACATCTTCCACCTCGATACAAAGAGGGGTAATAAATTACAATAATAATTGAAAGGAATAAAGCATGAAAGAACTGGATCCCACGAGCTCTCCAACTGGAAATCTCATCCACACGAACAAGAAGACAACCCAATGGACTAAGATGCACATTCCACCCAACCATGCGATACCCAAAGGCTCACCCCTCGTGCTAGGAGATAGTAACAAGGAATCCTAGGCAAGACCATCTACCCCTAGACACAGGCTAACTCATGATGACACAACCTGTCACATGAACTAAATGACCATACAAATAACACAAGTATGACTCTAACATCAATCGTATAAGTCACATTGTTTCAAGAAATAAAATAGGATTGAGAATGATAAGAAGACCAACCTATAAACCAAATACCAACCTACATGAGAGCAGTGTCATCACAACATTGCGACTCTCCCAACCAGACTTCGCCCCCACTCATGGGTTATCATCCCGGGTGGCCCCCATCAACTCCTACACTCCATGCTCACCATGTAATAAAAATACCTCTTGTAAAGACAAGATACGACCTTGCCATTCCGTGCCTTCTCTCTATCTCATCCCAAGTCTATACAAGACCTTGTGTCCATGAGCGAGGCAAAATTAATATTGTTAAGTGTTTGATGCAACCTAAGCTTCTAAAATTTTATTATGTTATCACTGAATTAACTAACTTGCAAAGAGTTTCCCTGACACCACTTTGTGTGTCAGCCCTCATTGCAAGCCACTCCTCTAAGACAACACGTGGAATAACTCCACACACAAGGGTACACAAGTGCAACCTAAGGAGAATGACTCCTATACAAGACATAAAGTCCACACATCACGTTCACAATAATCAGGTACATAATACTAGATACGTTTGGACGCACTATCCAAGGTACTCCAAAGGTTGACTATCATAATGACAACCCATACAATTAAATGAAACCCCATCTGGAAGACTTCAGAACAATTGACCCAATTACCCCAACATCGAGAATGAACAAAACATCGCTAGAAAGTACTTTAGTCAATTAAATAAACTAAGGTTAGGATTTCCTAAATCCAGTCAACTCAATCTATGTTACTTGGATTTATCTAGAAAAATACATAAGATTTATTTCACAATGTTGAGGAATTTAAAAAAAACAATAATTCACTCTGAGTTTCTCAATCATACTTAATAATCAAAACAACTTGATAAATAAAATAATTTGATTAAAATAAATTAATCTTTATTTTAACTACGATAAAGAAATAATCAACTTAGAATTAACTATATTTAAATACCCATATATATTAAATATATATATATAAGTATATACATAATGTATATACAAACTTATATATATTTAAATATACAATTATTATTTAAATATTTCTATTTAAACTCAACTAATTAAATTATTTAAAAATGCATAAAGTATATATATACATAAGTATATATATAAATTATATATATATAAATAATTAATTAAAAAAAAATCATTTAAATATTAAAATAATATATATATATCTACATATAATATATATATATAATATATATAATAATATTATTATATATATATATATATAAATATATAATAATAAAATACACAATACTAAAAAACTGTCTCCTTACCTTATAGGTGCGCCTCCCAAAAGGGAGTGGCCAGGTTGCCTACGCAGCCACCCCCATATGGGGGTGTTGTGTGTGGGCAGCGCCGCTGCCTGTAGGCAATGACATTGCTTCCACACAATGCCTCCCATATGGGGGTGCTATGTGGGAGCAGCCCCCACTCCCCCTCTTCATAAATTTTTTTATAATATATTCTTTTTTATATAAACTTCCAATGAAAAAAATAGGGCATACCCTTTTCCTATGAATTTTTTGAAACAACAAAAAAAATTCTAGAAAAATGAAAAACACAATATATTTATAAATTATATCTGTATGTATGTATATATATATATATATATATATACTCAAAATTTTCATTTCTAGCCAAGTCAGTATTAATTGAACAACAAAAATTTTGCAATGAAAAATAATAAATTTGATAACAATTGCATCCGGTTTTAAAAGTTTCATTGAAAACAATTCTTTTGGTTTTTCAAATTTTTCATTGTGTGATTCGTTTTCCTTCTTTCCAAAATTCCAAAAAGTTTGTAAGTATTGAACAAATTCGATACAAGATTTTCATTGAAATTCAAACAACATCTAGAAATTCTTTCCAAGAGCATAACAAGATTTAAAACTCTTTTCAAATGAAACAAAAAATCAAAGAAACCCGATTTTTCCAAAGCTTGAAGTAATCAAATAGTGCTTTCCTGCATCTATTTCCTGTTTCTCCACCAAGAAATTCAACCTTCTTTCCTCAAACCAAAACAACAAAGCCACAAACTTTCTCCCCAAATTGGAATTTTTTTTTTTAAATTATATGAAATTCTATTTGATCAAATAGAATTTTCCCCAAATTTGTCAAAATCCTAGAATAAATATCTCATATATATTAAATATATTGCAATTTCGAGATATTTTCATTTTTTGAAATTTAAAACAAAAATAAATATCTCATATATATTAAATATATTGCAATTTC
This sequence comes from Sequoia sempervirens, assembly GCA_007258455.2. Lineage (NCBI taxonomy): Eukaryota > Viridiplantae > Streptophyta > Pinopsida > Cupressales > Cupressaceae > Sequoia > Sequoia sempervirens. The sequence goes on along the minus strand of VDFB02379711.1, from coordinate 148,542,956 downwards.
AAGATATTTTCATTTTTTGAAATTTAAAACAAAATTACTTTCCAAATAAAATTTCATGCATTTAAAAATTTCTTTTTACAAAAAGAATTCAAAATTTTGAAAAGAAATTCTTTTACTTATTAATTTTCAAAAAGTGCAATTTAAAACATATTTCCATTTTTTCAATTTAACTCTAAATATCCAATAATGCCAAAACAACTAACTTAATTTAATTTAACACCATTAACTTAATTAATCAATAACTAAATCTAATCCAAGATTAGATTATTTTATTAATTAAATTAAATTAATCAATAAAATAAGTAACATTTCAACATTGCAACTAGATATATTTAGTCATCATTTTAACTACACCCACCATTTAATAACCTTTATAATTTGAAATTAAATAAAAACCCAAGGTGAAATGTACAATATTAAAAACAACTAAACCCGACTACAACCTAACAACACACTATGACTAGGGTGATGACATGGCATGGAAAACCTAGCTACTATCTCCCAATCGATTACTATTGGTCAATGGACACGCTCAAACCTGTGAAATCAGGTGGAGTCGATGTCATATACCTATCAACTTGTGAACAAAGAGTATATCGAACATGCATATATATGATATAATAAAACACACCGTGAAGAGGAAATCTCATAATTGTAAGGCACTCGCAAGTGAGTGATACAATCCTGTCCTCTTCACCAATACAGACTTTCTAACTGACAAGTCTAACATCAATAATATAATAAAGGCATAAAGAATCTTTAATTAAATATTGACTACTCCAATTCAAAACATGTCATAATTATAACATCAAAGTAAAATACCATCACATCAAAATATCACATACGCATCACTTAACAGTTGCAATCAAATAGAACCAAGTACCATAGTCAAGGTGCTAACAGAAATAAAGCATGCATAGAAGAACATTGTTCGATCAAATAGAAAAATGAAGGGGTGCTACATCCTCCCCCCTAGGGTTAGGCTTACTCCTAGAAGCCTGCAAAAAAATAGGGAGAAAGCTCCCTCATCCTAGCTGCATCCTCTCAAGTGGATGACATGTCATCCCTAAGATCCCATTGGACCCTAACCTAATCAATATCTCGCCCTCGAAGAGTGAGCGTTCTATGCTCTACCACGGCCATGGGCTCCAAATCCAGCTGCCTATCCTCTACCTGTAATGCATTCCTATCAAGTACATGAGAAATGTCTGGATGGTACGGCCAAAGAACTGAAACATGAAAAACATTGTGAATACACGAGAGACTGGGTGGTAAAGCGAGATAGTAAGCAACTGGACCAATCTTCTCGAGTATCTCAAAGGGTCTGACAAAGTGAGACACCAACTTAGAGCCCTTCCCATAACAGATGGGACTATTTCCCTAACGCACCCACAAGAAGACTCTACCGCCCACGGAAAACTGACAATCCACTCTATGTGCATCTGCATACTTTTTTTGCCTATCCTGCCCTACCACCAAGTGCTCTCTAATCCTATCCACTTGTTGCTCCATATCCTACAACATCTCAGAGACCAAAGTCACTCTATCCTCAAGTTGATCCCAACTCAAGGGAGTGTGACATGGTCGCCCATACAATGCCTAGAAAGGAGGCATGCCGATTGAACTTTGAAAACCATTATTATAGGCACACTCTACCAAATAGAGATAATTTTTCCATCATTTATGCTGGTCCATTACATATATGCATAACATGTCCTCGAGGATCTGACTGACCCTCTTAGTCTGTCCATCTGTCTCTGGGTGGTAAGCTAAACTGAAGTTCAACTATGTCCCCATCGCATGTTGTAATGAAGTCCAAAGAGTTGAGGTAAACACTGGATCCCTATTAGAAATGATCCGACAATGAATACCATGTAACCTCACTATGTCCTCCATGAACACTCTAGCTACGGACGATGCAGTATAAGAAGAGTGAATAGGTGATAAGTGTGCCACCTTCGTCAACCTATCAACTGTTACCATAATTGCATCATGTCATCTCGAAGATTTGGGTAAACCAACAATGAAATCCAATGAGATAATATCCCACTTCCACTCTAGTACTAAATGTGGTTGCAAAAGCCCTGCTGGATGTTGGTGTTCAGCCTTCCACCACTGACACTCAAGTCATCACGACACATAATTTGCAATATCGCATTTCATCCCTAGAAAGAAGTATAACTAACACAGATCTGCATACATCTTCTTCACCCCAGGATGGGCTGAATAAGGTGCATGATGTGCTTTAGTCATGACCAAGGTGTGAAGATCACCTGAAGAAGGAATGTATATGCATCCCATGTGTCTCAATATTTCATCTGAGTCTAGAGAATAACCTAAACACCTGCCCTCGAGGGGTCTTCCTATCTTAATCTTTGTCCTAACCTCCTGATACCAACTATCCATTAGAAGGGAAAAAGAATCTGACTCCACAAATCTACAACAAAAGTCAACTCAGCTATCTCATGTCTCCTATTGAGTGCATCCACTACAACATTCTCTTTTCCCTGGATATACTTCACCTCAAAGTCATATTCACAAAGAAACTCCATCCAACACCTTTACCTAGCATTAACATTGGGCTACGTGAAAATATACTAAAGACTTTTGTGATCACTATGCAACTCAAACCTATGGCCAAGAAGGAAATGCCTCCATCTCGTCAACGCATGAATCACTACCGCTAACTCAAGATCATGCGTTGGATAATTTAGCTCATGATCCTTGAGCTTTCGTGACTCATATGCAATGACATGACCCTCCTGCATCAACACTGCACCTAATCCCTCCATGGACGCATCTGTACAAACTACAAAGTCCCCAATCGGATCCAGTATTGCAAGTATTGGTGCACTAGTTAGCTTCCCCTTAAGATCCTGAAACGCTACCTCACACTTCTCTAACCACTCAAACCTCTTCCCTTTCCTCTGAAGGGAGGTGGTAGGATAGCCTATCTTTGAAAATCCTTGCACAAAAAGCAAGTAATAACCCACTAGCCCCATAAAGCTACGTATCTCTACCACATTCATGGGTGTAGTCCAATCTGAGATCGCTTAGATCTTTGTAGGATCCACTGAAATACCTTCTCCTGAGATCACATGACCAAGATATTGGACCTCAATCTTGAAGAATTCACAATTTGATAGGTTAGCATAAAGTTGATTATCTTGCAAACACTATAATACCTGCCATAAATGTTCGTCCTAGAGTATATCAAAATGTCATCAAGGAACACAAGGACAAATCTATCTAGGTATGTGCGAAATACCCTATTCATCAAACTCATGAACATAGAGGGGGAATTCATCAACCCAAATGGTACTACCATGAACTCATAGTGACCATACCTCGTTTGAAACATTGACTTATGGATGTCTGATTTGAAGATACGAAGCTGATGGTATCTAGACTTAAGATCAATCTTTGAAAAGATGGTGGCACCCATGATCTGGTTGAATAGATCATCAATCCTAGGAAGTGGGTATCAATTCCTGATGGTCGCTTTGTTCAACTGTTGGCAATCAATACATAACCGAAGTGAACCATCCTTTTTCACGAAGATAACTGGTGCTCCCCATGGAGAAACACTAGGGAAAATAAAACCCTTTTCTAACAACTCCTCAAGTTGCAAGCGAAGCTCTTTCAGCTCTTGGGCGGTCATACAATAAAGAGCTCGTGAAATGGGCTCCAATCCAGGTACAAGGTCTATCTTGAAATCTATATCCCTCTGAAGTGGCATCCCTGGAATCTCATCTAGAAAGACATCGGAATACTCCTAAAGAATGGGGTGACTATCAAGAGAGAATTTCTCCTCTCCATCTTCTAGATCCAAATCATCCACTTTAACAGAAAATAATTGGAAATCTTGATGCACACACCTTCTCAACTGCATAGCTGAGATGACCCTCAAGGAAATCAGCCTCTGAACTCCCACTACCTCTACTACTCTACCAGATGCCTCAATGCATCTAATCGACTTACGTCGACAATCTATGACCACACTATGCGCCTCCAACCAATCCATCCCTATGACAATGTCATAAGAACCCAAAGGAATAACTTGAAGGTCTAATGTAGTATGAAGAGGTCCAACCTCCAATCTACAATTTGGTACAAGGGAATGGGATGCAACCTTCACACCCGAGGCTAACTCAACCTGCCACCTATTAACTTGCCTTACCACACCCAATCTACATCGTGTTACGATGGAAGAAGAAATGAAAGAGTCTGACACTCCAAAATTAAACAAAATGGTAATTGGATTACCTAACAACATACCATATGACTCAACAATGGTACCCTAATGCTCTACCTAGCGGTTATCAACCGCTGCGAAAACATGATGCCCCCAACCAACATCCCCAACTATAGGCTCAAATATCGCTGGTCCCTGAGAAAACCCAGATGTGCCCCTGTTGGGACACATTCTAGCTATATGGCCCTATTAGCCACATGCAAAGAACTCAATACCTCTGCCATAGCCCCTGCCTCCAGATGGTGCACTAGACTGCTGCGCACTACCCCTAAAGGTGGGCTAGGAACTCTGAGTTGGCTAATCATAGCTGAAGTGTTTAGTGCACCTCCAATTTCTGTCCCCCTGTCTCTGCTGGAAACCTTTAAGTTTCCCTTGTGATACCTATTATTGTTACTGCTACCCACTCTACGACGATCCCTATTGAACTCTACAGGGTGCACCTCCCTAAGACTGACCTCCTCTAGCACCAGACCGTGTTGCCAAAATTACCGCCTATCTACACACCCATATGGCCTCCTAGTGCCAAAGCTAGATTCTCCTTCACCAAACGTGCCTTCTCCACTGCAACCTCCATGGTCTTGGGTTTGAAAACCCTCACTCCTCCACTAAAATAGGAATTTAGGCCCCTGAAAAAATGGTGGACCAACATACTCTCATCATCTCCTATCCCAGCATACTATTTGAGCTCATAAAAACATCACTCATCTTGCTCAACCGATAATTCCAACTGACATAAGGCGTGAAACTCATCACCTCGTCACTAACACCAGTGCTCTAATAGGAAACAGGCTCTCAACTACTCTAAGAAGATCTCCCAAGATACAGAGTTGATGTCTATGTGAAGCTTCTGCTCCTCTAACCTCCACCAAACCGAAGCAAATCCCCGCAAGTGCATAATAGTGCATCGCGCTTTGGTATTGCTACCATACGGATGCATCACAAAACACCTATCTAGGTCTATGAGCCATCTCTCTGCCTCTAACCCAGTACCAACTCCATCATACAATGGTGGACGTTCCCTAAGCAAATCTCTCATGTGCATCTTTGGGTGAGGTGGAACTTCCCTCTCAGTAGGGCTACCCTGAACCACTGCATGTCTTTATCCAAGGAGTGCTAATGCCTCCTCTAAAGCTCTATGTGCGGCCTCAATCCCTAATGGATACTGCTACTAAGCTATACCCCCTGAAACATTCTATGATGCCTGATGCTCTTCCTACTCTGGTAAAATAGGAACACCAAGAGGAGAGTCATGCTAACTCTCACCGCGATCGCCTACACAACCACATCCACACCCTCTGCCTTTTTCACATCTAGGAGGCATAATATTGTACAGACACATCAAATTATTAGGCAAGGTACACAACATGAAACCTACGCAACTAAAAGCTTAATGGGTTCATCATAATGCCAGAGTACCCAGTGTTTAAACCGGGGCTATGATACCATGTGTAATGCCCCGCCACGCAACCCTAGGGAAAAGTTGCAATTAACTAGTCAAACACAACAACAACAACAAAATTTTAAGTACAATTAACATACAAGTTCACTACCCATTGCCAACAACCCCTTAGATTACAAGACTGAGTTACTTAAACCCAAACAAGAAACATAAATTAAAATCACAACATTTAATTACTTAACAAGTTACATGCACATACATTCTATACATGATAAAAATTACATCAAAGCATAAGACATACCACATGTTTCCAATAATATGAAATACAATATGATTACAACACTCATTCCCCGAATGAGGTAATTCCAATAACCAAGGTTACAAATTACATCTTCCACCTCAATACAAAGAGGGGTAATAAATTACAATAATAACTTAAAGGAATAAACCATGAAAGAACTAGATCCCATGAGCTCTCCAACTGGAAATCTCATCCACACGAACAAGAAGATGACCCAACAGACTAAGATGCACGTTCCACCCAACCATGTGATACCCAAAGGCTCACCCCCCATGCTAGGAGATAGTAACAAGGAATCCTAGGTAAGACCATCTAACTCTAGACATAGGCTAACTCACACTAACACAACTAGTCACATGAACTAAATGACCATACAAATAACACAAGTACGACTCTAACATCACTGACACAAGTCACATTGCTTCCAGAAATAAAACAGATTGAGAATGATAAGAAGACCAAACTCATAAAACCAAATACCAACTGTTGTCGTAGAAAGAGTGTCATCACATAGCTCGACAAGGGATTTCCTCTGGGAATCTTCATAGGCTTTGGCCCCCACTATGGGTTATCCTGGTGGCCTCTACCGAATCCCGGCACCCATACTCACTCATGCAGAATAAAATACCTCTCGTAAAGACAAGATAGATGACCTTGCCATTCTAGGCCTTCTCATCTCATCCCAAGTCTATACAAGCCCTTGTGTCCATGAGCGAGGCAAAATTAATCTTGTTAAGTGTTTGATGCAACCTAAGCTTCTAAAATTTTATTATGTTATCACTTAATTAACTAACTTGCAAAGAGTTTCCCTGACACCACTTTGTGTGTCGACCCTCATTGCAAGCCACTCCTCTAATACAACACATGGAATAACTCCACATCCAAGGGTACACAAATGTGACCTAAGGAAAATGACTCCTATACAAGACATAAAGTCCATACATCCCGTTCACAATAACCAGGTATAATACTGGATATGTTTAAACACACTACCCAATGCACTCCAAAGGTTGACTGCTATAATGGCAACCCTTACAAATAAATGAAACCCCATCTGGAAGACTTTAGAACAATTGACCCAATTACCCCAACATCGAGAATGAACAAAACATCGCTAGAAAGCACTTCAGGCAATTAAATCAACTAAGGTTAGGATGTCCTAAATCCAGTCAACTCAATCTACGTTACTTGCATTTATCCAAAAATACATAAGATTTATTTCACGACGTTGAGGAATTTAAAAACCAATAATTTAACTCTAAGTTTCTCAATCATACTTAATAATCTAAACAACTTGATAAATAACACATTTGATTAAAATAAATCAATCTTTATTTCAACTACGCTAAATTAATCAACTTAAATTAAACTATATTTAAATACCCATATATATTAAATATATATATATATATAAGTATATACATAATGTATATACAAACTTATATATATTTAAATATATAATTATTATTTAAATATTTCTATTTAAACTCAACTAATTAAATTATTTAAAAATACATAAAGTATATATATACATTATATATATATATATATATATGTATACATATATACATAATAATGTATATTATATATATATACATAAGTATATATATAAATGAGTATATATAAATAATTCTCAATTATAAAAAATTATTTATAATATTAAAAATAATATATATATTATATATAATATAATATTATTATATATAATATATATATTATATATATATAATATAATATTATTATATATAATATGTATATATTATATAAATATATAATAAAATAATAATAAAAAATAAATTAAATTAAATTTACCAAAAAACTAAATGCTACCTTTATGGGGTGTGTTGTGCTGGGAGTGGCCAAAGCCACCCCCATATGGGGGTGTTGTGTGGGCAGCGGCGCTACTTCCACACAATGCCTCCCATATGGGGGCGTTGTATGGGAGTAGCCCCCCACTCCCCCTCTTCATAATTTTTTTTAAAATATATTTTTTATATATAAACTTCCAATGAAAAAAATAGGGCATACCCTATTATAAGAAAAATTTCTTGTGAATTTTTTGAAACAACAAAAACAAAAATTCCAGAAAAATGAAAAACATAACATATTTATAATTTATTTTTTTAATATATATATAGCATATATATACGTATATTTATAACAGACCAAAAATTTTCATTTCCAACCAAATCAGTAATTGGAACAATAGAATTTTTGCAATGAAAATAAATTCGACAACACTGCATCTCGGTTTTAAGTTTTTTAGGTTTGAAAAGAAGTCACCCTTTCTTTTGGTTTTTTCTTCTAATTTTTCAAGCAAGGGTGATCTGTTTGTTTCTCCGGGTACCAGAAGTTTGCAAGTGCCAGAACAAATTTCAGACACATGGGTTTTTTTCGAAATTCAAAACAAAGATTCAGAAATTCTTCCAACAACATACCGTAAGATTTAAAAACTTCAAAAATGAAAACAAAAATCAAAGAACTCTAATTTTTTCTCTCCAAAGCTTGAAGCACTCAATGAAGCCTCCTGTGATTGCTTCCTGCTCTCACTCAAGAACTTCCTCAAATCCAAACAAAGCCATAGCAAAACTTTCTCCCCAAATTGGAAAATAAAATAAAATAAATTATATGAAATTATATTTGCTCAAATAGAATTTTCCCCAAATTTGTCAAAATCCTAAAATAAATATCTCATATATATTAAATATATTGCACTTTCGAGATATTTTCATTTTTTGAAATTTAAAACAAAATTACTTTCCAAATGAAATTTCATGCATTTAAAAATTTCTTTTTACAAAAAGAATTCAAAATTTTGAAAAGAAATTATTTTACTTATTAATTTTCAAAAAGTGCAATTTAAAACATATTTCCATTTTTTCAAGTTAACTCTAAATATCCAATAATGCCAAAACAACTAACTAAATTTAATTTAACACCATTAACTTAATTAATCAATAACTAAATCTAATCCAAGATTAGATTATTTTATTAATTAAATTAAATTAATCAATAAAATAAATAACATTTCAACATTGCAACTAGATATATTTAGTCATTTTAACTACACCCGCCATTTAATAACCATTATAATTTGAAATTAAATAAAAACCCAAGGTGAAATGGACAATATTAAAAACAACTAAACCCGACTACAACCTGACGACACACTATGACTAGGGTGATGACATGGCATGAAAAACCTAGCTACTATCTCCCAATCGATTACCATTGGTCAATGGACACACTCAAACCTGTGAAATCAGGTGGAGTCGATATCCTATACCTGTCAACCTGCGAACAAAGAGAAGATTTAACATGCATATATATGATATAATAAAAAACACCGTGAAGAGGAAATCTCAGAATCGTAGGGCACTCGCCAGCGAGTGACACAATCTCATCCTCTTCACCAATATAGACTTTCTAACTGACAAGTCTAGCATCAATAATATAATAAAGGCATAAAGCATCTTTAATTAAATATCGACTACTCTAATTCAAAACATGTCATAATTATAATATCAGAGTAAAATACCATCACATCAAAATATCACCTACGCATCGCTTAACAGTTGCGATCAAATAAAACCAAGTACCGTAGTCAAGGTGCTAACAGAAGTAAAGCACACATAGAAGAACATTGTTTGATCAAATAGCAAAATGGAGGGGTGCTACAATGAGAGAGTTAGACTTAATATTGTTGTAATGTTTACACTAGAAATTCATAGAAAAATTCCTTAGAGTAACTACCTCTTCAACATGGATGATTAATAATAGTCACACCATCAGATATATATAGTAGGTCATTTTAGGTGTTCATTGTTAATAGTGAAAATTTTGGGCATGACAATAAACACCAAAAAAAAATTGTCACATATTTTTAATGTTTTTAAGTAAATAGTAGCTAGGGCTGCACCATTCTATTGAAGTTCAAACAGAAAGTTCTACATCTTATTAATGGAAAATTTCCTTGCATAACCAAAGGTCTATTAAAAGACAAAAAATTGAACCAACTACCCACCCTTCACTATAGTATCTGACACTTACAAAATGTTGATCATTTTTAGCTATACTTTTTATGCCCTACTAATTTATTCCTAATACATTAGTTTAAAATAGCAAAAAAGGACACACGGATAGAAATCTATTGATTCTTGCTTTGTAACAACACCATGATTTCCATTCCCTCCCACTTGATGTGTTTCACCACTCTTAAAAGCAATTGATATCACTTTGTATCAATCTTGAATGCCTCAACCACTCTATTTACTTATCATCTCACACCACCGAGTAAAATCATTCAACTGGTCGTCTATCCCTTCA
>VDFB02379711.1:148520704-148532575 GCA_007258455.2 Sequoia sempervirens | reverse complement strand
AAATGGCTCCAAATATCAACTATCACCCTCAAACAAATGGGAAAGCACAATTTTTTTAATAAACGAATTGAAGGGTACTTGAGAAAATGTGGCAAGGTAGTAGTCAACTTGGGTTAAATGATCTTACATGGGAGAGCATTGCTACAATACTACATACCACATGTTAATTGATATGTCACCTTTCATTGCACTATATAGATATCATGCCCCTTCCTTTATGGATTTGGTTGTTGTTGGTATTAGAGTGCCAAGAACATGAGACTTGGTTGCACAAAGCCAAGATGTATTGAGTATTCTAAAAGAAAACATCCAGTATGCTCAAAATAAGAAAAAATGCATGTGGAATTGTATTGTACAAAGAGGATTTTTGAGGTGGGTGTCACGGTTTTCTTAATACTACAATCATACATATAGTCTTATATCAAGAAGCGTGGATTTGAGAAGCTCAAGCCCTATTTCTAAGGGCTATATAGAGTCACGAGGAAGATTAGTGAGGTGGCTTATGATATGGGGTTACCATAGCACAATAAAATACACAATGTGTTTCATGTATCATTTCCTTAATAATTTATTGGGGGAACATATTATTCCTTCTATTCGATTGCTTCCTTTGGGTGATGAAGGAAAAATCATTCTAGAACCTAAAGCTATTTTTGATGTTAAAGAAAATAAATTAAGAAATATGACAATTACATATTATTTGGTATGATGGAATGATATTCCCACAAAAGATACTACTTGGAAGGGTGCAAATATCCTTGAAAATCCCATCTTGCAATTTCTTGAGGTTGAGAAATTTTAGGAAGGGTGGACTGTAATGTTCCCTTTTTCAAACTAAATCAAATAGGAGGACCCAAAGCCTATTTTTATTCCCCATAGGTTGAAGGGGGGTTTATAAGGGAATAATAAAATAATAAGTTATTAAGTTGTCCAAAAGGGTACTTTAAGTTATAACTTTGATAAAAGGACACTTAATTTATTAGTATCAAATGGGGCCAAAGAGCAAACAAAACTTATATAGTTGCAAATAGTGAATATTCAATTAAAACAAATGTTAATTAACTAAAAGGTAATTAATAATTTAAAAATTAAAAAGGATAAATATTCAAATAAAAAAGTAAATTTTAATTACTTTTATTAGATGAGAAAAATATTAAAAATAAATTATTGGAAAAATAATCATTTTATCGTTATTAATTTTCCAAAAAACCGTTGTTGCAAAGCTTTACTTCAATTTTTTTTGATAGGTGATAAATTTGATTTTATTGAAAATTAAAAGATAAGTACAACATTCATACTACAGTAAAGCCATTTAAAGGATGGTAAACCAACATCCGCACCATAGTCCATGAATATCAAAACCAGACATACCCAAACCCCATAACGAAACATTTTCTTCCCCTACCCCATTACAAATTCATCATTGAAAATGCTAGAAATTCAAAAAACACAGAAACACAAAATTTAACCCCTATTACTAAACCTACACTCCATCATTCTTCCTCAAAGGTTCACCCTACTCCCATAGAACTAATTCTTGCAACGGCTTCGCTTTCATGTGCGGGCGCAGTCTAATCTCTACTCGAAGCTCCTCTCTAGCTATCTCCTTGAGGTCTTCAATTTTCATTTCTAGCTTCACCAATTCTGCACAAATCTTCAATGCTTCCCAGCCACATGCCACCTCATTTCTCCAATGATCTTTTGTCTTCCCTTCCAACCACCTAATGAAAAGGTGGTTAAATTCTACCATCTCTAGTCCACCACCTTCCTGCCCTTCTATTTTAACTAGCCCAATCCCTAGGATTGCTCTCGCCAGAATACCTTCCATCCCACCCAGACATTCTTTCAGAACTAGTGTGCACATTACCTGTCTCACCTTCTCCACTAGTGTGCCTAAGTCTAGGCCCCACACCATCACCAAAGAATAGATGTCTAAACTCATCCTCATCCTATGGTCTAGTTTCTCAAAGCCATCACTTAACATTAACTCCACAACTTGTGCAACCTAAATCACCTTATAACAGAATAGACCTCTCAAACGCTTCCTTGTCACTTTCCCCATGAATGTGTCGAACTTCTTGCTCGATGACAGAGTGAAGCTGGCTTCCATTTCCACTCAACTAACTCATGCCACCTTCTCTGCTCTGCCAACGAGATAGAGATAAAATAATAACTCCTTTAGAATGTATTGAAGGTGATGTAGTGTTTAAAACATTCACATTGTTGGTTGTAGCCATAAATGTCAAGCGTATGCTCGGTGCTGACAAAACACCCTCATAAATGCATCATCTGTAACTCTCTCCTACATATTTCACCATACTCCAACTTACCACCCTTCTCACATCTAATCCTACTCATTTAAATGTTTGAAGTCTCAATGTGAATAACGTCTATCTTCATTAAAGAGAGCGCCCACTTTGACAAGACGTCTGCCTCCACATTTCCCGAGCACCTTACATGTGTTAATTTATACTTTTTGAAACCTTCCAACTCTTCAATTACTTTCTTAACTATATTCTGTAAATGCCATGCATCAATATTATTTTTAATAATTGCTTGGACTATTATTTGCGAATCTCCTTTCAAATGGATTCTTGGGATACCTAACTTCCTCGCCAAGTTTACAGTTAGCAATGTAGCTTTACTTCAACTTTAACCCTAATGGTTTATCTAGGAATTAAAAGAGATTTTTGTGTTCCCGCTATTGGCTTCACACAATGGTCAAGTTGGTGCTTACAATGGAATAAGTAATATAAATTTAACAATTTATAAAATCCAAATAAATATATATTTATTTATTTACACTAGGCATTGCTATTCCAAAATAAATTATGAATTGTATTTAATTGGTTGGTCACATTACCCAATCATACCATTAATAATTAAAAAGTGGGTTGTACTAATGATAATTCTAAAGTGGGTTGTACTTTATACAAAACGGGCATGATATTTTTTTAAATTGTGTAGAAATCATTTGAAGAGTAATACCCCCTTATATTCCTCCTAGCCACCACCTATTAGCTAAGTATTATAAGAAAAGAATCATGATTAGAGTCTAAGTATGGCATGAGAAATATTGTACCAACCATTGTACCTATTTCCACATTGGAATGCACCATTTGGAGAATTAGTGAGGTAATTATCCTTCCAATTGACACAATGGAATCACTCCTAGGTTGTGGGTGACTTGAAATTTGGAGTGAATCTCTGGAGAGTGTTGGTTCCTCTAGTATACCACCTAAAAATAACCTACTCACTATTGTTGCAAGCAAAGGGATAGAAAAAATCCTAAAAATGGATATAAAAGCATGAAAAGGAGGTGATACATCAAATCTTTTTATTTATTTGCACGTGCTTTAGCATGTAATTGTTTTAGTGATTTGACATATTTGCATAAGTATAGAGAGGTTGTTTAGTTTATGATAATGTTAAGGAGGAATAATATTCACAACTAAGTGTTAACATGAAACTTTAATGGAAACACTATGACTTGCAAATAGATTATGACTGGATAAAGACAATAAAATGAGACAATAAATCAAGGATAAATACTTTTATCATAAGATATAATCAATCATTTAATGAAATACAAAAAAGTATAGTTTTAAGTAGGAAAAATATGGCATATTTTATTTATCAAAAGACATTTTCATCTAAGTACAATTCTGGTACAATATTTCTTCTCAAAAAAACTAAGTTCAAAGTGTGTGATGGTTGATAATAATGCGTTATATCTATAGTTGTTGTGTCATATACAATGTTGCCTTGCCTTTTCTAGGTTGTCATATTTCAAATCTAACCAACATGAGAGAATACAACATACATATTGATGAGCCTTAGAATTGATTAGTTCTCCTACTATAGTTTAATGTCTTTTTATCTTATTTATGCTAAGCTTTAAAGACATTACCAAAAACTTTTAGATATTTTTAAGTATTTCAAAGGATTTAAAGGTGATATATGTTGTATTCATGAATGTACGTATGAATTTTGGATGTCTATAAGTTTAATAGAATTTATTAATTCATTATAATTATTAACTATGAAATGTGCCTTAAATAATAAGACTAACCCCTACAATAAAAGACCTATCAACTCGTAGTAAAGGGATTTCTAGCTCATAGCAAAGGGGTGATGGTTCAATATTGTAGAGGAGTCAATCAAGTACAACATCAACATGTTTTTAGAGTGATATGAAGAAAATGGTTGGAGGATGTAGACACGGGTATCCATGTGACACTCCATCCTCTCTATAAACTTGGAGGAAGAAGTATGTTCTAACAAGGGATGGTAGTTATGATAAAGGTTACCTTGTCATGCATCTTTTGTTATGAGCATTGATGCCCCTAACATTCCATCTTATGGACCTCATGGCAACTTGAGAAGGGTAATGAACTTTGTTGACCTTAGTTTCATTTTTCCTTTTGCATTTCCCGTAATTTCTAGCTTTTCCTTGTTTGTTTTCATACCCTTTGTCCTTTCTAAGCCAGTCTTGGCTTACTTATTTTTTATTGGGATTACTCAATGATTCTTTCTTCAAGTATGTCCACCTCTCCTTCTTCAAATTCACTTGAACTTAGTATTTTTTTGCGTCTACCTCTGATCCTCCCATAATTTCTTCCATTTGCAATTTTTCCCTATGTGGGTATACATTTCCTTCCTCCATCAGCCTAAAACCTTTGTCATGTAGTTTTTCCAGTTCACTGTCTCTTTCTTCTCATTTCTCTTCTGAGTTAGTTTTCCTTTCATTCACTTTAACATTCCATCTTATGGACCTCATGGCAACTTGAGAAGGGTAATGAACTTTGTTGACCTTAGTTTCATTTTTCCTTTTGCATTTCCCGTAATTTCTAGCTTTTCCTTGTTTGTTTTCATACCCTTTGTCCTTTCTAATCCAGTCTTGGCTTACTTATTTTTTATTGGGATTACTCAATGATTCTTTCTTCAAGTATGTCCACCTCTCCTTCTTCAAATTCACTTGAACTTAGTACTTTTTTGCGTCTACCTCTGATCCTCCCATAATTTCTTCCATTTGCAATTTTTCCCTATGTGGGTATACATTTCCTTCCTCCATCAGCCTAAAACCTTTGTCATGTAGTTTTTCCAGTTCACTGTCTCTTTCTTCTCATTTCTCTTACGAGTTAGTTTCCTTTCATTCACTTTTAGCTTCCAAGTGCTTCCATATGTATTCCCCTTTATCATGTTATTTATTTTGACTATTCTCCCCATTTCCTTCAAATTTTCCCTTCCTTGGCTCTAGGTTCTTTGATGTAGGGACTTCTGAGGGTCATAAATTTTGACTCAGTGGTCCATTTTGCCTAAGATTTTATAGGGAGATGTGTTATGAGTATTTTTTTAGATTTTTTATAGAGCCCATATCAGTTGGTTGCCATTTTGACACTTTTTTGAGACCAAAATCTTTCGTTTGGGCCCTCAAAGATAACTTTTTGTGTTTAGAAAGTTGTTTTTGTTAATAACTTGGAAATCATGTTTCCAGTTTGAATTTTTAGTTGGAAATTCATGTCACCATAGTGTTAGGAAGTTTTTAGTAAAAATATAAGCTCAAAGGTGTATGTGTTATTACCAAAAATGGCAAGATATGACAAAAATACCAAAAATAGTAATTTTTGGGTTCTTTGTTTTGTTTTGTTTGTTTTTAGTTTTTTACTTATAAGTTGGTTCTCTTTCATTGTAAAAGCAGAGATGAATAAAAGAAGAGTTTAATTTGACAACTTTCAATTTTATGGATCTATTTAATCAATAATGGTTCAATTTTGTTTAGTGTTTTCTTTGGTTACATCATTCTCACACCCCCATGGGCTCTCACCACTACTTATTCCCTCCTACCTATTGATTCTATTTTATTTCTTATTAGTTTCTTTGTTACCTTCTATACTAAATTTCTCCCCATTCCTCTCTTCCATCATTTCCTCTTCCTTCCTATTACACATTCTAGACTTGAATGTCCTTTTTCTTGGCACTTATTGCATATTATCATTTGGTCTTCTCTTTCTATCTATTGTCTTTGTACTCCATAATTTTATCTGATTTCCATCACATTTGATAAGGGGGAGTGGGTTTAGTGTTAATACAAATCCTTGCATATATTCCATAATTTTCTTCCAAAATTTCATCCACACTCACAAATATCCCCATTCAATTTCATATAAATTTCAAGGTTTCAAGGTCCTAGTATTTTGAGGGCATCTATTGTAGGGCCTTATCCAAATTAAGATATCCCCAATCAACTATCTTAAATGATTGATGTTTGGCTCCCAATCTTTGAAACTAGTGCCATCCATTGTATACAACCCATCATTCAAAATTTTACGCTTTATTACCCCTGCTAGGAATTTGGCCAAAAAGAAACTATTCAGGAGCAATTTTAAAGATACACCCTTCTCCTATTTCAGACCACACCAACACCTTAGTTTACTCATTGTTGGCCAATCTCATCTCCATTTAAGGAAGAAAGGTACTTCATTCTTGCTACTGTCTTCTCTAGGCTATCACTTTTTAGAAAAACAAAAATGCATTTACCCACTATATTAGGGTTAAGAGGAATTTTATTTGCACCATACATCATTCACTCTCTATTCCCTAATATCACTTTATCTTTATCATTTCTTAGCTTGATGTACCTATTATTTTTCCTAGCATTCTAGCTTTTCCAACTATTGTTTAGGTTTGATTGATGACCTGATAGCCTTAATATTCCCCCATTTTTGTGATGGTGTCATTCTTCCCATCACTTGTTCATTCATTCATTTGCCACATACCCCTATTGCCTCTTCCTTTCAACCCATGCCTCTGGCTCTTGGCCACATCTTCCTATTGTCTTGGTTCTACTTTCCCCATGGCTTCCACCCCTGATTCCTCCAGCTGTGACTAGCCATTATTTTCCCAACCATTTTATCTCCTCCATCAAACACTCTAGGCTCATCTTTGTGATCATCTAATTGCTTCATTTTATCCCACTTCCTCCAATCATTATCTTTATCGATATAACTTTTGAATCAAACCTTTTCACCCCTGTCAGTCTTGTTAATTTCATTATCATATATTTTTTGTTTCCATTCCCCATTTGCTACCTTCCTCTCCTACAATTGCTTTCCTCATGGATCTTAGACTACTCCACTCCTCATATCCTCAATTGACCATTCCAGATCTACCTAATTCATCCACATGCCTTATCACCCTTTAAATTTTTATGAAGTAATATTTTCAGTAACATGGATGACAAAATTACTAGAAAAATTCATATAATAATGACCCATTAGCCAAAAAAATCAACCCTCAAATATCACATTTAATTCCTTTTTATTTTTGGTTTGTTGATTTTCTATTAATGTTGAATGTGCAATCACATATATAAATCTAATTTGGTAATCTATTTTTCAACTTCTAGTCACTTGCATAAGTTAATATTGCAGCTTACCTTCACTTTGTTTTCAAGATTCATAATACATCATTTAATAGATTCTAAGATCTTGACATTGAGAAAAATCATTCTAGAAAATTTATCATAATCATATAGACATTAGAATCAAAGTTAAATATCATTATTTTTCTTATTTAATTTTATACATTTATTATTACACTTATTTATCACTTTCAATCTCAACTCTACATGTGCTGAGATAGATTTATTTAATATTATTATTTAATTTATTTACACTCATAGAACACATGTGTGAGGGTTGCTTATTTTCCCCACATAAAGATAGATTCACCAAAACTATTCTATAAAATTTCAAAAATATTACAATCTATTTAATAACACTTGTACTATTTAGAAGTATAGTGGGTGCATTGATACACAACCAAGTGGAGTTTTTCATGAAGATAATTATGAGTGTCAATAAAATTTGTAAAAGAATATTTATAATGTTTAGTGAATCTCAAGTTCATGGAATATGGGTTATTGTTAGAGATGAAGTGTCATGAGAAAACAGTAAGAGTAAATAGTTCCACAAAACAATTGATATACAAGTATTGATCTTTTGCGAAAATATTATAAAATTTAATAAACATATAGAATAAAATAAATATAACATAGAATGATACCATTGTAGTTAGTATTTTGTAAATATTTGTTTCATTAATAATTATAAATCAATAAAATAAAAATAGTTTTTTAGGTTATTTTCAAAATGCTATCACCCAAAACAAGGACCCTTGTGAAGCATGGCCCATCAAATTCACAACCCTTAGGGTGTTGGAAAAAATCCTTCCAATGACCCACAAATTATTCCTACATGTATGAACAAAAATAATATTTTACACTCGCAACTTAACTTTACTTAGCATTCACTATTTTTTATTCTCCTTATGTTGCACAATGCCCATCCATTAAAATATTGTAATTAAATACATTTATAGAACAACATGCCTCTTCCATTTCAAAAAATATATCATAAATAATTTTTAAATTTTAATCTTTATAAAGTCCCAAAATTAGTGTTTTGAAAGTTTGAATAATAGTCATCATGTCTTCTATGCTTGTAATTACTTTCTAGATGCCCCTAATTTATGGCTGTAATCATTTTGACAATTCCTTAATCATAATAGTAATCTACATGTCTGATATATGATTATGTATGGGATTTAATTCCATTATAATATCTTCATCATATCTCTAATAGTACAACAAACCAACTACACTTCTAATGGTACAACAAACCAACTACACTTTAGAAAGATTGGTGTGTTTAATTAAAAATCATAAAAAAGAGAAAGTGAATGAAATTCAAATGAAAGGCCAATAAAAAGGAAAGAAAGAAAACACAACCCTAGTCTCATGCAAATGGTGTTTTCTTTCTCCTCTTCTAGATTTCAAAATCGTGTTGAGAATTTTGCTAACAAAAAATTCCTAATTTAGAATAGTAAAATTATACACAATTCCCAATGGTACTGATTTGGTAATGGTGAAAATATCATACCTTACATTTTTCGCATTTGTTTTGGGCTCACTTTGACCCAATTATAATTGTTGCATTTTGCACAAAATATGGTTATTTTTTATACTTGACTAGTTTGAATTCTTACATCCGAATAGTCTAGATCTTATTTGTTGTTTTCCATTTTCCCACTTGGGGTTAATCTTTTGATATAAAATTAAACCTTGTAGTATTAAATTAACCTCTAAACTTAAAAATGGTCCCATCTTGTCCCCTTCTAACTACTCATTTCCTACTAGCTTGAGCATGAAATTTTTTATATAATATTTTATGGTGTTGTTTAACATAACAAGCCTTAATTTTTTTTATTAACTAGCACATATCTAGCATGCCTATATAACTCACTAAAGAATCAATCTAGTAAAATATCAACATAAATTACATCAAAAGTTAACACCAATACCCACACATGTAATGATAAATAAACACATCAATAGTTAATAGTTCCACAAAATGATTAATATAGGATTTTGATTTAATGTGAAAATATTCTACCATTTTATAAACTCATAGACCAAAATAATTACCACATAGAGTGATACCATTGCAATTAGTATGTATTGTAAGGATTTGTTTCATTAATCATTGTAAATTAATAAAAAATAAGGTTTTTGGGAGTCATTTTACAAAGGCTACCATTGGAAACCATGAACATTGTGGGGCATGGCCTATGGGAGTCACAATCCTTAGGGTGTGGAAAATATCTTGGAAGGAGCTTCACCCACAACTTGTTCCTACATTTATGAACAAAAATAATATTTAACACATTCAACTTACAACTTACCTGTCATTTACTATTATTATTTTCCTTGTGTTGTAGAATTTCCATCTATTAAAATATTGTACTTTAATAGATTTTTAGAAAAACCTACCTCTTTTATTTCAAGAAAATATCCTATATAAGTTTTAACTTGCTATCACTATAAATTCCCAACATTAGTGTATTGAATATTAATCATCATATCTTCTATGTTTGTAGTTGTACTCTAGATGACCCTATTTTATGGGTATAGTCATTTTGACAATTTCTCAACCATAATTTTAATCTACATGTGACATACAATAATATATGAGATTCAGTTTCATAATAATATTTTCACCTTCTCTCAAATGGGGAGAAAGCTAATCCTAGACAAAAAGCACCTATGTGTCTAACATGATATCATACCCCCATCCCCCATCCCACATATTGGACAAAAGGCACTGACAAAAAGACTTGATAGACAGCTAGCCACGTGTCGTTACATGTCTGTCATCGAAAATGGATGTGTGACCCAATAGGAAAGTCAAAAAGGTGGATAAAACACACCTAAATGTTACCCATTTCAGCATTTTCACTTTACATTTTGTTGGCGAGGGATGTGCGGGCAAGGAAATGGAGTTGCAAGTGGTGACAAAATGGAGTTGCAGGCAGTCGAATCAGTAAAAAATCTTCTTTTTTATGTACATAGGTGCATTTTGTCTAATTTTCACCTCGTCCAGAGAGCTAAATGTCGTCATTTTCCACATTACATTTTGCAGTTTGTTGGGGAGCACAAGAGCAATGCATTCGACAGGCGCGACACCAACATGTAATGTATATATGCCATTTTGCCATTATGTAGGAACTGTGAAGCACAACTGTTAAATGGGTTTATGTGAAGCATTGAACTATGAAGCGCGGTTGTTAAATGGGTTTTCTGTGAAATGAAAATAAAATGTTTTGTTTGCGTGTAGGGCTTTCTACATAACTGTTTATGATTTTGTTTTAGGGTTTTGAAATTTGACTATGAAGAATTGAATGACTATTGGTTGGGAAGATGGGTTTTCATTAACAAGAAAATAAAGGGGTTTTCATTTAGAATGCAAATGTGTTTTGTGTGTTTTTGTGGTTTTTTCCATTGGCATTTAAATTTTTCCTTTTGCCTATTCATTATGAAGATGGGTTTTCATTGGCAGGAAGATTAGTGGAATTAAAAATGTGGGTTTTTGTGTTGTGAAGATGGGTTTTTAGAAAATGTTATGTGGGTTGCAGATCAAAAAACATTATGAGCTAGCAGGTTTTCAAAATTAGAATTTGAATGGAAAGAAATCCCAAAACCGTACACACAAACAAAATCTTTCATTTTCCCATTAACATTCTCATTTTGAACAACTCTTTTCTATAGTCAAAATGGAATTTAACTTTCTTCATTTGATTGGAACAAATAAAATGCTCGCATTACTTATAGTGTTTGAAAACACACTATCTCCTCTCAGTTTAAATGTAAAGGGTTGTCTCATAGTGGGTTGCTTGCTTGTTAACACATACATTTTTGCAACATGGAATGTTACAAAATAGTATGAATGCTATCAAAATCACACCTTCCAATGTTGTGTTTAAATTTTGGATGATTGAAAAAAAAGAGTTGATGAGGGCGTAGCCCGAGACATAGAAAATAACCCACAAACAAGAGAATAATTTTATTATTTAGAAAATGGAGCTTCTTACATGCAGAGGATCTCAAATCCCAAAGTTCTACAACACATGCAAGTTACAGAAAGCTACAAAATAACCCTTTCACAATATGCAAGCTTGTCCCCAAAAAAGCTACCCAAAAATTAGAAACCCACCCATAAATAGAGCTCCTCTTTAGTTTGGAGCCAAAATAACATTCAAATTTGAGTTTAGGCGGTTTGGCACCAAAAATTACAACTTGAAGTTCAAATTTCAAAAGAACATTTGCAATTGTATCTTCTAGAAAGTGCGCCAACTTCTAGGGGCCATAACTTTTGATTCGGGACTCTGATTCACGAACCGTTTGAATTGTTGGAAAGGTTTCAAAGTCAATAACATGCTCAAAATTTTCTACACTAATTTTGGCAAGTTTTGGGGCCGTTCTGAGAAATTTAAGTGCCTCAAATCTAACTCAGAAGATTTTTAGGTGCAAAT
>VDFB02379711.1:148387455-148519906 GCA_007258455.2 Sequoia sempervirens | reverse complement strand
GGACTCATGTCCCAATGTGATGCATATTTTTTTGTAATTTTTTTCCAAGTAAATAATTAATTATGAATTTTTAATTACAACTTTTAAAAAATATAAAAACTCGTATGTTTGACCACCTTAACTTTGTCAAAACTTCATGAAATTCTTTTTTTTCTAATCTTATAGTATGTGAAGCATAAAGTGTGACATGTATGTTTTGGATTCAAAAAATGTGATACCGTTTGAAAGCTATAGATGTTTTTCAATCAGCCTATCAATAAGGACTTTAGTCATAATTCAAATAGAAAATGAATAGTAATTATTTATTAAATTTAAAGTAAAGCATAATTTATATTGGTGGAAAGATGAGAATCTCCTTTAAAAACCCTTTCTGTTTCATCAATTTTGGGTAAAAAAAGTCATTAGCCACATACCCATCATATCGCCACTTTTTGGCCCATCATGATCCTGCACATACCCTTAAAGAGATCAAATATCTCATACAAGAGGAGAGAATGAACTCCCTCTAACCTTGTTGGGTAAACTATGAAGCCTCTGATTTCCTATGAAGGGATATGTAGGAAGGATCATCAAGAATGAACCCTTGAGGCTTAGGTTTAGGTCTAGGAATGGCCTTAACCTTGAGAGCTTACCACTCCTATGTGTAAGTATATAAGGGGTGAAGTCAGGTTGATGCCACCATGATGAATGGTGATGTTTTAAAGTGAACACCTCTAATCACATGGAAGATGCTCAGTCAATTAAGTTGGTATTTGTTTTGAATTGATTTAAAAAAAAAAGGTAGAAACCAAGGGGTAGTTGTTACAAAGAATCACAATCAAATATCACACCAATAAATTAAATAAGGAAAATTGATTCAAACAAGATGAAAACTGGTTAAATTATTAAGGCTAATTGATTCCCATTACTATTTTACATAGTATTTATATCCACATAATCCCCAATCCATGTCCATTTAATCCTAGCCATTAAATCCTCTCACATTAATCACAATCTAAAATTGTCATCAAGCAACAAGTATCCCTCCACCCTTTATGCTTTCACATGTGAAAGCATCCAAATATCAGACCTACCTTTTACACCTTCATCCCTCTTGTGACACATGCTACAAGGATAAGCCTCATCCAAACCCTAATCCTTAATTAATCCTAGTCATACATTAATCAATACATCTTAGCCTTTGATTTCCCTCTTGGAAATTCTATCAATGAGAGGGCTCTCAGTCTATTTGAGCATCCACTCTTATCATAGTCTTTTCTTGCTCCATTCTCTATCTAATATTCTAATATTTTATCCAAGTACGTTATTCATTTGATCTCTCATCATCTCAATCTTATCATCATGTACTTGGTTTATAAGAAACCATATTATATTCATCAATATATCAAAAGGAGCACATCAAGAGAGTATTGGGTGTAAATATTCTTCTATCTCAATCCAAGGAGAAAGAAGAGAAACAAGGTAAAAGGTTCCATTAGTGTGCATTCAATTTTTTTATTTACTCTTGTTCATTTTCTTATCTTCAGGATATATAAATTGAAATTGTACTAGTGATACTCAAAATTGCAAGTCTAGTATAGGTTACAATTTATCAATAGGTTCCAGTCCTATCATTTAATCTAGCAAAAAAAATTCTATTTCTTCATCATCCATAGAGATAGAGTACAAAGGAGCTATTTATGCAACTATTGAGACCCTTTGGCTTTAGGGAATTCTTAGTAAGTTTGACATTCAGTTTAGATAGCCCATAGTCATCTATTGTGACAACCATATACCATCCAAATATGCAAGAATTTTTTCGAACACCAATAGAGAAAAAATAGATAGATTCACATACATTATTTTGGGAGTTTATCCATGGCTAGATTAACAACTTCGTATTTTTTAAAAAATTTTAAAGTAGGTTGCTGAAATTTTCACCAAACTTTTTATGGAGAGAAAGCTCATTCATCTACAAGATCTTCTTGGGATGCAGTCTACTTCAATAGTAACATCATCAATGAAGGGGCTTTCTAGTCCTCTTCACTTTCTTAAATCTCTTTTGCAAAAAAAGGTTTTTTCCCTCTAGGTTTTCTCTCTTTCTCCACTTTATGAGAGATTGAATTGTAGTTAGGTACCTCATCATGCCTAGTTGTCAGGACCTAGTTTCTTTGTGCCACCTAAGCAATGCTTAAGGGGGATACTAGTGTACATATTTTTCATGTATTATGCACATGGATATTTACACATGGTAGTAAGAATACTTAAGTGTCATAGCCATTGAGAGTTACCTCACCACCTCTTGCGAGTCTTGAGGGAGTTAACTCACCACGTATTTCAGTTAGTAAGAGTTGGCTACCCAATTAGCTCCACTATTCAAGGTGTTGATTTCTCTCCTCTCTCCTATTTGTGCATCTAATTCATTATTAATCTACATAATGATTTACCCAATTTTGTGTATTCTTTGCTTGCATTTTGTATTTTTGATCTTGTCGTGAGGATTGTGTGATTCCTTGAAATTCATGGCTCAATTTGATACTAGCATTTCGTGAATGATCTTGGTGAATTTTACATACATTTTCCATAATATCAATTAGATTCTCTTATATTTTCTCTACAACATAATACCATATTAATTAAATATAATATTAATATATTTATTTAATTATTATAATTATTATTTATTTCATTAATGTATTTTATTTTTTTTATGAATTTTAACCAACTTTTAATAAGTGGATCATTTGAGATGTCATTTCACAATTATTGGGGACTACAAAACATTAAGTCTCTCACAAAACTGAAAGATACTTTAATCTAGGTTAAAATTTTGTAAATGATTTTTGTAGAACACTTGTAGAAAAAATTAAAATGTTAGGAAACACATCCAAAGATAAAAACACATGTTCTCTACAAAAGGAATTTATCATTATAGTCCTCAAGGCTAGACCAAACGACAAGTTGTATGAAAATAGAAATGATGGTCACACATTTTATTCCCTAGATTTATCCCACATGGATAGAAGGCACTTTATATGAACATAAATTAAAAATTTTAAAATTATCATTATAAATACAACCAGCTACAAATTCCTTATGGTGGCACCTTTGATTACCAAAACTTTATAACCAGATATAAAATTATCATTATATGAAAACAACTCATATGATTATCTTGGTGAATTTGCAGGGAGGAGCATGTGATTGCTTGACATTCATGGCTTCATTCGGTCCAAAGATCTTGGTGAATTTTACACATTCATTTTCCATAATTGCAATTAAATACTCTCCCATAAATTTCCTCTACAACATAAATACCATATTAATTAAATATAATATTAATATATGTATTTGATTAAAAAATTATTTCATTAATTTTATATTATTTTTATAAATTTTAACCAACCTTTAATAAGTGGACCATTTGAGATGTCATTTCACAATTATTGTGGACTATAAAAAAATTAAGTCTCTCACAAAATTGAAAGACACTTTAACTTAGGTTAAAATTTTGCAAAGGATTTTGTACAATACTTGTAGAAGAAAGTATAATGCTACGAAACATATCCAAAGAAAAATCACATGTTGTCTACAAAAAGAGGAATTTATCATTACAGTCCTCTAGATTAGACCAGATGCCAAACTGTTGGAAAACAAGAATGATGGCTGCACTTTCTATTCCCTAGATTTATCCCACATGAATGAAGGGCAGTTCATATAAATGGAGATTAAAAAAAAAAAATTATCATTATACATACAACCAGCTATAAAATCCTTATGGTTGCACCTTTGATTCCCAGATGTTTACAGTCAAATATAAAATTATCATTATATGAAGACAGCTCGTATGATTGCATGTTTGATTCCCCTAGATTAACGATATATTATGATTAACTCTTTAAACAATGTTTTATCAAAACCCTCAAAAACCCTCTTACGGTTTTACACCATTTTCCAGTGAACAAATATTTTGGAAACAATCTCTTACATACATAGACAAACAAATTTTCCCTACACAAGCACTAAAGGATTTTTGTAGAACACTTGTAGAAGAAAGTATAATGTTTGGAAACATAGCTATCTATTGAAAAAATCACATATTCTCTACAAAACGAAGAATTTATTATTACAGTCATCAAGACTCGATGCTGTGATGAGGGCGCAACCCGAGACTTAGAAAATAACCCACAAACAAGAGAATAATTTTATTATTCAGAAAATGGAGCTTCTTACATGCAGAGGATCTCAAATCCCCAAGTTCTACAACACATGCAAGTTACAAAAGCTACAGAATAACCCTTTCGCAATATGCGAGCTTGTCCCCAAAAAAGCTACCCAAAAATTAGAAACCTGCCCATAAATAGAGCTCCTCTTTAGTTTGGAGCCAAAACAACATTCAAATTTGAGTTTAGGTGGTTTGGCGCCAAAAATTTCAACTTGAAGTTCAAATTTCAAAAGAACATTTGCAATTGTATCTTCTAGAAAGTGCGCCAACTTCCCGGGGCCATAACTTTTGATCCGGGACTCTGATTCATGAACCGTTGGAAAAGTCTCAAAGTCAATAACGTGCTCAAAATCTACTATGCCGATTTCGGCAAGTTTCAGGGCTGTTCTGGGAACTCTAAGTGCCTCAAATCTAACTCAGAAGATTTTTAGGTGTAAATTTGGGAAACTAAAATTGCAATATCTTTCAACCCAGGAATAGAAAATAAAAACCATAAATTGGGAATTTCATTATGATGAAAAGGGTATCCAAAAATGTAAAAAAAATCTAAAAACTGAGAAATTTGAAATTTAACTATTTTTGGGTGATGCAAGATTGCCCTTACACCACTAGATGCTCTTGCATCAAAAGTGCACAAACTAGTTGTATTTTGGAAAACACAATGTGGGTTTTCAATTATTTGAATCTCCTTGTTTAAATGTAAGGGGTTGTCTCACAGTGGGTTGCTTGCTTCTTAACATGTATGGTTTTGCAACATGGAATGCTACAAAATAGTATGAATGCCATCAAAATCACACCTTACATTGTTGTGTTTAAGTTTCAGATGATTGAAAAAAAGAGAGCACAAAATAGATGTATTTTGGAAAACACAATGTTGGCTTTCAGTTATTTGAATCTCCTTGTTTAAATGTAAGGGGTTGTCTCACAGTGAGTTGCTTGCTTGTTAACACGCATGGTTTTTCAACATGGAATGTTACAAAACATTATGAATTTCATCAAAATCACACCTTCCATTGTTGTGTTTAAATTTTAGATGATTGAAAAAAAAAGTGCACAAACTAGTTGTATTTTGGAAAACACAATGTGGGTTTTCAATTATTTGAATCTCCTTGTTTAAATGTAAGGGGTTGTCTCACAGTGGGTTGCTTGCTTCTTAACACATACAGTTTTGCAACATGGAATGTTGCAAAATAGTATAAATGTCATCAAAATCACACCTTACATTGTTGTGTTTAAATTTTAGATGATTGAAAAAAAAAGTGCACAAAATAGTTGTATTTTGGAAAACACAATGTGGGTTTTTAGTTATTTGAATCTCCTTGTTTAAATATAAGGGGTTGTCTCATAGTGGGTTGCTTGCTTGTTAACACATATAGTTTTGCAACATGGAATGCTACAAAACAATATGAATGTCATCAAAATAACACCTTCCATTGTTGTGTTTAAATTTAAAATGATTGAAAAAAAAAGTGCACAAAATAGTTGTATTTTGGAAAACACAATGTGGGTTTTTAGTTATTTGAATCTTCTTATTTTAATGTAAGGGGTTCTTTCACAGTGGGTTGCTTGCTTCTTAACATGTATGATTTTGCAACATGGAATGTTACAAAATAGGATGAATGTAATCAAAACCACACCTTACATTGTTGTGTTTAAATTTTGGATGATTGAAAAAAAAGTGCACAAAATAGTTGTATTTTGGAAAACACAATGTGGGTTTTCAGTTATTTAAATCTCCTTGTTTAAATGTAAGGGGTTGTCTTAGAGTGGGTTGCTTGCTTGTTAACACATACAGTTTTGCAACATGGAATGTTACAAAACAATATGAATTTCATCAAAATAACACCTTCCATTGTTATGTTTAAATTTTGGATGATTGAAAAAAAAAGTGTGCAAAATAGTTGTATTTTGGAAAACACAATGTGGGTTTTCAGTTATTTGAATCTCCTTGTTTAAATGTAAGGGGTTGTCTCACAGTGGGTTGCTTGCTTCTTAACACGTATGGTTTGTAGCATGGAATATTATAAAATAGTATGAATGTCATCAAAATCACACCTTACATTGTTGTGTTTAAATTTCGGATGATTGAAAAAAAAAGTGCACAAAATAGATGTATTTTGGAAAACACAATGTGGGTTTTTAGTTATTTGAATCTTCTTGTTTAAATGTAAGGGGTTGTCTCATAGTGGGTTGCTTACTTGTTAACATGTACAGTTTTGCAACATGGAATGCTACAAAACAATATGAATGTCATCAAAATCACACCTCCCATTGTTATGTTTAAATTTTAGATGATTGAAAAAAAAGTGCACAAAATAGTTGTATTTTAGAAAACTTAATGTGGGTTTTCAGTTATTTGAATCTCCTTGTTTAAATGTAAGGGGTTGTCTCACAGTGGGTTTCTTTTTAACACATTTTGTTTTGCAACATGGAATGTTACAAAATAGTATGAAAGTCATCAAAACCACTCCTTACATTATTATGTTTAAATTTTTGATGATTGAAAAAAAAGTGCACAAAATAGTTGTATTTTGGAAAACACAATGTGGGTTTTTAGTTATTTGAATCTCCTTGTTTAAATGTAAGGGGTTGTCTTAGAGTGGGTTGCTTGCTTCTTAACATGTACAATTTTGTAACATGGAATGTTACAAAATAGTATGAATGTCTTCAAAATCACACCTTCCATTGTTGTGTTTAAATAAAATGCTCACATTATTTGTAGTGTTGGAAAACACATTGTCTCCTCTCAGTTGTTCCCTCAAATACTGTTATATTATGTGAATTGACCTTTAATACTAGAATAGTATACCATTACGGGAGAAGCTAAAGTGTAGACAAAATGAACCTATGTATGTAACACTATATCATAACCCCCATTCCCCATCCCATGTGTTGGAAAAAATGAACCTATGTAAAGACTTGACAGACAATTACCCGCATGCTGTCATGTGTTTGTCACCAAAAAAGGACATGTGGTTGACGAGAAAGTAAAAAAGGAATAGAAAAAACACCCTAAATGTCACCATTTTCCACATTTCATTTTGTAGTTTGCTAGGGATGGGCATGCAGATGATAGAATGGAGTTGCAGGCATTAGCATAAAGCAATAGACAAAATGCACGTAAGCGTCCCTCAAATACTAGTGTCTAAATGGTTTTGAAGCATTAGGTGGGTTGCAGGTTTTATAAAACACAATGATTTGCATCCTACAATTTTACAAAATAGTATGAATGTATTAAAAAGCTTTGTGTTTTTTAGACCGTAGGAGTGTGGTGATAGGCACCATTTTGTAAACACCTAGTAAGGTATTTGGATTCATTGTGTAGAGGGTTTTACAACATTTTGTGGGTTAGAGGTTTCATAAATCATGTTGTTACCTCACCTCCCACTATGTTTTCCAACTTGCAATCATACTGTGCATGTATATTTGGATCATATTAAGAAATTGAAACACAATTTTTACTCTTTGTAAGAATTATTATAAGGTGGCCTTCATTACATTTGTATTGTCTAAATTACATTCATAAATCATTTTGTAAAATTATAGGTTTCAAAACACTAGTTTTCTCCTCCAACTTCTACATGTGCACTCCAACCTTCAACTTTCAATGTGCAAACATGAAACACAAAGTGTTTTCCCCCTTCTTTCTCCAAACTAAAAACACACACATCAGTTTGCCTCCAATTCCTGTGCCAAAAAAAAGATTTGAAAATGACAACTCATACTCACATTGTTTGTACTGTCTAAATTGCATTCATATTGTTTTGTAAAATTCCAGGTTGCAAAACATTGGTTTTTTGAAATCTACAACCCACATAATTTTTAAAAATCCTTTACAACCCAATTGGTTACTCACCCCTCACCTCAATTTGGTATGTTTTGTGATTGCCTTGATAGCCTTTTTTGAATTAGATAGTAAGAATGTAATGAGATTGGAAAACACCGAGTTGTAAGAGATCTGCAACCCACACAGTGTTGTACAACCCTCTAGATGTAATGACCTAATTGGTAAGTCGAGAAAACTAAGTTGATGCACCTATGTACATACAGTCGGTTAGAAACCCCTTACCTCAACTCGGTTGGTCGTCTGCCTCACCTGCAATGCCCCCTCGTGATCCAATGTTTCACTTTCAACTTGCAAAATGAGAAAACCTAGAACATAGAGTGTTTTATGAGAACAATACTTGTTACAATGTAAAATACATGTCTTAATCATATCAACACCTTTTACTCCTATAGTGAACAGATAGCTTCTTGCACAAGGAAAAAAAAATTGACATAATTCAATGCGAAGAGACACCTCCTTGCTTTCCTTGCCAGGACATTTCCTCCCATATGTCAGTTTCATCACTTTTATCATCCATCTTGGTGAGACCTGCGCTATGTCATCTCATCATGTTATGTATGTTTCTATGTATGTTGTTATGTTTGTTTTTATGAACTTTTGTATGTACATAGGTGTGTTTTATCGGGAGATTAGTTGTGTTCGTAGAGGGTTCTACAACATTGTGTGGGTTGGAGGCTTCATAAATCATGCATTCACCTCCCACAATGTTTTCCAATCCATAATCATTCAGAGTTTTAATGGTTGGTGGAAAACAATAGGTGTTTATAAAACAATGCCTTTCATTGCATTCTTACTTCCTAATTAACAAAAGCTTTTCAAGACATTCCCACCCGCGTTCTCAACCACGTAACTTTGAATGTATAGAATGAAATAAATGGTAAACCACATTGTGTTTTCCAACTTGCAAATTATATTCTGTATTTATTTTAAAATCATATGAGGAAAGTGAAGTACAATTTTTTCGTGTAAGTAAGATTTTCTATAAATTGTGAATTTGAATGGACTTTAGTACATTCTTACTGTCTACAAACTTTAAGGAAGGAAAAGTTACAAAAAATTACCCCATGCAAAAAAAATTGGTTTTTGGGGGTTTGAATGAAACCAAAGGGGGTTCAATAGAACCCTCCTTCGAGCCAACCCATTTAATGATGGGGCCTACCATTCCCAAAAAAATCAAAAGTGAAGGCTTGTGGAAAGGGGGTTCGAGCAAACCCACCTAGTTCTCTCGAACCCCCCTTCTCTCCCTTAGGCACCAAAAAAAGTCCAAAATTTTACACTTCAAAGCTTAGGTTGAGGATGGAAATGGAGGAGACTTCACATACCCAATTGGATGATGGTAGTCCTTGGAATGAGCTATCCAATAAATATAATTTTAATATGTTTTGGTTTTATTATGTATTTGTTTTTTTAGTTTTATTAAACTTAGGTTTTTCACTGAAAATCAAGCTCTCTGTTCTGCACATGTGGAAAAATAGTAGATTATCAATTTTGTTTTTGAAAAATATGAGTGCACCAGATATTGAAGTCCTTGATCCAACAAAAAAAAGAATTTCGATACATACAAAAAAAGTTACACGTTATACGATCTGCCTATGTCTGAATTGTAATTGGTTTAACTTCAAAACTTGATTAAGGAAAAAATATTCAATAAAACACTATCAAACCAATTGGAAGCACTAGATATTGTAGTTACAAATCTAAATTTGAAAAAAATAGAATTTTATCCTTCATGGAAAAAAAATTATGCATTATACGGTGAGAGTCACTCCTTAAAAATGTTGTTTACTGAAAAAAACTAGTTTTTAAATGAGATGGAAAAAGAAGTGCAATTTGATTCCAAATTTTTTGAAAAAAAATACATTTAGAATCTACAAACAAAATATCACAAATCACTAGTTTGCATCATCTTCAAATTCCTCACAGTTTAGCCGCTATAGGTGCCCGAAAGTGAAGATTTAGTTAGAATTTTTTTTTTAGTGTCCAGTTTGGCCAAAAATTGTAAACCAATATTGTGGGATCATGTTCTCTATATATAATTACATGTTGGAAAATAGTATGTGTTATCAAACCTGGAACCCAAATACTGTTCTCAGCTTTGAGAGTGTCTTTTTGATTAGAGAATGCACATGTTTTGTTTTTAATAAGTTGTTTACAAAATTTGTCGACCTTTTCACATATGTAAGGCCTTGCCCCACAGGTGATTAATACAACCCTACTTTGTTACATACTTTATCTAAATAGATAGTTCAGATTAATTTTAGGTGATAAGTAGGGAAATTTTGTGTGACAACAATATTGTATTTCACTTCTTCATGTTTTATTATCATTACCATAAAAGGGTTATATAGTCGTAAATTGGGGATTATGAATCGAGATTATAAATGGGAAGCGAAGGAGGGTGTTAACGCTATTGGATTAAGAGTAGGATATATATTTATATGTAAAGGAAAAAGTGTGGGAATAATGTTTGGTGAAACATAATTTTTTGCTGAATATATATATATATATATATATATAGAGAGAGAGAGAGAGAGAGAGAGAGAGAGAGAGAGAGAGAGAGAGAGAGGTGTGAGTGTTGGTTTAAAAAAAAAAAAGAATACTATTATCATTCAATTAGTTATTTTGTGATAACATAATTATTATTGGTAAGTCTTTTGGTGAGGTGAATAATAATATTATTTAGTTAAATTGTTAATTGATAATGTTATTATTAAATTCAAAAAGATTTAATTTAATAATGCCAATATCGTTAAGGTTTATTAGTTGATCAAAATATAATATTTTTATTGATAAGGATCATTAACTAAATATTTGATGACATTTAATATGTGTATTTAGTGATAATAATATTATTATTTATAACCTTGGCATTATGTTTTGTTCATTTAATTTTTGTTGGTAAACTACACATGTATTAATAATGATTGTGTTAACATTAATATCATTAGAGTCCCTTTTAATAACTTGCATTAAAACTAATATGAAAGTGGGTGCTTCTATTACTATCTTATTAATTACTATTAATAATAATATCAATATGGTTATAATATCAGGATATATCTTCGCCAATAATCAATATCTTATTTATTGCAGATAGATTACCATCGCATCAATCATTAAAATAATAGTGACTTGATTTGGATTCGTTTCGATTTCAAAGATCTAATCCCTTAATTTCTCCTCCAATCATGTGGCGTCATTATGCCGATAGAAAACCATATGTATGTTAATATGTGGAGAGTATGTTTTTATACATGGATGCATTACAAGTGGCTAGGTTAAACAAGTAATAATAAGTAGTAAATAATGGAAGGAAATAAATTTAGACAAATCTAGATTTTTCTTCTTTAAAAAGAAACCAAGTATTATTTGATTATGAAATATTTGAAAATGAAAGAATGATTCCATCCAATTGTCAAATCAATATTATCTGGCTTTTATGTGATAAGTGAGATTTTGGAGACTTTTAATATAAGAGGAATTTACCTTTAATGTAGCTGAAACTTGTCTTCAAGTCTTCTCGACCCCTCGAGTAGAGTGCCTCTGGACTCCTGAGCCAACATTGAGTGAACTTAATGCACACAAGCATTAAAGAAGGGAAGTAAGGAAAATTTATTGGCCGAAAGCCTCAGAGTACATGGTTGACGACAGGTGAGGTTGAGTAAGTTTGTAGTAAAATGGACAACCCAACAGATGTGACCAGTGATAGCCGATTTATACACTTCCAAAGAGATAAGTGAAAGGGGGAGTTAAATTCTCTGAGTTGAAAACACCCACCAACCTCCCAACGAAAGTCTTATATTACAGTTTAATGCCCAACAACAATAAATTCATTGTGCATGACTATACAATGTCTGTTCATTTAGTTACATTAAATAAGGGCGATGGTGTGGTTTTCTGGGGGGTTACATTTTGGGGAAGAAGGGGGTGCTTGCACACCACTGAGGTAAGGGAAACTGAAATGAATGAAGCAAAGGGGAGGCCAGGTAATAGTAAGATTAGTGATTGGAGCTTGCATCTAGGCATGATGAAGAGAAAAAGAAACAAAAATAAAATAAAATAAACCATGATACAGAAGGTGGGGAAGGTAGTCATTCCTAATGGAGCTCAGGAGTACGAGGAGTGCA
This sequence comes from Sequoia sempervirens, assembly GCA_007258455.2. Taxonomy (NCBI): domain Eukaryota; kingdom Viridiplantae; phylum Streptophyta; class Pinopsida; order Cupressales; family Cupressaceae; genus Sequoia; species Sequoia sempervirens. The sequence goes on along the minus strand of VDFB02379711.1, from coordinate 148,507,728 downwards.
GCAGAAAGAGCGGGCATTCTTGATCTTCAATATTCATCACCATTTGCATTGGAACCATGTATGTAGAAAATGTGTCATATAATGTAATAAATTTAAATAGATTGTTGTTGTTTGCATGGTGACTTTCAAGAGACATTTTATTAATTTGTTGATCCTGTTTGTAAATAAGTCTTTAAATTCATGAGACTTATTATGGTTTTATGTGGTTTGGGGTGCATCGCATGCCCTAGTTTTCAGTAGATTTTATTTCCCATAGACCAAATTTCTCAAGGCAGTGGACTGGTGTGATAAAATCAATGGATAAATTATTTTACAGTCAGTCTTAAATAAATAAAAAACCAACATTTTTATTTACCTTAAACCGAGAACATTATCTTTGTTCTAAAGTTGTAGACTATAGTTTAGTTGAGCTGTTGACTCAGGGTGCACTTGGTGGTATGGTGTGATTACTCTCCCATGATGTAGATCTCAATACAATTACTATTGAGTCATATGGATTGTCCAAATGTAAGAGACTATATGTTTCCCACACCCAAAACTCTATATGTTGGACTAGAGAATCAAGTATTTTATAGCGTGTTTGCAGTGTGCCATGTAATAATTTGTAGTATGTCAAGCCTAAGAATCACATACCTCTTCAAATTGTGTTGTTTCCTCAAACTCCATCAGAAATTTTAGCATTTTATGAGAAGAATTTATCTTCAATAGAATTTTAGTTATGCAAGTCACAAAAAAAATAAAAAATAAATAAACCACCCGAGTGTTCCTTCAGTAGGTCTGCAAACTCTTCCCATTTACTTATTTATTTATTTTATAAGAGTTATTGATGGTACAATATAATTTATGCAGATTCTTGAGGTAGGTAACTTGCCATGATTTTAGTTTTTTTATAAATAAATAGGGGAGAATTTGTACAGTCGGATCACTCTTTTTTGTGTTTTATATCTTTCTAAAGCAATTATGTTCTTAACGATTAAATGAAGGCATGGGTTCTATGTTTCTAACTATTGTTGTTTTTATTTATGTTGTTTGCGATGACACCAAATTTAAATTAAAAAAAAAAAAAAAAAACTCATGTTGTTTCAAGCCATAATGTCAAGAGGCTTTTTTCTCTTAGAGACATGGAAACAAAGCAAGCAAAACAGTGACTTATTAGTGTGTGGCCTCATTTAGGCCTATGTAAATTTAACCTTCTTATTTTCCTACAAAGGCTATTTAAGCTTTTGTATTTCTGACCATTACATTTTCCGGAGAGGCTATATAGGTTTGTGTTTAACATTGTCCTTATAGTAAAATATTATATGGGGTCTTCACCTCTCATTTTTGAGCAGTGGAATGTCAATCTTTTAGTTTGTGCTTACAATAAATAATACTACACTAAATTGTCCTCTACTCTTTAACCAGACCCTGTTAAGTCCATTGACCATTTTTCTTTTAGTGCCTTTGTCTTCTTCTTGTTCAGTGGTTGTGTTTGATGGATTTGACTTGTCAATGAGTTTTGTAATTATAACCCACAGTCAGACCGAGAGTATGGTGTTGAGAAAGAAATATAAAACTAAAAATAAAAATAAAAAAATATGATATTTGAACAAGATTAAGCAAACTATATATAAGTTAAGTTTAGAAATGGCAAAAAGAGTAAGAAGAGTAAAAATACAACATTGTTAAGCTTACAATCATTTTGCCAACTGTGGTAGAACTAGTGCAATCATTGAGATTTAGAAAAAAATTAAATAATTCTATTGAATTTGGTTGCAGCTGTTGGAGTTAGCATAAAATAAATAAAAATAATATAACTCTTTATTGCCTATCCTTATTCTTCCCCTGGGTGTATGTTACGGAAAAATATTCACTTCCTCATGTTTTCTAAATGGCTGGCATATCAATGACAACAACATGCTTTTTGAAGAGTCAAAGCTCTTCTGTTGTTTTCTTGAAGGCAATATTCTGCATTCTTATATGTGCTTGAATTTGATAACAGTAGTGTTACCTATTTTCCCTATACTTCATTTCTTTTAGATGTACATAACTTATGTAATAGTAGCATTGAGAATTCCATCATCTTAACTATCAAGTAACAAGTTTTACCAAAAAAAAATTTAGTTTAGTCAATTTCAAAAAAATAAAAATAAAACATTCTACTTCTTTTGGCACATGATCTTGAATGTTTTAGTTGAACGTGTTTTCATGAACAAACTCTTTTTAACAATTAGTATTCTCTTTATTTGTTAGTTAGATATAAAAATAGGGAAAGGTCTTTCATTATATGAGTGATTTTTTTTTTTCATTAATATTTCACATTATAATTAATGTTATTACTGTTTTATGATCAAACTATTGTTTTGAGTAAGTTAATGAGTTGTGTTGCAGAAAAAACTACTCGCATGTGTTTGAATTTCTTAAAATTTTTTTTTTGGTTTTTATTCTTTGTTATTTCCCCTTTCCAAAACATATTGAACTTTTAATTTTGGCTAAGGGACATAAAAGTTATGATTGTTTCAATTCTGCCCTTTTTGACTGCAATCTATAGATTTGTTGTTATGAATTGATTTATATGATGTAATTACTTTTCTTACTTTCTTTTGTTTCACTATTACAAAATAATACGTGATAAGAGTATCCATTGATTATTATTTCATTTAAGCTATAATCCACTATAGAATGTGTTGGATTGTTTTGTTGGTACCATGCATGCACAATTAAGATAAATTGTGGTTATCATTATTATTTATATAGTGAGTAAATCTTTATCCACTAATAATGATTGCTTAGTTATTGTATGAGCTACCATGTTTTATTCAATAATTGTCATATGTAAATCATTATGTTATCAATCTAACATTTCTTAGTATTGTATAAATATTGGTAGGACGTTCATAGAATTGGTATTCCTTAGAAGTTCAAGGTCTAATATTATGAAATTTGTTATGTAATGTTTCTACCTTTGATATCAATTTTTTTGGGATCATATGGAGTTTCATAGTCATGGATAATAGTAGGATTGATAGTGAGAATGTTTGAACATATTAACATTATAGTGATGGTTGAAGTCCTTGATGTTGAACTACGATTCCTCTGTGAATTATATACATAGGAAAGACCTTCAGAGATGAGCCCTCGAGGAATTAGGTCTAGCCCCTAGGCTTGTCTTCATATTAAATATTTAAAGTTACTATTGATATATATTATTTTCATAACTAATGACTTGAACTAAGTCTGTGTTTATTGATGAGTTAGTGGAATTAATCAAGCCTACCTTGGTGATGTGGATTCATATCTCCATTTGAAACTTGACCATGATTGTCAATTCAATTGTGTTGATGGCCAAAGTCCTTATTAATTATTGGTTTAATGTTTGTTAGGATTTTATGACGTTCATGTAGGAAGAAGCCTTTGGGAATTATGTTAGTGTTTATGGTCAAAATTTGAAATTTGTGTTTGTCTTTAATTGTATTTTTAGTGTAAAATTTTAGGAATTACAACATAGGACTCTCACGTCTCCATCCAACTGATTCTTTTTTCTGCACTAACATCCTATTTTCCCTTCTTTTCATGTTATGTATGTTTCTATGTATGTTTTGTGTATGTTTTTATATGTACATAGGTCTATTTTGTCGACAGATTAGCTGCTATTTTTTTGCCAATCAAGGTGATCACCAAGGCTTTTGTTGACTTGTTAACCTTTATTCTTGCAATTATCTATATTTTTTCAGTTGTCTATACAAGTAATGGTTCAATTTACAATATCATTAAACAATGGTTACAATACTGATGTTATTTAGATGTTCATTTAGAGACATAGGATATAAATAGAAGTATGATAGTGGTATGTGGTATCCTTCTTGTCTGTCTTCTATGCCTTTATTGATTATTGCAAGTTATGGCCTCTTTCATATGTTAGGAGAAATTAGTTTTTTATATATCCGAATGAACATTTGGTGCTTCATAGTTCCTGCGATAGGTTAAATTGGAAATTAAATTCCTATTTTACAGTTTAATATGTTTTTTTATTGTTTGTACAAGTTGGAATTTTGCACTCACCACAACATATAATTGCATATTGATGAAATTTGGAATAAAAAGAATTCTTTGCAACACCAAATGTCTTTAATTTTCCAATTTAATCTATTTCTAACACTTGTCTTCCTTCCAGGTGGTTGATATATTTGAGGAAAAAAATTAAAGAAAATAAGGGCAGGTGGATTAAGAAGGATGCTTTAGGAGACATGAAGCTTCTGCACTAAATACAGGCGATTCTAATTGTCATAGCTTGAATCGCAAGTGTGTTGGTCAGTTAAACTTCCAAAATTTATTGCATTAAGAAGTTATGATATTTTTATAGATGAGATGCTTACTGTGGCGAATGCAAAGAATTTCTAGTTGATTTTTTTTTAAATGTTACATTATTGTGTGCCTATTATATCCCAATTTTTTTCATGAAGAATGTTTCCTCCTTGAAGTGTGAGTGTTACATGGGAAATGTTTAAAACAATAGTGAATGATGATACTACATCCTTTCAATTATCCCTTTACACAAAACACAGAAAGAGCTCTGCATTCCAAATGAAAACCCTTTATGTAAGGAAAACTCTTTATTTTCTCATCAATGAAAACCCATTTTCTTAATGAACATGGTAGATATAGAAATGACATATTTGTATACTTGCTAGCTAGCTGTCATGCTTGTCAAATGCGTTTAAGTAGTGTATACCCTTGGCTCTCATTCAGCCTCAATTAAAACCCATCTTCCCAACCAATATCCATTCAATTCTTCACACTGAAATTTAAAAACCCTCAAAACAAAAAAACATAAATAGCTATGCATTTGAAAGGAAAACCCTACACACAAACAAAACATTTTATTTTGTCGTCAACAAAAACCATTTTTCTTTGACCAATAGTCATTCAATGCTTTTTACAAAACCCATTTAACTACTATTCAATGCTTCACAAAACCCATTTAACAGTTGTGCTTCACAGTTTCTCCAGAATGGAAAAATGACATATACAATGCTAGATATACATACCTATTGGCTAGCCATTGCACCTGTTGAATGCATTTCTCTTATTTGGCCTCTATTTTGTTACCTGTGATCCCCAACAAACTGCAAAATGAAATGTCACAAATGGTGACTTTTATCTCTCCAAATGCATAAAAAATGTAGACAAAACACACCCATGTACATAAAAAACAAAATGTTTTTAATCTAGTTCTGCCGCTTATAACTCCATTTTTTTGCCCACGCGTCCCTCCCCACCCAAAAAACTGTAAAATGAAAATGTGGAAAATGGCGATGGTTAGGTGCATTTTGTCTAGCTTTTTGACTTTCTCATTGGGGTTGTGTGTCCTTTTCCGATGATGGACATGTGACAACACGCAACTAACCATCTGTCAAGTCTTTGCATCAACGCCTTTTGTCCAATGAGTGGGATGGGGGATGGGGGGTACGATATCATGTTACATGCACAAGTACATTTTGTCTACGAGTTAGCTTCTCCCATTAAGACATATGTTTTAATATGTAAGAAGTACTATTATTGGAAAACACTCTATGTTGTGGGTTTTCTCATTTTGCAGGTTGAAAGCAAAAGGTTGGAGAGCAGGTGGGAGAGACAAAAAACAATGGAATTGAGGTGAGGGGTTTGTAACTGATTGGGTTGCCACTTGTAAAGGGTTTTAAAAGATTGTATGCATTGCAGATTTTGAAAAACCAGTATTTTGCAACTTGGAATTTTACACAACAATATGAATATTCATCTTGAAAAGTTTTTATTTATTTATACTATAGGAATGTAATGAAAGTCACCATTTTTAAACACCCAGTGTTTTCCAACAACCATTAACACTTTGGATGATTCCAGGTTGGAAAACATAGTGGGATGTGAGTGCATGATTTATGAAACCTTCAACCCACACAATCTTGTAAAACCCTATATGGACACAGCTAATCTCCCCAAAAAACACACCTATGTACATACAAAAATGTATAAAAAAATACATAACAACATACATAGAAACATACATAACATGAGGAGACGACATAGTGTAGGGCCAACCAAGACGAATGATAAAAGTGATGAAATTGACAGACGAGAGGAAACGTCATGGCGAGGAAAGCAAGGAGGTGTCTCGTCACATCAAATTATGCCAAATTTTTTTTCCCTTATTCGAGAAGCTATCCGTTCACTATGGGAGGGAAGGGCGTTGTTGTGATTAAGGCATGCATTTTAAATTGTAACAAGTACTATTCTTGGAAAACACTCCGTGTTTTGGGTTTTCTTATTTTGTAGGGAGTTGCAGGTCATGGATATATAAGACTATCCAAATTCACCTGAGGGGTGAGTAACCAATTGGGTTGTTACTTGTAAAGGGTTTGAAAGTAGTATTTGAGTTGCAGGTTTCATAACACCCAATGTTTTTGAACCTGCAATTACACATAGACAGTATGAATGTATTGAAAATGTTTTGGTTACTTACACAGTGAGAACCCAACTGGTTGGTGACACCTCAATTGATTTTGGATATTTTTATGTATCCCCCACCGACAATTATATTGACAGTATGAATATATTCAACAAACCTTACTTTCAACAAACATTCCATTTCAATATCGTCATACATTTGGAACAAAAATGTACATAATAGTTGCAGGATGGAAAATACACAGGGTTGTGAATCACTTCCCAATTCTTGTTCAATGAGCACTTTCTGTTATGTAGAGTGTAACAAAACAATGTTTTTAAGTTCACCTTCATATTTTATAACAATCCTTACTTTCAGAAAACATTCCATTTCAATTTCATCATATGTTTGGAACAAAAAATGCACATAATAGTTGCATGATGGAAAACACACAGGGTTGTGACTCACTTCTCAATTCTTGTTCAATGAGCACTTTCTATTATGTAGACTATAACAATAATCGTTTGGTTGTGTGTTTATAATGTGCATTCTATTTATGTTAATATGAATACCAATAGGAAATGCCACCTGAAGTATTATTGTTTATGGTAGCTTTCTTATAAATGAAAGAAAAAGGTTGACATTTAAATCATTTGAGATCGACTATTTTTCTCATCATGGATACTTTCAAATGAATAATTGTATTAAATGTTATCTATAACAATAAAAATGTCATTTCACTATCTTCATTTGATTGGAACAAAAAAAAAAGATCACATTATTTGCAATGTTGGAAAACACATTGTCCCTTGTCAGTTATTTGTTTGTCAAAAGTTTTTGTTTCCTTTGCACCAAGAATGTAAGGAAGTCCACCTTAAAATTTTGTTTCTTATGATTGAAAAAATATATGCCTGCTTACAACAGATGGTGCAATAAATTTTGGAACTTTAACTATTCTGTAACACTTGCAACTTTTTTACATATTACAGGCAACCATGGATGCATACTTTAAAAGGGAAAGTGGAAGAAAGCCGAAGAAAGGGTAATTTTGAAATTTTCTTTTAACATGTATTTTGATATTTTGAATGAATTGGTTGCATGCATTTGAATTTGATGTGACGTTTAAATTCCTAGCATTAGAGGGAAAGGATGGACAAGGAAGTGGTGGGTGTGAGCAAGTTAGTGTCCATTTGGGATAGGAAAATGTGGCTCAACAGGGCAGCAAAAGGGTGCCTGGGGGAGGAGATCATTTTCCTGGGTAGAAACCTTTGAGAAATAGGAAACTCATTATCATGCTACATTAATCTAATAGGACAACAGGTTTCCAATTTCTCAATTTTTGGAAAGGTAGCGGAAAAAATTGGGCCTTGACCTTATTTGCAACGTTTCTTGGATAGAGTTTTCAATATCTTAAATACTTTTATGTGCCATTGTAGTCATATTTTGCTCAAATTTTAGAGCGTCTTTGTGATTTCATTTAGAAAATTTTATTTCTGTTATGAATATGTTGATTTTGACAGTATATTGGAAAACACAATATCCCTGGTTCTTTCAAAGGAAGAAAGTGGAAGAAAGGGCAATTTTGAAATCTGCTTTCGAACGTGTATTTTCATATTTTGAATGAATTCATTGTATGCATTTGAATTTGATGTGATGTTAACATTATTCACGTTACAGGGCAAGGATAAACAAGGAAGTGGTAGGTATGAAGAAACATTGCCTATAAGCTTAAGGCTCGATTTTATTGATTCTTGACATTAGTTTGCTCAATTTCTCAATTTACTTCAATTTCTGCCAAAGAAGCGATAAAATCATACCTTGATTATTGACGTCATTTCTTGGCCTGTCTAATTTTTCCTTTTCCTTCTCATCTATTTTCAATTGTATTTCTCCTCCGTAGGTACATATAAATGATTTCATTCCATATATATAAATGTGTTAAGAAAGTTTGTGTTTTTAGATAAGACTTTCATATCTCCCCCCACTGATTCTCTTTCTCTACACTTAGATCTAATGTTTCCTTTTCCTTATATCCATACATTAATTGTTGAATGTATTAATTTATATTAATGGGTTTCTTATAGGCTAAAGGTGTTGAAAGTGCAATGGTCAAAGCAGAGGCTTCCTCAAACCCTCATGCGCATGGAATCACCCTACCATTAGTGCCAAGGACCCAAAGAAGCCTATAAGATTTTATTTGACCATATCCTGAATTGCACATAAAAGGCATTGTAGGAGAGGATGAGAGAGGCTGACAATAGTAATTTTCCATTTGGTCTTTGATCATGTAATTATTGAACAATTATGGTGTGGAATTACATTATCTTTGATCATGTAATTATTGAACAATTTTGGTGTGGAATTACATTATCTTTGATCATGTAATTATTGAACAATTATGGTGTGGAATTACACTACTTTGGTATGTTTAAAGACTACAGTCTTCTTCCAATAGTGGCATGGTGTGATTGTTAAGTTGTATTGTTAATCTTTTCGTCAAGGCTCCAATCCCTTTGGGGTGTAGCTTTTGACAATTTATAATGGGGATGAGGTCTCCCATTTGTAACCTCGCTAGTTCATAGCTCTGGGTCAAAAGTGTTCATCCCTCTTAATTAAAAAAAGAAGACTATGTTCTTGTAGATTTCATGACACTTTTTGTTGCCATGTAAAATTTCATTATAAACAATGTCAAATTCAATCAAATAATGGTAGGCAATGCCACCTCAAGTCTTATTATTTATGTCAAACTTACTTACAAATGTAAGCACATGCAATGAACACTTTTTGTTATCTAGATTGTAACAAAACAATGTATTGAAGTTGAGCTTCATATTTTTTAACAACCCTTACATTCAACAAACATTCTATTTCAATATCTATTCATATGCTTGGAACAAAAAATGCACATAATAATTGCAAGATGGAAAACACACAAGGTTGTGACTCACTTTTGAATTCTTGTTCAATGAGAACTTTTTGTTATGTAGCTTGTAACAAAACAATGTTTTTAAGTTCACCTTCATATTTTATAACAACCTTTACTTTTAACAAAGATTCCATTTCAATATCGTCAGATGTTTGGAACAAAAAATGTAGGAAAAATTTGTAGGAAATGGAAAACACATAGGGTTGTGACTCACTTCTCAATTCTTGTTCAATGACCACTTTCTATTAGGCACAATGTAAGAAAACAATGTTTTGAAGTTCACCTTCATATTTTATAACAACCCTTACTTTCAACAAACATTCCATTTCAATATCATCATACATTTTGTAAACAAAAAATATAGAAAAAAGTTGCAGGAAATGGAAAACACACAAGGTTGCGACTCACTTCTCAATTCTTGTTCAATGAGCACTTTTTGTTATGCTAACTATAACAAAACAATTTATTGAAGTTCACCTTCATATTTTACAACAACCCTTGGTTTGATTAAACATTTCATTTGAATATCTCCATACATTTGGAACAAAAAATGCACAAAAAAGTTGTAGGATGGAAAACACACAAAATTGCGACTCCCTTTTGAGTCTTGTTCAATGAGCATTTTCTATTATGAAGATTATAACAAAACAATGTATTGAACTCCACCTTCATATTTGTAACAACCCTTAATTTTAGCAAACATTCCATTTTAATATCATCATACGCTTGGAACAAAAAATGCACAAAAAGGTTGCAGAATGGAAAACACAGGGTTTATTCACATCTCAAATCTTGTTCAATGAGCACTTTCTGTTATGCAGATTGTAACAAAAGTCTTGTTCAATGAGCACTTTCTATTATGAAGATTATAACAAAACAATGTATTGAACTTCACCTTCGTATTTTGTAACAACCCTTAATTTTAGCAAACATTCCATTTTAATATCATCATACGCTTGGAACAAAAAATGCACAAAAAAGTTGTAGAATGGAAAACACATAGGGTATATTCACATCTCAAATCTTGTTCAATGAGCACTTTCTGTTATGCAAATTGTAACAAAACAATATATTGAAGTTCACCTTCATATTTTTTAACAACCCTTACTTTTAGTAAACATTCCATCTTAATATCGTCATACGTTTGGAACAAAAAATGTACAAAAAGTTGTAGGATGGAAAACATGCAAGGTTTATTCACATCTCAATTCTTGTTCAATGAGCACTTTTCATTATGTAGACTATAACAAAACAATTTATTGAAGTTCACCTTCATATTTTTTAGCAACCCTTACTTTCAACAAACATTCATTTTAACATCGTTATATGTTTGGAACATAAAATGCACAAAAAAGTTGCTAGATAGAGAATAAAGGGTTTACTCACATCTTAATTCTTGTTCAATGAGCACTTTCTGTTATGCATACTATAACAAAACAATGTATTGAACTTCACCTTCATATTTTTTAACCTTTACTTTTAGTAAACATTCCATTTTAATATCATCATACGTTTGGAACAAAAGATGCACAAAAAAGTTGTTGGATGGAAAACAAGCAAGGTTTACTCACATCTCAATTCTTGTTCAATGAGTACTTTCTATTATGCAGAGTATAAAAAAATAATGTATTGAACTTCACCTTCATATTTTACAACCCTTACTTTCAACAAACATTTCATTTCAATACCATCATACTTTTCAAACAGAGAATGCACAAAAAAAGTTGTAGGAAATGGAAAACACATAGGATTGTGACTCACTTCTCAATTCTTGTTAAACAATGTATTAAAGTTCACCTTCATATTTTACAACAACCTTTACTTTTAGCAAACATTCCATTTCAATATATTCAAAACTTTATCCCTTTGCCTGCAAGAAATCCAACAAAATCCCAAAAATATTTATTATGAGAATTGTATGATATGTTAGTAATAAAAAAATATGAGGATGTACTAGAAAGTATGTAATGAAAAAATGAATCTTCTCTAAAAACACTTAGGAAGTAGACCAAAGTGAATGAGAAAGATAATATATTGACTGAAGAGGTTGTTCTTGCTCGTGAGAAGTGGAGGAAGGAGCATGTGTAGTATGTGCAAGGGGAAAATGGAAATGCAAAAGTGATCAACTTGAAAAGTTTTCTATTGCATATGAATTTGTGCAAGCAAAGAAAGAGAGAGATGATGCTATAAGTGGAGTTGAACAAATGAAGTGAAGCATTCTTGAAGTTAGCAATTCCATGTAACAAATACAATTGGAAATGGATGATAAGGAAAAAGAAATACCATATCTAAGTGCAGAAAATAGAATCAGTTGGGTGGAGGCATGAAAGTCTTATCGGAAAAGGTAGACTAGTTCCCTAATGAGCTTTCTAAAAGAAATATCTAGATACTCTAATGATAAATACATTACAAAAACAATATTTAGAAATTCTCAAAGTGGAGTAAAACAATTGAAGACTAAAATTAACCACTTAGAAAAGGAATTAAAACACAAGAAGAAGTTGTTATGGTCAAAAGAAGAGGAGCTTAATGTCGGCCTCCTACAATGATCTCATAGCTAGGCTTTTATAGCCATGACTTAGGGATTGGACATCTAACCTAAATAGTCATTAAACCATAATGAAGGTACATTTAACTTGTCAACCCAGGGACGTGAACTTGAAATGGGTCAGCACTGTATGTGCATTAGGGGCTCAAGTAGTCATTGCATTCTGCAGCTAAGAAACACAATGCTAAAAGTAAATAGCTGAAAGGAAATAAAGAAAATTTTGAACATCCACCAATAACTATGCTTAAACTGAAATGAAAAGCAAGAATGCAAGATCTTAGGAACAAACAAGACCTGTTATGTCTACTTTGGCTGCAGGAGTAGACATAGAACAAACTTCTAGTGGTTGCAGGAACAGTCAATGCCATATTTCAAACTAAGTATCAAATGACAAGTAATACTAAGCTAATGCTAAATTAAGAGAATGAATTACTCACCAAGTGGGCCCCCTTGGATAAGTATCCTCTAAACTAACAAAAACTTAGATGTTCGAACTCAGAACTTTATTTTTATTCATTGTAAATTATGCATACAAAGAGTAATGTATTTGTATTACTGAAATGAGAGTACAATGTAGAATCGAGCAACCTCCTAAGAAGGAGCATCAACTTATTATTTATAGTACAACAAACATGGCATTCAACTCCATGACAAGGAGGATGCCATTTAGGGAAAATAGGGGAAAGTGGAGTGGTGGCTGTTATGCATGCATGCGATCCGGCCAAACATGCAAGTCAAGTGCAAATAGAGCACAACAGTAACGCCCATGCATGCTTGATAATTAAGGTCCACTACAAGGTGGTTACATTTAGTTGTATGAAGAATCTCTGCTTCTAGCTGCCTTTGACCTAGAGCGACTTCTTAGCTGGATGTTATGGTGCATGCCCAGCTGGCGATGTCTTCCATAACTTGATGTATTAAGTCTGCAGTCCATGATTAGTACACATAATATTTGCACATCAATAACCACTCTAAGAAATACTCATTAATCACATACAAAATCAACATAGATGACCCACATTTTATGCCAAATATCATTAAAACCTGCAGAGATAAGGTAATGCCAAATTTCAATGGGTTGAGGGAAACATTCTGCCAATAACAACATTTAAGCATTAAAATACATGACATCTATGAGTAAATAGGCTATAGATTCTACCAAAACTAGACCAAAAACTAGGCTCATCACTCCCCCTAACCTAACATTTTTCTAGTCCTCTAGCAAGGAAAGATTTGTTCTTCTACTTGGTCAAAGCTCTAAAATTTGCAATAGAGAGTTGTCCAATATTAGTGGTTGTAGTGTGTGAGTCAGGATCCCAATAGAATCCTCCCAATCTATCAAATCTAACCCATTTCTGTCTTTCTGTGGTAATATCATTTTGGTAGAATCTAAAATTTGGAATAGGCCATATGAGCATGGGTGGCTGAAAAGTCAGTCTTTTTGTTGATGACAACTCCTCATATGGCATTATTTTTCCAGTTATCTCTGGCTGTAAGGGTGTTGTTTCTTCTTCCTTTTACTCTAGGGACTCTTGTTCTTGCTACGGCTATAGAAACTCCTGCTCTGGTTCTAGTTGTTGTTGTAGGACTTCATGCTTATGCTGCAAGAAGTTATGATTTCTTTCCAATTCCTCTGCAATGCTAGCAAGATTAGGCAGTGTTATGTTTGCTGCTCTCTTAAATATGCCTTCTTCTTCTTTTTCAACATGCTCCTGCTCCATCAGAGCTTCAAGGTCCTCATGTAGGGTCACATCAGGTTTATAGATTTCCTATGCAAGCTCAACTGGTCTTGCTTTTCTGGGAGGTCCTTCACATCTTCCTTTGGCTACAAGAGGAATAGTATCAACCTTTCTCTTTTTCAAACTTGGTACTTTTATTTCTACATGCTGTGTTTTAACCTTTCCTTTTCTTATTTCTACTTCCCTCTATTGTGCCCTAGTTTTTATGAGGGTTTTGAGTGTAACTTCATCGTCAAAATTTGAGGAAGAGCTTTCTTTTTCTAAGTGCTCTATTCTAGAACTAATTTCAATGGTTTCCTTTGCTGCAAGAGGATTCATGCCAGAGCCAACACCAGAGGTTGAAGCACTAGGAATGGCTTCCGTTGTGCTTACCCTCTTGCTAGACCTATGAGATTGAGGTGTAGCCCTAGGTGGAAAATGTTCAACATCGACAAACTCCTTCTGGTGATAATCTTGATCAACCTTAATAAACTCTTCCCAATTCATTCCAAAAACATCACGCAAAGATTTTTCAACTAGCAATTTAATCAAGCAATGGTGGGAAGCAAAATTATCCCTACCTTTTTGGGTCTCGTCTGCCATGATTGAGAGAAGATTGTACAACACATTGGGTACATTCATCCTCCTCCTATGCTTCATGTGGTTCAAAATCTTGAAGTGAATAGAATGCAAGTTTGATTGGCGGCCCTCACAAGTAATGTATTTGATAACATACATAGCTATCTGTTTCGATGGCTTGAGTAGAGACATTTTTTTTGCACCCTACTTGTCTATGGTCAATGGGGGGTTGTTTGGATTTGCAAATTCAACCTTGGCTGACCTAGCGTCTCCGGAATAGGGTAATTTTCACCATCAGTAGGTAACCCTATAACTTCTGTAATTCTTTCCTCATGCAGTCAACTCATTTTAAAATTCTAACACAACCTAATATGGTTTGACACATGGACAATAAAATATTCGCATCTTTTTCATTTCCCCCCCAACCTATTGGACATGTGTCCACACATGTGAGATGGTAGTGGTGATTGACAACCAATTATGGCATTTATGTGAATACCTATGCTAACATAATGCGATTAAATGAACGTACTTAAAATATGATTAATGATCGCCTTGCTGAAAAATGAATTGAGAAATGAATGAAGATGGGGAGGAATGGAATGAGGTGAAATGAAGTGATGGAAGAGAGAGAAAGGTGGTATGAATGGGTGGATGGGTGGATAATGAAGAAATGGACTTCCACATAAGTGAAATTCTTTATTATGAAAAGTACATACCTTAATTAGGCTGATGAAGGGACACTAGGTCCACCGCCTTCGACTACAGGAAGCTCTGAGTGTTTGGTGAATTGCTGCAAAAATTCTTCTTTAGAAGTTGGCTTATGATATAACCTAAGGTGATGAATGTTGACAAGTAACTTGAACCTGAGAGGGTCAATGGTGGAAAGTTGGATGGCTCCATTGGGAAAAACCTCAACAATCTCATATGGTACTAGCCATCTCGTCTACAATTTTCCTACATTGTCTTGATATCTTGAATCATAGAGCAAGGCCCAATCTCTTGGTTTGAACTTCTTGTCTTTGATAAATCTGTCATGCCACGTGATTCTCTAATTTTTCACTACTTTTGTATGTTGCAAGGCTGCTCTCCTTATTTCATCCAAATCATTTAGTCGCATTATTCTTTTGCTCTATGCTTCAAAAATGTCCATCCCTAAATCCACTATAGTTTGTTGAGTTTTGTGTTCAAATTCAATTTGCATCATAGCTATGTTTCCATACAACAACTCAAACAGAGTGAAACCTAGAGTTATTTTCCATGTTGTCATGTAGGCCCAAATAGCTTCAGGTAATCTGTTTTCCCAATCTTTCCTATGGATAGCTACCGTTTTAGTCAGAATGGCTTCAATTTCTTGGTTTGTCACCTCAACTTGGCCATTGGCTTGGGGGTGATAAGGAGTAGACTTTCTATGCTTGATATTATACTCATTCACCAGTGCTGCAACAAGAATTGATGTGAATTGTGGCCCTAGATCAGTCACTATTTCGCTTGGAACTCCATACCTTGTGAAAATATCCTCATAAAGAAACTCTACAACTTTGTTATCCTTTGCATGCTTCATGGCCTTGACTTCTACTGATTTTGTTACATAATCAGTGCATACTAATATATAAGACTTACCATTTGATGGAGGGTCAATTGGTCCCACAAAATCTAATCCTCATTTGTCAAATGAAGTGATCACTATCTGAGGGCACAATGACATTTCATTAGATTAGGTTGGTCTACCCATTTTTTGACATCTATCACATTTTCTAGTATACCTTCCTGCATCTCTGTGGAGTGTTGGCCAGTAGTACCCTGTGTTCAAGATCTTCATTTCTATTCTTTTGGCCGCAAAGTGTCCTCCACATGGTTCATTATGACATGCATGAAAAATGTCATAAGTCTCATCTTCTCTTACACATATTCTCATGACATGGTTAGGTCCAGTATAAAACAAACATCCAACAATCCAAGAGAAAGGAAAAGATATTTCAATGGGTTCCCTTTTCTCTTTTGGGGAGAAATGAGAAGGAAATCTACCTATGACCAAGTATTTGGCTATGTCAGCATACCAGGGTATTTGTACACTAAAGGAGAATAAATGCTCATTAGGAAAAGAGTCATCTATGGGTTGGTTGTCTTCTAATGTAGTTAGCCTTGAAAGAAAATCTACAACAACATTAACTCTTCCTAGCTTATCTACAATAGTTATATCAAACTCCTGCATCAATAATAACCATCTTTCAAATCTCCCTATGATTAAAGGTCTATTCATGAGATATCTAATGGCTGAATGATCAGTGTGCACAAAGATTTGGTAGCCCATTATGTAATGTTTGAATTTGTTTAGTGCATAAACTATAACCAACATTTCCTTCTTTGTCACAATATAATTGAATTCAGCTCCTTGCAATTTTTTCTAATAAAGTAGATAGCATTCTCAACAACTCCCTCTCTCTATCCTAAGACCGCTCCTATGGAATAATCTGATGCATCAGTAAGAATGTGGAAAGGAAGCTCCCAATTGGGTCCCTTAAGTACATGAGCATTTTCCAATGTTGCCTTTAAAGTAGAAAATGCTTTATCACAAGCTTTAGTCCACTGAAATTTAGCATCCTTAGTGAGAAGGGTATACAATGGTGTTGCTACCTTACTGAAGTCTTTGATAAATCACCTATAATATCTTGCATGACCTAAGAAACTTCTAACATCCTTTTGTTTCGCAGGTGTAGGAAAATTGGTGATTACCTCTATTTTGTAGGATCTACTTGTATTCCTTTATGGGAGATGTAGTGGCCAAGAACTACACCCTCTTGCATCATCATAAAGAATTTTTCACTATTTAAGGACAATTTTTGATCCTCACATATTTGTAGGACCCTTTTGAGATTCTCCAATGCTTGATCAAAATCAACACCATAAGTAGTAAAGTCATCCATATAAATCTCCATGCAATCATGAGAAATGTCTGAAAATATACCAATGACTACCCTTTGGAAGGTTTCAAGTGCATTGCACAAGCCGAATGGGAGTACCAAATAGGCATAGGTCCCCCATGGATAGGTAAATGTGGTCTTCTCCTGGTCCTCTAGTGCAATTTGGATCTGGTTGTAGCCGTTGAATCTGTCCAGAAAAGAGAAGTATTGCTTCCCTGCAAGTGTGTCTAAAACTTGATCAATGAATGGTAAAGGAAAGTGATCTTTCTTGGTGGCAGCATTAAGTTTTTTGTAATCAACACAAACTCGCCACTTTCATCCTTTCTTGGGAACAATCACTAATGGAGACACCCACTGACTATCTAAAATGGGATAGATAAATCCTACATCTAACAATTTATGCAATTCTCCTTTCACAATTTCTCTTAGTGCAAGGTCAATCCTCCTTTGTAGATGTCTTACTAGAGTGCAATAATTTTTTATATAAATTCTATGGGTACAAAGTTTAGGATCCAGTCCCTTCATGTCATGATAATCCCATGAAAATGCATGCTGATGGGATCTTAATAGATTTTCCAACAACAATTGTTGTGCTTCACTCAATTTATTATTAATATTCAAATATTTTGCTTCTGACACATGCACTTGTGTAGTTAATTCTACCATGGCTGCTTCATTAACACATGGTACCTTTAGTTCACATGGAAGCAATGTATAGAATGTACTTGTTGTTATAGGAAGTCTATCTAGAGGAACAATGTCTACAGGAACAGTGGTTGCCGGAAGAACATCTACAAAAAAAATGTCTGCAGAAACAGTGGTTGTAGGAAGAACAAGCAGGAGTTTGCTAACTGAAGTAGAAGATGATTTGTCCTCCACTCCATAATGGTTCTAAATGATGTTAATCGACACCTCATCCTCATCTTGGACCTACATGAAATAGCTTCTTCCTAGCATCATAAGTTGCACCACAAAATTAACTTCTTTGGCCTCTTCACCAACTTGTGGCCATACAAAATATTCTTCATCATGAGATGGCTGAGCAGGTGGATAAAGAACAAATTTTTTAGTACTCCTTCCATCTAAAATGGTCATGTCAACTGATCTACATCCAATATAGGCATCAAAAGTTACCAACCGAGGTCTTCCAAGGATAATGGGATACCCGCCTAGTGTGGTCTTAGGAGAAAGAATCATAAAATCTACTGGATATTCCCAGGAGTCTAGCACTACCACAAGATCCTCCACTACACCATTAGGCTTAACAATAGAGCTATCTACAAGTTGTAGGATAGTAGGAGGAGATCTCATGCTTGCAATATTTAGTTGTTGTAGGATGTCTTTGGTGATTACATTGATTGCTGCCCTAAATCAATCAGAGCATTCTTCACTTGAATCCCATTTATGACAACTGCTACAACAGGACTGCCTGGGTCATTATACTTGGGAATAGTCACTTTTCCCAACATGATATTAGCTAGATGACCCACCACATGAACTGTAGTTGGGTCTTTCTTCTCCCTTCCTGGATTCTTAAGACAAGCTTCCTTAATGGCTTTGTCGCAGATTGGAACATCTTTTATGGCCTGAAATAGGGGTATTTGAATGCATATATGCTTTAGCTTATCCAGGATGTCAAAAGTAGTATCCTCCTTTTCTTCCTTCTACTTGGAAACTTCTAGTCTATGAGGAAATGGTGGTTCTTGCTCGGTCCGTTTGGCTTGGACTGGTTTAGGATTTTTAGGTGCATTTGGTTGAATAGGATCATTTAGAGGCTCCTCCTCCTCTTCCACAAGAAGCTCAGTAATGATGGGCTTGGAAGGGGATGGTAGCTTGGTTCTTGAATGCAAATGAATATCACTTACACTCACAACATATGCAGGAAATTGGTTTGAATCAACATAATATATAGGCTGTTGTTGTGGCTTATTATTAGGATTGGGTGTGGGTTGAGCTGGTAGCTGAGTTGGTTTAGGTGCATTAGGACTTGGATTAGTAGGTGGAGACATTATAGCAGGTTGTTGGGGCTGAGAAGGTGGTTGCATGTAGGTGGTATTCTGGGTAGGGCATTGCTTCCCTTCTCTCCATTGATTTGCTTACTACCAATTTCCTAGAGGTGGTTGCTAGTGCCCTTGAAATTGCTACCAATTCCCCTGAGGCTGCCACTGAGGTGGAGGACTTTGGTGTTTAGGCCAAGTGTTTGAAGGGTTACACCAAGGCTGTGGTGGATATGGGGGCTGCCATTGGTTGTTAGATGAATACAAGTTAAAATATGATCCAACATAGGATAGTGGGTCTAGTGGCATACCTTGTCTTGGAGCCTAGGGCTTCCTCTGTGCAACATAGTAGACTTGGTCTTCTTTAATTTGAACTAGCTTGAACTCAAGTGGAATCTACTTACTTTCTAGTTTAGCAACCATCTTACATTTGCAATCCTTTTTCTTTTGTCTGTAGTGAGGGAAATACTCTGTCAACATCATTTTTGCCTCCTCTTTCTTCTTTTTGGCCTGAAGTGTATCTAGCTGAGTAGATAGATTGTTAATAAAATCTTGCTTGAAGTTTTCCAGCAAATGAGTGATATCCATTCTTGAAACTCCACCTGTAGTTGACTTACCCATGGATGATTTATAAGCTTTCCCTTTCTTTGAAGCTACCCTAGAGTAATTTTGGCATATCTTCTTGATATCTTCCCAAGAAACTTGGGAGATATCTCCTCCCATTAGGTCCAAATCTTAGTGCAACCGTAAGATTAATCTCCTCCTTCCAGGCTCATCTGTTGTAGGTCTCCTCTCATGTCAACCCCTGTAGTCACTTCAAGGAATTTTGTCTTCATATCTTCCCAAGTTTGCACAGTATCTCTACCTAGGCTCATGAACCATCTTAATACAACCTCTTTCAAAGTGGTGGGAAATAACTTAAGCCTATGGGCATCAGTAGTATAATCATAACTCTTGTAGAGTATGCCAAATTCAAATAAGAAAGTATTAGGATCTTCTATCACAAGTCCATAGAACTTGGGGAGTGTTGAGGTAGGAATGTTCTTAATATTGTCAACTTCATTCTGATGGGCAATGGGGAAAGGAAAAGCTGGTTGGTTTTGTTTGTTCCCATTTGAATCACCCATGCTTGCTTGAAGTGGTTCAAAGACAAAGGGGTTCTTAAGCTGATTTTGATCTTTCAAGGAGACTTCAGAACTAGTCAAACCAGGATATGCATCTGCAAAGGGGTGTGGATCTTCTTCTTCTGATAAGTTCTGGTAATCAACTAACTAGAATATACGAGGATTGTTAGGAATAAATCTCCCATAAGCATCCCTTCTCCTTCCTCTATACATGTGGTATCACTCACTATTAGTAAGCTCACACAAAAAAATGGTAAAGAATCAAGAGGGTCATTACTTTCTGTACGAGGGTATGCTAAGAACAAATTTCAAAGATACTACAACAAAGCTACCAATGGCTCCAAAAACTTCCTAGCTTGAGACCATCCCCAACAATGGTGCCAAAAATGTCAGCCTCCTACAATGATCTCATAACTAGGATTTTACAACCATGACTCAAAGATTGGACATCTAACCTAAATATTCATTGAACCATCATGAAGGTGAATTTAACTTGTCAACCCAGGGATGTGAACTTGAAATGGGTTAGCACTGTATGTGCACTAGGGGCTCAAGTAGTCATTGCATTCTACAACTAAGAAACACAATGCTGAAAGGAAATAAAACAAATGAACATCCACGAATAACTATGCCTAAACTAAAATACAAAGCAAGAATGAAAGATCTGAGCAACGAACAAGAACTACTTTGTTTGCTTTGGCTATAGGAATAGACATAGAATGAACTTCTAGTGGCTATAGGAACAATTAATGCTAGATTTCAAACTAAGCATCAAACGACAAGTAATACTAAGCTAATGTTGAACTAAGAGAACAGATTACTCACCAAGTGGGACTAACAAAAACTCAAATGTTCAAACTTAGAACTTTATTTTCATTCACTGTAAATTGTGCATACAAAGAGTAATGTATCTATATTACTAAAATGAGAGTACAATGTAGAATTGAGCAACCTCCTAGGAAGGAGCATCAACTTATTATTTATACTATAGCTAACAAGGCAGTCAAATCCATGACTGGGAGGATGCCATTTAGGGAAAACAAGGGAAAGTGGAGTAGCGACAGTTACGCATACATGCAATCCAGTCAGACATACAAGTCAAGTGTAGATCCAACACAATAGTAATGCCTATGCATGCTTGATCATTAAGGTCCACTGTAAGGTGGTTACAATCAGTTGCATGAAGAACCTTTACTGTTGGTTGCCTTTGACTTGGAGTGGCTTCTTAGTTGGACATTATGGTGCATGCCCAATTGGCAGTTCTTCCATAACTTGATGTATTAAGTCTATAGTTCACGGTTAGTATGCATAATATCTGCACATCAATAACCACTCTAAGAAACACTCATTAATCTGATGAAAAATCAACATAGATGACCCATATATTATGCCAAATATCATTAAAGCCTGCAGAGATAGGGTAATGTCAAATGTCAATGGTTTGAGGGAAACACTATGCCAATACCAACATTTAAGCCTTAAAATACATATCTATAAGAAAATAGGCTATAGATTCTACCAAAACTAGACCAAAAACTAGGCTCATCACTTAATGTTGTTCAGAGAGAGTTGCAATCTAAAAGACATGAATTTGATAAAAAAAGACAACAATGGAACGTTTTGTTGCACAAATGATAGGTCAAAAGTCAAAGTTGTTGTTGCACAACTAATAAAGGTGAAAGTCAAAGGTGTAGTTGCACAAATAATAGGTCAAAAGTCAAAGGTATTGTTGGACAACTGATAAAATTTTAAGATGCCACAACAATAGTTGCATTGGAGGATGGAATTTGTGTAATGTGGTAGTGCATGAGTTTGCAACAATTTAGATGTTGGAAAGGGGGCTTTTTCAACCAAGTGGTCTTCTTACTAGTAGAAGTCACAAGTGAGGAGGAAAAAAGGCTACAAATATACAAACTCAAAGTGTTAACAATAGTTGAACATCACAATGCATGTGTTCCTCAACTTGTTGTCCATCAAAAGGCAATTCTAGATTCGTAAAAGCATCTACTGACATCCCACACTCTATTTTCCAACTTGCAATTATTCAATGCATTTTCTTTTACCATCATATGATGATTTTGAAATCCAAATTTTAGTCCACCCAAGAGTTGTTATAAATTTTGTAGGTGACTTTAATTAAATTCTAAATGTCTAAAAAACACAAAAGTTTCTTTAGAACCATACTGTCTATGTATAATTGCAAGTTGGAAAACATTATGTGCTATACAACCTACATCATGCATACTCTTCCATAACCCTCTACATGCAATAAACCAATTAGTTAGTCAGCCCTCACCCCCATCTTGTTACTTTTATGTATCTCTCGCACTGCAAATCCACCCCGAACTCTACACCCTTGAGAATTCAACAAGAATTGAGAAGTGAGTGAAGACCCTATGTGTTTTCCAACTTGCAACTATTATGTGCATTTTCTATTCCAAACGTATGGAGATATTCAAATGCAATGTTTACTCAAACCAAGGGTTGATATAAAATATGAAGGTGAACTTCAATACATTGTTTTGTTACAGTCTATAGAATAGGAATTGAGAAGTGAGTCACAACCCACTATTTTCCAGCTTGCAATATGAAGGTGGACTTAAATACATTGTTATAGTGTACAAAACAAAAAGTGCTAATTGCAGCAAGTCATTTCACTGTCATACAAATTATTTGTTTTTATGCATTGATCAAACATCCAATGATACATTTGAAGACCATAGCTGATTAGAATGTATATATGCTTAGAGGTGTGTATGATCTTTTGTAGTGGTATGGGGTATTCAAGATCTAAATCTTAGTCAAGAAAGAAAAACCATAAACCTACTTAAAACCATGGATCAAGATGAGCCTAACATATCCTCCATTTTCCATCTCATACCTCAACATCTTTTTAAATTTCTCCAACTCATACCATTGAAACTTATACCCAACTCATGTCACCTTCCATGTCATCCTTTTCCTCCATTGAGAAGGGAAACCAAAATTTCTTCCATGTTCAACCAACACCTATCCATCCTATTTTACCATAAACAAACCATAAACTCTTTAACATTCTAAAACATTGGGTTTTACTGAGTCACAACCCATTGTGTTTTCCATTCTACAACTATTTTGTGCATTGGTCCTTATCATATGCATTAGAATTTGCATTTTTCATTATCATGATATTACATATTTATCATTTCCATATTGCATGCAGGACAACTTGTGATTTATCTTAACTCTTGTTTCTTTTCTTCATCAATATAATTATCTTTTTATATCTTTTCTTTTCTTGTCACATTTCGAGGAAGCTCGAGAATCTCTACACCTTGTTGTGTACGAAGGAGAGTGAGGAAAGGGGAATGAGTCTTTCTTATGTGTGTGTATTGATTTAGTCCATCCTATGATGATTACAAAAAACATAACCAATAACAAAGGGGGATTCATTCCACTTTATAATGAAAAAAATGATCACTTCATAACCTTTCCATTCCATTCATTTCCATATCCTTTCCTCCCATATCAAATACATTTCATAAGCCATTTATATGCTTTCCTTGCATCACATCAATGCATTGCATTCCTTTCTTCTTTAGATCCACCTAGGTCATTCATATTTCTAAATCTTGCATACCATTTTCTATCTACAACTCAAAAATGATCACTTCATAGCCTTTCCATTCCATTCATTTCCATATCCAGTCTTTTATATCCTTTCCTCCCATATTGAATAATTTTCATAAGCCATTTATACGATTTGTTTGCATCTTATCAATGTGTCATATTCCTTTCTTCTTTGCACCCACCTAGGTCATTCATATTTCTAAATCTTGCATATCATTATCTATCTACAACTCAAACATACCTTCATCTATCATAACAATATTGACACCATACCATATGAAGATCAATATCAAGGTTATATAATCAAAGATTGAGGGAAACAACCATATCAAGAGTCCATGTTCAATGTGAGTTTGTTTCATTTCATGCATGCATTATCTTCTAGCTCTTAGACACAATTGAGGTTTACAACTGGTGTTTACAAATATCAAGTGTTAACATGTTCATACAAAATTATGAAATATGTCTCTTCTTGCTTGAAAAGTGTTATAAAAGTGTTCTCAGTTTTTTTGATTGACAAACGTATGAGTTACAATGTTGTGTTCTACTTGTATACTTCAAACAAACCACATGCCTTATGTATACTTCATTATGCAAAGTTTATAACAAGTTTAATTTTTGTTATATTTGGTTGGTGACTTATTGTAACCGGTGGAAAGGCACTGCCTTTAGTTGTGTCTTGAGGGTTTTAAACTCATCAGAAACTGGAACTACTCCTTGGCCTAACCAGTTTAGCAAGTGAATAACTTATTTAATACCACCCCTACTACTTACTCCAACAGTCTACCAGGGCACTTGTAAATGCAACCTTTGATAAAATTCCATTTTATATAATGCTTTGATGGATGTTCATGCCCCTTTTACTATCATATGTCTTTGTCTTATGACCACTCATGCCCATTTCATTTTCCCTAAGGCTTCCTATCATATAACAAACCTCTCTATATGCTTCACGACTCTATCCTTCTCAAAACCATTATTTTATATCTATTATGCTTTGATAGATTTTTTGTAAGCATGAGTAGCTTGTTCAAAAGCATCTATTTTAAGATTTTATCCATAGTAGCGAGTCACTCAACTATTTGATTAAATTCTTTGGTAGACATGTATGAAAAATTTGGTAACATAGACAAGGCAATGAATTGTTTCATAAAATTCCTCAAAGAAATGTGGTCTCATGGTGATGGAATGCCATGACAATCCATATAGTAGCAAGGCATCAATATGGATTTTCATGGCATTCCATCACCACATGACCTCATTTCTTTTAGGTATTTTATCAAATAGTTCACTGCCTTGTCTATGTTGTTTCTTACTAATATGCTTTGATATATTTTTTGCAAGCATGCATAGCTTGTTCAAAAGAACCTATTTTAGGTTTTTAGCCATAACAGCAAGACAATCAACTATTTGATAGAATTATTTAGTAGATATGTATGAAAAATGTGGTAGCATAATGGACTGTTTGATATAATGCCTCAAAGAAATGTGGTCTCGTGGTGATGGAATGCCATGACAAGGTAGTGAGCTGCAATATGGATTGTCATGGAATTCCATCACCACGAGACCACATTTCTTTGAGGAATTATATCAAACAATTCACTATGCTATCAAATTTTTCATACAAGTCTACCAAATAATTCTATCAAATAGTTCACCACCTTTTTGCTATGGCTAAAAGCCTAAAATAGGTTCTTTTGAACAAGCTATGTATGCTTGCAAATAATATATCAAAGCATAATAGTAAATATGGATTGTCATGGCTTCCAAAACCATGGCTAAATAGTAAATATGGATTGTTGAAAAAATTGATCAAAGCATAATTCTAAATATGGATTGTCATTGAATTCTAACACCATGGTCTTGGAATTCCATGACAAGCTATAGACAACTAATAGAAACAATTCATTTCCTAGTCTATGGCTTGCCATGGCATTCCCATCACCATGGTGTTGCAATCCCATGAAAATCCATATTTACTATTATGCTTTGATAGTAAATACCTAATGTTTTCAAACAAGCATATACATGCACAATATGATTACAAGTTGGAAAACAAAATGTGAGGTAATATGTCTGTCCAAACACAGTGGCAACCCGTAGATAAGCAATCACACAAAAAAATAGTCCATTTCCTTGTCTATGGCTTGTCATGGCATTCCAATCACCATTGTGTTGTAATACCATGACAATCCACATTTACTATTATGCTTTGATAGTAAACACCCGATGTTTTCCAACAAGCATATACATTCTTAGTATGATTGTAAGTTGGAAAACACACCGTGAGATGAGTATATGTTTGCGAAAACACAATGACAACCCATATATAATCAATCATACATAGAAACAATTCATTGTATTGTCTATGGCTTTTCATGACATTCTAACCCACATTGTGTTGGAATGCCATGACAATATAGATTTACTATTATGCTTTGATAGTAAACACACAATGTTTTCCAAAAACCATATTAATTATAATGATCACAAACTAGAAATGAGCCCCACCCAAATTGTAATAAGAGGCCTTCAAAAAGTCCCTTGTTATAAAGAGGGCATCCTAGTGGAGGTCTTAGGATTAAGTAGCCTATGGGTCCAAGTTTAATATTAGTGTCAAATAATTTCATTTAAATATCACTCTTTTAAATGGTCAAACAGTTTAAAATAAATTTCATATCTCATCCCAACTATAAAAGATACATAATTATCTTTATTTTTATTGACCAAATTTTAAATTTGACCATTAAATTGGGTGATGAATAACCATATCAAACCCAAAGTAGAAATCCCAAACAACAAAGTGTAACCATATCAAACCTAGAGTAAAAACCCTAAACACCAAAGTGTAACCATATCAAGCCCAGAGTAGGAACCCCAAACACCAAAGTCTACCCCATGGAGGACGTTAGAAAAATGAGCCACGTTTGACTTGTAATAAAAATCCTGCTAAAGAGCTCATCACAAAGAGCACCCATGGCTCAAAAATAAAGTAGCCAAATATACACACAAGAAGTCCTAGTGGGTCCAAGTTTAACAAAACATTCTAGACAATTGAGCAATACAATTTTGTTTAAAACAACAACTCCTACCATGAGAAAGCACTTCCTTTGGCTTAAATAACAAAAAAATAAGTTTCTAACCCTACCCTAATATTATGGGTATTAATTAAATGAGTAGTGCCTTTGTTGCAATTCATCTACCATCAAGTCTAATTAAGGGAAGATGAGTGGATTAACACAACCAAAATCAAGTTTTTAATCTTGCTCAAGATTTTATGGGTATGAAATTTCATGAGAAAATCCTTCCTTGCAAAATCATCTACCATCAAGAGTGAGATTAAGAGTCATCCACAGTATTAAAAATTATTTTATAAAGTCATAAACTCCTATTAAACAACACCATTCTTTTAGAATCAAAACTTTGGTGTTAATTTTCATCTGAATTTCCATGTATTCATAGAACTATGTAAATTGACCTTTATATAGTATTGTCCAACTTATGTTGAAGAATATCTAATCAACCAACTACATTAACTAAGATCCATTCATGGCATCTACGATTGTCCTAATGCAATGTAGATCCATCGTAAGTTCAAAAATTTATAGTGTAAAAGTAGCAAATTTGACCTCCTAGGACCTGAAATCATACCCTTATGATACTAGTCACAAAAACAATCCATTAACTTTTTGCTATGCCTTAGGTTGGAGATTTTGTACACTAAGCTTCCATGATTCTTTTTTAGAACTACAAGTTGGCTTAGATTGAACCTACTTGGATAATTCTTCATTGTATTGAGGGATATTTGAACAAATCCAATTATCAATGCTTCAAGGACATACATTAAACTATCAACCCCATGGCTAATCAATTGGATATCAAAGCCGATACCAAAACCTACATAGCTGAAGGCTTCGATTGGTTACTATTCAATTGGGACTATTTCAGTTTACAGTTTTGTCTTGCTTTAGTTCCAATTGGTATGTGATTTGTTTCTATTTTCATTTTTCCCTTCTTTGGAGGGATTTAATATGTATCTTAATTAGATGGATGCTATGTAGCTATACTATTTATAGCTATTATTTGCTCATAGCCATGGTTCTTTGTATTTTTCTCATCAACTTTAATTCAATAAAAAAAATTATGCTATGCAATTGTTCAAATAGACAACATTCACCAATGAAAATTATGTAACTTTCAAATCAAACATATAGAATTAAAAAACACAACAATATGTATTATGGAAATTCTACAACATAAATCCATTAAGACAGTACTGCAGTAGCCTAAACCTAATATCAAGTTGACCTTCCAACAAAGAATTTCCTAAGAAGTTATGTCCTCAATCATAACCACAACTTCAAATGGTCTCTACTAGATTATACTCTAAATCGTTGTTGTACCATCCATATCACAAGAAACTCATTTCTATGCAAAAAGATAAAACAAGGTTATCATATATCACAAAGACAAATGAAACTTATATTTCAGGGATTTATTCTATCAGGCTGTGGAAAGCTACTTTTGTTGGCATGTAAAATAGGGTCATAATTTGGAATCAATAGCATGTAGCAGTATTAAATAATCTATATTTATTCTAGTGTATACCCTTGTGCATGGACATATTAGATATGCGTATTAAGTTGAAGCTTAGAAATACTTGTAGATTATCCTAGTTTGAGTTTGGCATGCCTTTAATTTCAAACTCCATATTGATACAATATTTAGCAAGTAAATTATAAGCTCTGATGTCTAACTTGCATATTTGTGTTTTAGATTTGCAAATTTGTTCTGGTAGTTGAAACAAGAAATATGCAACAAATGGCACATTGTTTGGAAAAGAGAGGGAAGAAAATTATTTAAATTAGTTTATAAATTTACCTGACACTAGTTCTTACAATCATTTTGCATGCATGGCGTAGAGAGGAAATAACAATATCAAGAAAAAAATAATGCAAACTAACCCCATAAAGTGACATATTTATTTCAAAAGACCAATCATTTTATTCTAATGCAAGAAATGAATCAAAATATTGAAGACAATCTTTGAATCTTACCTAGGAGGATATGGGTTGCTTCCCAATCCTCAACCCATAAAGTTGTAGAGCTATCACAAAAAACTAATAGTAATATTGGTCTTGTCATTCTAATGCAAGCAATAAAACAAACAATGAAAATGGTCTTTCAATCTTACCTAATCACTATGGGTTACCTTGCAATCTGCAACCCCCAAAAAAGAATAAAAATGCAATAGAATGAAAACATTGAAGTGCACAACAAAAAGTGCATGTCTAACAATAATTATGGTATGATGCATGGAAGCTTACACAACACAATGTGCAATGGATTCTTTTTGTTAGGTGTAATGAAACCATAGGCCATAAAATATCTACAACACTCTAAAGTAAATGGTAAAATACATATAAGATAATGGATAGTGTGATTGCAAGTTGGAAAACAAGGTGTGAGGTGAGTATATGTCTGCCAAAACACAATGACATGCCATAGATAAGAATTCATACATAGAAATAGTTCATTGCCTTGTCTATGGCTTGCCATGTTATTCCAATCAACATGGTGTTGGAATGCCATGACAATCCAGATCTACTATTATGCTTGATAGTAAACACACAATGTTTTCCAACAACCATATACATGCATTCTATGATTGCAAGTTGGAAAACATAGTGTGAGGTGAGTATATGTCTGCCAAAACACAATGGCAAGCCATAGATAAGCAATCATACTTACAAATAGTTCATTGCCTTGTCTATGGCTTGCCATGCCATTCCAATCACCATGAAACCATATTTCTTTGAGGAATTTTTTAAACTATTCACTACCTTGTCTATGTTGTTGCCTACTATTATGCTTACTAATATGCTTTCATAGAAAAGGCAATGAACTATTTTAAAAAAATTCCTCAAACAAATTCAATATCTTGGAATGCCATGACAAACAAATGCAATTGGAAACTGTAATTATCACTCTAGTATGAATGAATTAATATCTTTGACAATAGTATTGGGTTGCATAGGTGGAGTTCCCTATAGTTGTGAGTATAGTTTCACAATATATTGTTGATACCTCTACTGAAGATGACAATATATATCTGCAAGCCAAACTACATTGTTTGTTAAATAAGGTGTTTCCCATTTTCTAACAAAATTTGGTTAGTGGGTCTCCATTTGAAAATATCACTCTAATTGTCATTATATATCTATGATTATCACTCTAACTATTTGCAATTATTTTGGAAAAAATAGTGGGAGATGAGAATGTCTACCAAAAAATAGTGGCAAGCCATAGATAAGCAATCATACATAGAAATAGTTCATTTCCTTGTTTATGGCTTGGCATGACATTCCATTGACCATGAGACTACATTTATTTAAGCCATTTTTCCAAACAATCCACTTCCTTGTCTTTGATGTTGCTTACTATTATGCTTTCATAGACAAGGCAGTAATTTTTTTCAAAAAATACCTCAAACAAATGTGCTCTCATGGAATGCCATGACAAAAAAATATAATTGGTAGCTGCAATTATCACTCTAGAATGAATAAATTAAGATATTTGAGAATAGTACTTGGTTGTACAGGCGGTGTTCCCTATAGTTGTGGGTATAGTTATTACCTATGCAATGTGAAGTAACTGCATAACTACTTTTAGGTTGACTATGTAAAAAAACTATGTTGTAATTTAAATTTTGTCATCTATCTATGAGCATATACTTATTAGTTATGCAATGTGAAGTAATGCTTTTGTTTTGAAAGATGTGCAATGCAATGAAATGGAAAACACTGGGTGTTTATAAAATTGCAACCCACATCATAACATACCCAAACCCTTGTGGTTTTTAAGCCTGTATATCTATATGTGCATTACAAATAGCAAGAACACCAATTTCTTGACATTATCATCAATAATGTGTAAACTTGTTGAAAGTGGTGAAACACAAAGTGTTAATGCTTCTTGGAAAATAATGGGTATTTATAAAATAGTGCCTTTCATTACATTCCTAAGGTCTAAATAACAAAATCTTTTAAAGACATTCATATTCTTTTGTAAAATTCTAAGATGCAAAACATTGGGTTTCACAAAACCCGCAACCCACTTAAAGTTTGAAAACAATTTACAAACAAAAACCCTCATAACATTTTAAATCCCTTTACAACTATCAATCCAAATGATTAGAAACCCCTCAACTCACTTCAAATGTTTTTTTACTCTCCCCTTTCTCTCCAACCTTTCACTTGCAACTCCACTCTCCAACCTTTCATTTTCAACCTGTAGAATGAAAGAGAAAAATAAACAGAGTGTTAAAGGTTGTTGGAAAACAATGGGTGTTTATAAAATGGTCTAAATTTCATTACATTCCTATGGTTTTAATAACAAAATATTTTGAAGACATTCATACTATTTTCTAAGATTCTAGGTTCTCAAAACACTAAGAAACCTGCAACCCACAACAACACACCTATATACATACAAAAACACATGAAACCATACATAAAAACATACACCATTACATATGAATGGTTAGAAGCCTCTCACCTCAAGTCAGTTGGTTGTCTCCCCTACTTGCAATGTTCCCTTGCTATCCAACGTTTTAATTTCAACCTGTAGAATGTGAAAACCCAAAACATAATGTGTTTTCCAAGTTTTTTTGAAGAACAATACTCATTACAATATAAACCACATGTCTTAATCACATTACTGCCCTTCCCACCATTCGCGTGTAACGAATAGATTCTCACACAAGGCAAAAAATAACCAGTATAATTTGATGATGGGACACCTCCTTGCTTTCCTAGCCATGATGTTTCCTTCTATTGCCAGTTCTGTCACTTTTATCATCCATTTGCTAGGCCCCACACTACGCCATCTCTTCATGTTATGTATGTTTCCATGTATGTTTTTGATTAGATAAGTAGAGGAAGAGCCCTGATCCCATGGTACAAAGTTAGAACAACAAACAAAGAAACAAATTAGGAAAATAACACTAGCCACCACTAGGCCTAAGAGGCACATAGGCCAATAAACCAAACTTGAAACAATAGAACCATTATCAACTTAATAAAAAAAACCCATATTAATCCCCAAAATGGTACGTAGACCATTTATGAGATTAACCAAAGTCCAGTAGGTACAAAACAATAACAAAGCTATCAAGAAGTAGCAGTCCAAGAAAATTCTCCTAAGCACTGAAAGTTTCAAAGCACTCATTTGACCAAACCAAAAAACACCCAATTTTCACTAGTTTGGGGCACAAACTCCCTCCAAGTAGAGCCATCTTAAATTTTTGGAACTAACCTTACAATCAACAAACTAGGCCAACAAGTGACCCTCCTAGAAGACAAAACCAAAGCTTGAAACAACAACCACCCCAAGGGTGGGTAAGAAAAACTATTCTTCCAACTCTTACAAGAAAAGAACCATCCCACATCGAACCTATTACTTAGAGAAACCTTTCCAAAACTAGAAACAACATTAACACTGATGGGGTACAAATCCCTCGTCCACTTACTTGCCTTTCCACCTTTAAAGGAGAAAGCATATCCTAGAAGCAAAACCACCCAAACAACAACACTTGAAGAATACTAGCCCCTCAAACAGAAAACTAGATCTAGGCCTGAATTAAGAGAATAGGCCAGTAATCCACCCATAAGGTTGTAAGAACAACAAACTTTAATAGCAACCACCCCTAGGTGGCCAAGACAACCTAAACTTCAAGGCCTCCATGAAGCAACAAATTCCTAACGACAACATCATTACAACCATATTTTATAAATAAACACTGATCCAATGTAACTAGACTCCCAACCACTAATGGGGAGTCGATGAGAAAAAAAAAGCACTGAGGAACCAACACTAGTCCACCCAAAACACCATCTCAAACTCTACCTCAACAAGAGCGAGCTCCCCTCTAAAAGAGAGGATGAAGTGAGGATCAAAACTACAAGAGCCATCAATCTCCTGCACAAACATGCTCCATCTCAAAAGGAAACCGCAAAAAGAAATAGAACAACCCACTATAGAAACAACAACCATCTTACCTCTATAGGAGAGGGCTCCACCTCGACAAGAGCAATCTCAACCTCCATAGGAGACCCCAACTATAAAACCTAGTAGGAAGTCAACACTCTGGTAGTAAGAAAACACACTTCATCCCATGGAAACACAAGCATTAGGTACAATAAAGAAGCAATAAGAGGTTGTTGCACTGCCACCAAAGAGAAAGCACTCCCCCATGACCTCAAAGCCATCAAGCTAAAAATGGAATGAAACCTCAAAAAAAAAGGAGCATCCCAAACATCATAGAGGATCAAAAAGGCATCCTCACAAACTAGGTTCAACCATTTCTCAGCATTCATGAAGAACATCAACACTCCATTGAAGAACACATACAAGAAATAAGAGATTCTTGAAATGAAGGAGTCCACAACAACCATGAGGACCAACAACAAACTTGCAACCAAGGGAACCTCAAAGGCCACCTTAAACCATAAGAACAACATATCCATAGTAGCTTTAGAAAAAACATCATTTGAAGCCAACACAACCACCTCCTTAAACAAACCCCAAACCATGGTGACCAAACATAGAAGGGAAGTAATCACCATGGAGGAAGAGCTATAGTGTAAAACACCCACCTTGGATAACAAAAACCAAAGCAAAAAAATCCCATAAACACCCACAAGACCAAAGAAAAGGACCACACAGAGCAACCCGAAAATAGAAGCACACTTCCCAATCAAAGCAAACAAGTACACACAAGGGAGGGAAGAGAACCATAAAAACCAATGAGGGCTCCAAGGATAACACACACAAAGACAACTTACAGCTACCCAACCACTGCCAAACAGGTCAACAATAAGATATAGAGAACAACCAGAACCGAAGCCAGAGAGTCCACCATTGACCTCTTAATAGCACTTTCCATCACAAACAAAAGAAAAACAATGCAACCCATAGAAGAAAACCAGAGCAAAGAAAAGACTAGGGAGAAAATAGTCAAGAAGTGAAACCCATAAAGGGACAGATGCAACACTAAAAACCCACAAGTCCCAATAGGACCAACAAACATAAAGAGGAGAAGCAACCCAATACAAATAGTGGGACTACATAGCTTCACAGGAGAAATGAAAAGGTGTGCTATCAAACCACCTTCACCAAGGACAAGCTCAGACCAAAGGATCACTAGATCTAAGCCTTTGGTCACAACACCAATGCATCCAAAAGAAGCCAAGTCCTTGAACCATCAATTTTTAAATGAGATCTATAGGCTTCTCTTGCACTCTTAGGGTCTTCACCTAAAAGGATAGAGAGAGACCCCCAAAATCAATGTGGTTCATTCAAATAAAGAATTGTATGATGTGATTAAGGATAAATGAGATGATCCAAATGCAACTAAGCAATGTAATTGACTGATTATGAATGCAAAATTTAAGAAATATACAATATTTGAAAACATAATGTGATATGCAAAAAATGCAATAGAGATGTAAACTAATGTAAAAAAAATTAAACAAGGTTGAATAGAGTGCACCTAGGAATTTGATGATGAATCTGGAGTGTCCTGAATATTGGCAAAAATTAGTGAAAATCACCAGTGGGACTCATTTACCACTGATGGTGAATTAGTCTTGCTATTGGCAAAAAGCCCTGAAAAATATTTTTTTGACTGTTGAGATTTGGAATATGACAAAATATAGTTTTCTAGCCTTAAGGTGGGACTCATTCACCATTGATGGTGAATCGGTTCTCTCACAAAATTCTATGAAATTGATGACCAATTCTATAGCACCAGATTTGCACTTGTCTTCTTGTTGAATTGACGAAGTCAAATCTATAGAAAATGAACTGTAGGTTGTCTTTAAGCTTGAAATGGGATGTAGTTGAGTTGAAACACTTTTTTGACTTCTTCAACACCTTTCAACACCTAATTGCTTGACAAATCTACATACACAAGTCTAATTGAAGAAATCTGAAGATATGTCAATGGCTTCTCCAAGATGCTTGATTGAATGAAGCTATGATTGAATGCTAATTGATGTTGAATGAGTGAATGCAAGTGAAATTTTATGAATGGGTAGATGTAAAATGAGGAGAAAAATAATTATTTATACACACGTACACCCTAATAACCCAATAATACAACATCATAGGCTGGCATACGGTAATTTTGAATAAAAACCTAAAAGAAAATTTGAATTATTTTGAATTTGGAGCCAAGAGGGACTCATTTTCCACCCATGGTGAATGGGTCCCACCTTGGGCTTGTAAGTGGGTGTTGGTAATTAAGTTGCATTTAATTTTATTTGTCGGGTTTACATTAAAAAATCACTTAATTAGGCCTCATGAGTGCATAAAGGGGCCATGTAAAGCATAATAAAGGTGTAAATAATGAAATGAAGCCTAGAAAAGCATAAAATCTTGTTACAAGACTTTACGACACTTCAAAATATGACTTGATAAGTGATGAAAATGTTATTTTTAGGTGAATTGTAATGAAAAGAGTCTAGAAGAGTGTAGAAATGTGTTACAACACTTCATAACACCTTCAAAAGATGCTTTATTTTGAATTTTAAGGACCTAATGTGAATGTAGAAGTTACATTGAAACATTAAATCAAAGCAAAATAGATCAAGCATCATGAGAGAAAGACCTAAAAGACCATGGAAATGTCAAAGAGCCATTTTTATATGGTACAATCCTCAAAGTGGCAGAAAAGAGGAACGACCATCACCTGAGCTAGAGAAACTTCACAGCTCGCACCGAAACCCCTAATCGACATCCAAGAGAGGTAAAAAAATCCTCCAACGGCCACTTGGAGGAAGAGTCACTAGAGTAGGGAGTTGATCAGCCTTAATTTGGCCCAAGCAAAAAAAACATTCCCACAACAAAAGCCACCACAATCGGTTGGGGAATCCAAACTCCCCACAGTTGGCAAGAAGCTCCATTGTCTTCTTCATCACCATCACCATCTCCTTCATTAATTGCATAGTTCAAACAACTTCTATTCCTGTTTACCATTAGGTTACTAGAACACATGTTTCCATGTATGTTGTTAGCATTTTTGTATGTACATAGGTGTGTTTTTTCTAGGAGTTAGCCGACTTCCTCAAATAGTGTAACAAACAACCTACACTCTAAAAGTATTAGTGTATTTAATTAAGATCATTTGAAAAAAAATAAACAACAAATGAAATTAAAATAAAAGAATAACCAAAAAATTAAGAAAGAATGCACATCCATGTTCTAATGCAAAAGATTTTTTCTTTCTCTTATCTTAACTTTAAAAATTATGTCAAATATTTTGTAGACTAAAAATACCTAATTCAAACAAATGCTAATGTACATAATGTCCAATGAGATTAGTTTTGGCACATGTATATCTCTAATATAATTTTTTTGCTAGAGTCTATGAAATTTAAAACAAAAAAAATGGGATTCTCTTCCAAGGGAGAGTTAGTACTTTGAGAAAAATCGATGTTCAACTTTATGCCATCTACAAAAAACTATGTTTTCCTTCTTGATGAGTTGCTTTCATTTTTCCACTTCTTTCTTTTTCCATTCTCAACATTTGTTAATGCCAATATCAACTCTCAAGTAACCAAGATAAAAAATCCTAATAAAATTCAAATGAGTTTTGTGAATAAATTTCTTCTACATCAAACTAATATCATCATATGGAAACTTAAATGATTGAATGGATGTTTGACATCAACTCATCACACTTATAACCGAATTACAAAACCAAGTCTTCGTACTCAACCGAAAAAAAAAAAGATTGATTTTATTTGCATCTATAAAAACCTACTACAATCCCTTATTTTCTATTTCATATTCTATCTTATAATCTCTACTCTTTTATTTCTACATCTAATACCATCATCCATAATGGCTACTTGAATACCATGCAATAATTCTTAGAGTCAAAAAGTAAACTATCTGGCATACCCCTTTGTCTAGATGCCTTCACTACCTTGAATGTATCCTTTTCAAGAAATGAACATTCTCTCCAAGAACTGAACATGGACATATATTACTATCTCATAATCCCTCAAATTCTATTTTAGACTGTTAATTTCCCCATTTTCTTCATTTGAACAACTTTGCATCGAATTCATCTAAATTACCTTTCTTTTTTAGTAAATAGTTACGCAAGCAAATTTTATGATGAGTGATAACTATTTTAGTAAATATAGTACATGCATTGATAACAAGATAATAAGTAAGTCCTAAAGAAATCTACGATACCTATGTTCACAAAAATACAACAATATTTAGAAAATAATATGCCAACATATTGATGATTGCCACTATATCTTTGCTATATTTCATCGATGGTAATGCGCATAATTATCTGATGGAGCAAGAAAGAAGAAATTCTTTTCATTAATGATGACATGAAAAAAAACACATTTAGATAAATGAAATTACATCAAGAAATAGCTTACATACAAGGGAATGTAGATTTTGTTGCACAAACAGTTGTCGTTGCACCAAAAGGATGACTTGTTAATACTCAATACAACTACTGGAGTTAATGAATCCATGGGAGGTAGTTAAGCCATGTTATGAACTTGAGCACTGCGCTACACAACACAAGGAGACCAAGGGAACATACCTTACAATAGGTTTTGAAACACAAACAATTAACAACAAACACAAAATATTCTAACAAAAACAAAAATCTTTTATTCAATCAATCTCTGAATTGGATTACATCATGCCTCAATATAGAGTTCTTGGATTACATCATCCATCAATATAGAGGTCTTGGATTACATCATGCATCAATATAGAGGTCTTGGATTACATCATGCACCAATAGAGAGGTCTTGGATTACATCATGCCATGCCTCAATATAGATGTCTTGTCTTCTCCTCAATTACGCACTAGAGTTCTTCATATCAGTAGAATAAAGACTTTGATCCATTTGAAAGGAATTACAATTTAATAATAGTGAAGGAAAAAAGGGCCTTCCTGCATGGAAAGAGAAGGCAATGGAAATGATTTGTGACACTCTTTGGACAATAAAATATGTATATTTATTTTTTATTTAAAATATTTTCTTCTTTTTATAATAATTTATATTTATATTATTTAATGTGTTAAAAGAGTTTATACATCTACTTTGTAAAATAAAAGACAAGTAAAATGATGAAAAGATAGTCTATATGCATGTAACACAAAATAAATTAACTAAATTAATTGTTGTTGTTGCAAGTAAAACATAGTGAAATAACTAAAGACAACTAGAAAATCTATCTCCATGTAACACAAACTAAGTTAACTAACCAAAAATATAATTACACATTTCCTATCCTGATTTGATAATATGCTATCTTGTCCACCACTTCTTACTACTTTCAAGGCACTCTACTTGCATGTAAGGCAAACTAAATTAACTAACTAAAATCCTATTTTGTCTTGTATCACAATTAAACATTGAATTATAATAATTTTTTAATTATTAACTTATTATTATTTTCTATAATTTTGGAAGACATAATAATACTTTCTCTCTCTTTAAACGTAGGTAAAAATACACTTTATTTGTCATTAGAAAAAAAAAACTTTTTAAAAATACATTTTATTTGTTACTAGATACAAAATTTCTCTCTAAATTAATTTAGAATTATTTTATTTTATTTATATTGTTTATTTTGTATGAAGAATTACTATTTTCTATTTATTATAATTTAAAAATATATGTGTCAGTTTTTTGGTTTTTATGTACATAAACATAATATAATGGTTTATGTTTTGTTATTATTATAAAATAATTTTAAACAATGTGAAGGAAAATATAATTATTAACTACAATTTAATAATAGTGAAGAGAAATCCCTCCCTCATGGAAAGAGAAGGCAACAAAAAATATTTGTGACATACTTTGGACAATAAAATATATATTTATTTTTTATTTAAAATATTGTCTTCTTTTTATAATAATTTATATTTATATTATTTAATGTGCTAAAAGAGTTTATACATCTACTTAGTAAAATAATTGAAGACAAATAAAATGATAAAAAAATTCTATCTGCATGTAACACAAACTAAATTAACTAAATTAATTGTTGTTCTTGCAAGTAAAACAATGTAAAATAACTAAAGACAAGTAGTCAGTCTATCTACATGTAACCCAAACAAAATGAACTAAATAAAAATATAATTATGCATTCCTATCCTCATTTGATATTATGCCATCTCGTTGTCCACTTCCTACTTTTAAGACAATCTAAAAATTAACTAACTAGCACTTGCACCAAAAGGAGGTGTAATGGTTACGTCGATTGTTTTTTATATTAGTTTTAGTCAAAACAAAACACATGTTTAGAATAGTATTTTGCATAAAGTATGTTCCAAACTTTTTAACTCAGAAAAGAATTACTTTCAAAAACAAGGGATTGAAATTCATGTACATTCGACTCCTATTTTTGAGGTGTGCACAATTGTTTACATTTTTTTTGTTTTGTAATACATACAAACTTCTAAAAAGGTGTAGATGAGATTTGCATATTAATATTGAAATTGCAGTTGCTGAACATTTTAGTTAGCATGTTGTCCACCAACAATCTACATTTTTATTCTTACAATATCTTCTTTTGACAATGCTTCCATTGACTAAACATCGAAATTGAGGTTGTTCACCACTCTAGTTGACATATTTTCCACCATGAATATGTAGTTTTATGTGATTTAGATTCAATCATATAAAAACAATAAAATAACAACATATAGCCATTAATAAATTCCTTTCATTTATGATCAAAGGGAGAAACATACAAGATGTGATAAACAGTCCATAGTACACCATAGAAGTGAAAGTCTTTTGTGGGATCATACCAAAGGTAAATCCTTTGCTCTTTGTCACCTTTATCACAAACTCAAAACAAACTAAAAGTCCAATTCATCATGGTTTGGTTATGTTTCATGATAAATCATTCTCAATGAAATGAACTAAGACTATAATTTTAAAAAATACATACATAATAACCAACTTGATTTGGGGAAAGTTCAAGGGGAGATTATTTGGTATTTTTTGTAAAATAGGTATTTTAGTATTTCAATTTAATTGTGGAAACATTCATACATTAAAAATATGAAAAATATAAAAAAATAAAGAGAAAAATGAATAAAATATAAGTTTTTAATTTGTACTCATTTACAATCACAAGTTTTCTATAGAAACAACATATCATCCATGGAAACATACCAAAAACACCTTTTCAAAAAGGATATGCCATGTCAAACAATTTTGAAACAATTTTGGACCAAACCAGAACCAAAATCAGTACTAAGTGGATTTGGAAAGGAGAAGAGGGATTGTTTGCATTTATGATAAAGTAGCTATTTTAGTATTTCCATTTAATTCATGCTATAGTTAGGAAGGCCACATTTTTCTTCTTTGTTATAATAATTTTCTAATTTAGATATCTAGTTAATTGAGTGTCAAAACCCTCATAAGAGTACATATTCACTTTTATCTAAACATATTTTTTATAAACACACATGATATAAACAAATCAAAGATTGAGGACATAAAATAAATAAACTATAGATCCTTAATAGGATATATACACCCTTCTAATCCAATGAGAAAAATGAGAATAAACTACTTAGACTAATCAAGGTTGACGATTGGCAACAAATTTGGAATGATTAAGGCACACAATCCACTAATTTTTCCAATTGAGAACACTAAGAAAGAGTTGAATGAGAAAAACGAGAATAATCAATAAACTAGAAAAAACCAAGGTTGAAGACTCACAACAATTTGATGTGATTGAGGATGCAAAATAAGGTGATATCCAATTATGAAAAAAACCTAGAAGAACAAGGAAAAAGAGTTTAATATACTCCTCAAATTTGACCTTCAAATTTGGGGATAAAAGGACCAACCACCATGCTACCATCATCACATAGGCTCAATCACTTAGGTTGGACATGGATTGTTATATTATGAACAAAACACAAAGGAGTGTGTCAAGAAGCAATAGCTCAAATGAAACGATTCTCAATATTTAGAGGGAACTCAAGGAACTCAATAGGTTGAAGAGGAAACTTTATAGGATGACACAATGTCACATACAAGAACGAATGCATACAAGAGTGGTATGAAATGAATGCAACCTATGCCAACAACAAAAATTGATAGAATATGGAAGAATATTGAATATTTGAAAGATTATAATGGAATCCCTAAAGGCTATACTAAGCAACTGGATAGAACAAGCTCAAGTTTGGAGAGAATGATATTGATGAAAATTAAGATGGACATGAAATACACATCTTTCCATTAGTAAATAGTGAATGTTGAAGAAGTAATGCAGAGCTTCATTCCTATGATCTTTAGAATGGTGTTGAGCCCATATTTTGAAGGCTAAAAGTAGAAAGTGCAAAGCTTTAGTGCCATGATCTTTGGAATGGTTGCTAATCCGATTTTAAAGAAAGCTCAAAATTAATTACTTTTAATTTCACTAGGGATTTTATCTTTGGGACTTTAGGGGCCCATTTCCTACCAAAAGGAGGCCTCAAAGGTTTTATAGGTGCTCGCAAAATGGATTGGTGAGTTAATAAAAACTAAAATTATACCTTCTCTAGACCATTCTGTGCACTTGCAAGTATTGTTAGGGTGTTGAAGTAATCACTGTTGTACATAAATATTATTTTATAAAAATATGTTCACCTAGTTGTCATTCCCTTTTACTCATCTAGAATTATCATCATTTTCATTAATAATTTTATAAATTTGAAGCATTCAAGCCTTTTATTGCTCTTATAACTTCAATTTCTTGAGTTATTTTATTTTTCTATTATTCAAGTTGCAACAACACTTCATTATGTTTGTTACCAAACCTTTTATTTATCTTTTAGCTTCTATTCCTTGAGTTATTTTATTTTTCTATTATTCAAATTCCAACAGCAGTTCCTCGTGCCTGCCACTTCTTAGTAAATGAATCATAGACACATTGACCTTCATTGCATTTAGTGGACACTGATGAATATTTCAATTCCTTTCATTTCTCAATTGATAACCAATTAGGAAAGAATGGAAAAAGGAAAGCTATATTATCATTTTAGAAATAAAGACCTGAAAGAAAATAAGTGAACAAAAATTTCATGACATCTATCATTTGAAAGTAACAACACTCATTTGCTATCCTGTTCATGCAAAACATCAAAGTTACCAAGGCCATCAATGGATTTCCTGGGTAACATTTATTTTAGAAAAAAATAGATCCCAAACAATGAAGGAAAACCAAAAGGGTAGGCCCCCAATTGGTGGGTGATGGCATGGGTGACATTGGCAAAGAAACTCAGGGCATTGTCTAGGAAGAAAAGAAGTTAGAAGAAGTATCAATGGAATGGAACATAGTAAAGAGGAAAATACGCCTATGGCAAAGAAGGAAAAAGAAGACAAACATCTTACGACCATGAAAGGAAAGGTAATTTTGAACTCTCCCAGTGAATGTTATTGTATGTATTGAGAAAAGGAGGTCAGTAGAAAATGCTATTGCTAGACTTTAGGAATTAGGTCTATTGATAAAATGGGGTGGGGGATGGCTTGTGGAAAAGAAACTAAGGGTTTGGTATGATAAAAAATAGGGAACTGGTATAAAATTGAAATCACTTCTGAATGGTTTCTTTGGTGTAATGCTCTACAATGCAAGTAAAAAATAGTAATGGATGCCAAAATTTGATCCATGGAAACAAAAATTGGAAAGCTTTCAAGTATGGGTAAGATTGTATAACCTATTCTCTGAATATTGGGAAGAAGAGACTTTACAAGCCATTGGATCAGTGGTGGGGTAGATTACGAAATTGGATGACAAATTAGTAGACTAGTGAATATATGCTAGAATTTGTATAAACTTAAGGGTCAAACAACAAATCCCGACAAAAATTTACATTTACTCGAAAAATGAAATTTGGAATAAAAAATTAGAAAGGAAGGATGAGTTGCTCCTTTGTCCAAAATGTAGATTGAAGAAGCACAAATTTTTTGAATGCTCCTAGACACCAAAACAAAAAATAGATGTGACACAAAAATAAAAGGCAACCTCAGAAAAATAAAAGAAAAGAAAGATATTGAAGGTGATGGAAGAATCAAGAGACAAAGTGTGGGTTTCTCTAAAGCTCTAGATTAGAAGAGAAAGTGAGAGCCCCCCCAAGAGA
This sequence comes from Sequoia sempervirens, assembly GCA_007258455.2. NCBI lineage: Eukaryota > Viridiplantae > Streptophyta > Pinopsida > Cupressales > Cupressaceae > Sequoia > Sequoia sempervirens. The sequence goes on along the minus strand of VDFB02379711.1, from coordinate 148,464,702 downwards.
CATTGGGGGATAAGGAAGGATCTAATCTTGCATTAATAGGAAAAGGAAATATGTAAGTATTTAAGGATCAACAAGGAAATGATGAAGGAATAGGAGAGATGGAGATGCCTATGGTTCAGTGCCAAATTCCATCCATGGTAGTTGTTGATGAGAAAGTGACACCAATGAAGGAAGTTAACATTCATAGGAGTTAAAGAGAAAAAATCAGGATAAGGAATTGGCATAATTACTGGGAAAAGGATTCAAACTGATAAGAAATGAAGAGGAGGCTGAATTTAGTCTTGAATGAGAGGAGGACAGTGAATTTGAAGAAGAAGGCAAGATTTGGGAGGAAATATCCATAGAAAAAAGTCAAAGCAAGATCAAGCAACCAAAAATAAAACCTAAAGGAAAGAGATGTCGCATAAGCAATAAGGAGAAGTTGGATCTGGTTGGGAATGCCAAAGGTTAGAAGAAACTTAGATCATAGGAGTTTTTCCTTCCCAAGGAGCAATGAAGGCCATACTGTGGAATGTTAGGGGCATAAATTCCCCTAACAAGTGGCACCTGGTCAAGCGCCAAATTGAACATGCAAGAGTAGATTTAGTCTTATTTTAGGAAACAAAGTGGAGCAAGGAGTAGAGTGGGAAAAGAATGAGTAATTGGAAATAGTGGAAAGGAGAGTTTGTGGGTGAAAATGGTGCCTTAAGAGGACTTGGAGTGGTTTGGAATCCTACTAAAATAAAAGGGGAGTTGATAGAGGACAACCAACATTGGCAAATAATGAATTGTAAAGCTTTTCAAACAAATCTGAGCTTTTTTCTATTCAATGCCTATGAACCCATTTCAATAGCTTGTAAGAGAGAGGTATGGATGTAGATATCTACTAGACTACAAAATTTGCATGATCAATTGGTGGTGGTGGTGGGATACTTCAATGTAACCCTAAACAACTCAAAAAATAAAAGAGGAATGTGACATAGATCCCAAGTTCAATTGGAATTTTAAGACTTTGTAGATTAAAAGGCTCTAAAGGACATTCTACCAAAGAATGGATTATTTAATTGGACCAATACGAGGGTGGGTTTCACAAGCATAGTTGAGAGATTAGGTAGGTTCTTGCTTGTTGGAGATTGGGAAGAAATTTTTGTTGCACATGAATCAATGGTTCTATCATTCATGGGATTTGATCACTTCCTTGTGTAATTTCAATTAATCTTTGGAAGCGCTCTAGATTGACGCCACTTTAAATTTTGAAATATGTGGTTAAGGGATGAAGGATTGAAGGATTTGATTAGGATTTTGTTGAGTGAGGTGAAAATAGGAAATCACTTCAAACTTTTTCAGATCAACAAAAAATTCAACTACATCAAGTTCAAGCTAAAGGAGTGGAAGAAATTACAGTTCAAGAATATATTTGTGGAAAGGAAGAGGATTGAAAGTGAACTTTTTAGATATGAATAAAATGGTAATAGAAAAATGCATGAGCATAGATGAGTTTGTAAGGGAGAGAGAGCTGAAGCAATATTTAAAGGATATCCAAGCAAGAGAAGAATGCTACTGGTGGAAAAAATAAAATGGTGCTACTAAAAAACAAGAGATTATAGGTTCAAATTGGGTTACAAGGCCAAAGAAGAGGCAATCTTAAGAATGAATTGGCCAACCCACCTCTTTTGAAACAAGTTCCGCCTCCCAAAAGTTGGGGTATTCACTTGGATGGCAATACAAAAGAAGATTTTGACTGCTAATAGACTTAAAAAGATGGGAATACATGGACCTAGTAGATGTGTGTTGTGCAAAGAACACAACAAGGAAACCAACCATATACTTCTAACATGTCCTTATGTTGAATACTGTTAGAAAAAATTCATGGAGAAACTAGAATGGCCATGCCCGCTCCCTTTGGATATTGGAGAATGGTTTCTAATGTGGTTGAAATGGGAAAATAAACCAGTTTTTGCGAGCATATGGAAAGTAATACCTTCATGTATCATTTGGGTAATATGGAAAGAGTGTAATAGGAGACTATTTCAAAACAGGGAAATGGAAGAGCATGCCTTGGTGGATAAAATTGAGAGATCGGTTGTGGAACTAGAAAACAATGCAACACAATCTAAAAATAAGTAAAAGTCACTTTAGCACCTGGGATGAAAAAATGACTAAGATCTTCAATGGTTTAAAGGTGCTCCCTGTTTATGGGGTTAGGAGGGTTGATCTTCCGATTGAACCAAGGAAAGAGGTGGAATGGAAGGCACTAGAAGTGGGATGAATAAAAATTAACTTCGACAACACATCAAGTGGAAATCTAGGGCCAATCAAAGTTGGTTGTGTGATAAGGGACCATATCGAGAAAGTTTTGTGTGAAGTAATGGAATACATAGGGGAAGAAACAAACAATATGGTAGAATTCAGAGTGACATACAAGAGACTGAAATGTAGCCTAGATTTGAAGATCAACAAAGTACACCTAGAAGGAGACTCCTTGATCACAATCAATGCAATTCAGCTAAAAAAAACATCAGATTGGAAGCTAAAGAAGTGTGTGGAATCGATTGGGAGCTAATAGAAAGTTTAAAATTTCACACATTTACCGTGAAGGGAACACATTGGCAGATGCATTGGCTAAGAAAAGCATCGATAGCAAGTGATTTTTGACTTGGATGACAAGTAGGTAGTGAACAATGATGGGAGAAGTTCTAACAACCACACCATGAATCTTTATGGCCTCAGTTAGAGAGTGTATGGAGGCAAGGTCACGAAGGGAGGTAGAATCACAAGAGATGGGGTACTGAGATTATGATCGACTAATTACACATATGACATTCATTGAAGGGATAGACGACCAGTTGAATGATTTTACTCGGTGGTGTGAGATGATAAGTAAATAGAGTGGTTGAGGCATTCAAGATTGATACAAAGTGATATCAATTGCTTTTAAGAGTGGTGAAACACATCAAGTGGGAGGGAATGGAAATCATGGTGTTGTTACAAAGCAAGAATCAATAGATTTCTATCCGTGTGTCCTTTTTTGCTATTTTAAACTAATGTATTAGGAATAAATTAGTAGGGCATAAAAAGTATAGCTAAAAATGATCAACATTTTGTAAGTGTCAGATACTATAGTGAAGGGTGGGTAGTTGGTTCAATTTTTTGTCTTTTAATAGACCTTTGGTTATGCAAGGAAATTTTCCATTAATAAGATGTAGAACTTTCTGTTTGAACTTCAATAGAATGGTGCAGCCCTAGCTACTATTTACTTAAAAACATTAAAAATATGTGACAAATTTTTTTTGGTGTTTATTGTCATGCCCAAAATTTTCACTATTAACAATGAACACCTAAAATGACCTACTATATGTATCTGATGGTGTGACTATTATTAATCATCCATGTTGAAGAGGTAGTTACTCTAAGGAATTTTTTTATGAATTTCTAGTGTAAACATTACAACAATATTAAGTCTAACTCTCTCATTGTAGCACCCCTCCATTTTGCTATTTGATCAAACAGTGTTCTTCTATGTGTGCTTTACTTCTGTTAGCACCTTGACTACGGTACTTGGTTTTATTTGATCGCAACTGTTAAGCGATGCGTATGTGATATTTTGATGTGATGGTATTTTACTCTGATGTTATAATTATGACATGTTTTGAATTAGAGTAGTCGATATTTAATTAAAGATGCTTTATGCCTTTATTATATTATTGATGCTAGACTTGTCAGTTAGAAATTCTGTATTGGTGAAGAGGACGAGATTGTGTCACTCGCTTGCGAGTGCCCTACGATTCTGAGATTTCCTCTTCACGGTGTTTTTTATTATATCATATATATGCATGTTCAATCTTCTCTTTGTTCGCAGGTTGATAGGTATAGGATATTGACTCCACCTGATTTCACAGGTTTAAGTGTGTCCATTGACCAATGGTAATCGATTGGGAGATAGTAGCTAGGTTTTCCATGCCATGTCATCACCCTAGTCATAGTGTGTCGTCAAGTTGTAGTCGGGTTTAGTTGTTTTTAATATTGTCCATTTCACCTTGGGTTTTTATTTAATTTCAAATTATAATGGTTATTAAATGGTGGGTGTAGTTAAAATGATGACTAAATATATCTAGTTGCAATGTTGAAATGTTATTTATTTTATTGATTAATTTAATTTAATTAATAAAATAATCTAATCTTGGATTAGATTTAGTTATTGATTAATTAAGTTAATCGTGTTAAATTAAATTTAGTTAGTTGTTTTGGCATTATTGGATATTTAGAGTTAACTTGAAAAAATGGAAATATGTTTTAAATTGCACTTTTTGAAAATTAATAAGTAAAAGAATTTCTTTTCAAAATTTTGAATTCTTTTTGTAAAAAGAAAATTTTAAATGCATGAAATTTCATTTGGAAAGTAATTTTGTTTTAAATTTCAAAAAATGAAAATATCTTGAAATTGCAATATATTTAATATATATGAGATATTTATTTTAGGATTTTGACAAATTTGGGGAAAATTCTATTTGAGCAAATATAATTTCATATAATTTATTTTATTTTATTTTCCAATTTGGGGAGAAAGTTTTGCTATGGCTTTGTTTGGATTTGAGGAAGAAGGTTGAATTTCTTAGTGGGCTGGAAACAATCTGGAAGCACCATTTGATTACTTCAAGCTTTGGAGAAAAAAATTAGGTTCTTTGATTTTTGTTTCATTTTGAAAGAGTTTTAAATCTTGTTATGCTGTTGGAGAATTTCTAGATGCTGTTTGAATTTCAATGAAAAAAAAACCCATGTCAATTTGTTCAATACTTGCAAACTTCTATTGAAATTTTGGGAGAGAAAATAAAACAAGAATCACACAATGAAAAATTGAAAGAAAAAACCAAAAGAAAATTTCTTTTCAAACTGAAAACTTAAAACCAGATCTGGTGTTGTCAAATTTATTATTTTCATTGCAAAATTCTGTTGTTCAATTGCACAGTTTGGTTGGAAATGAAAATTTTGGGTATATATTTATAAATATAGCTGTATATATATATTAAAAAAATAAATTATAAATATATTATGTTTTTCATTTTTCTGGAATTTTTGTTTTTGTTGTTTCAAAAATTCACAAGAAATTTTTCTTATAATAGGGTATGCCCTATTTTTTTCATTGGAAGTTTATATATAAAAAATATATTTTAAAAAAAATTATGAAGAGGGGGAGTGGGGGGCTACTCCCATACAACGCCCCCATATGGGAGGCATTGTGTGGAAGTAGCCCGCCATGAAGATTCAGAGGAAATCCCTTGTTGAGCTATGTGATGACACCTTTCTACGACATTGGTATTTGTTTTATAGTTGGTCTTTATCATTCTCAATTTGTTTTATTTTAAGCAATGTGACTTGTGTCAGTGATAGAGTGTACTTGTGTTATTTGTATGGTCATTTAGTTCATGTGACTAGTTGTGTTAGTGTGAGTTAGCCTATGTCTAGAGGTAGATGGTCTTCCTAGGATTCCTTGTTACTATCTCCTAGCATGGGGGGTGAGCCTTTGGGTATCACATGGTTGGGTGGAACGTGCATCTTAGTCTGTTGGGTCATCTTCTTGTTCGTGTGGATGAGATTTCCAGTTGGAGAGCTCATGGGATCTAGTTCTTTCATGGTTTATTCCTTTAAGTTATTATTGTAATTTATTACCCCTCTTTGTATTGAGGTGGAAGATGTAATTTGTAACCTTGGTTATTGGAATTACCTCATTCGGGGAATGAGTGTTGTAATCATATTGTATTTCATATTATTGGAAACATGTGGTATGTCTTATGCTTTGATGTAATTTTTATCATGTATAGAATGTATGTGCATGTAACTTGTTAAGTAATTAAATGTTGTGATTTTAATTTATGTTTCTTGTTTGGGTTTAAGTAACTCAGTCTTGTAATCTAAGGGGTTGTTGGCAATGGGTAGTGAACTTGTATGTTAATTGTACTTAAAATTTTGTTGTTGTTGTTGTGTTTGACTAGTTAATTGCAACTTTTCCCTAGGGTTGCGTGGCGGGGCATTACACATGGTATCATAGCCCCGGTTTAAACACTGGGTACTCTGGCATTATGATGAACCCATTAAGCTTTTAGTTGCGTAGGTTTCATGTTGTGTACCTTGCCTAATAATTTGATGTGTCTGTACAATATTATGCCTCCTAGATGTGAAAAAGGCAGAGGGTGTGGATGTGGTTGTGTAGGCGATCGCGGTGAGAGTTAGCATGACTCTCCTCTTGGTGTTCCTATTTTACCAGAGTAGGAAGAGCATCAGGCATCATAGAATGTTTCAGGGGGTATAGCTTAGTAGCAGTATCCATTAGGGATTGAGGCCGCACATAGAGCTTTAGAGGAGGCATTAGCACTCCTTGGATAAAGACATGCAGTGGTTCAGGGTAGCCCTACTGAGAGGGAAGTTCCACCTCACCCAAAGATGCACATGAGAGATTTGCTTAGGGAACGTCCACCATTGTATGATGGAGTTGGTACCGTTAGCCATATAGCTAGAATGTGTCCCAACAGGGGCACATCTGGGTTTTCTCAGGGACCAGCGATATTTGAGCCTATAGTTGGGGATGTTGGTTGGGGGCATCATGTTTTCGCAGCGGTTGATAACCGCTAGGTAGAGCATTAGGGTACCATTGTTGAGTCATATGGTATGTTGTTAGGTAATCCAATTACCATTTTGTTTAATTTTGGAGTGTCAGACTCTTTCATTTCTTCTTCCATCGTAACACGATGTAGATTGGGTGTGGTAAGGCAAGTTAATAGGTGGCAGGTTGAGTTAGCCTCGGGTGTGAAGGTTGCATCCCATTCCCTTGTACCAAATTGTAGATTGGAGGTTGGACCTCTTCATACTACATTAGACCTTCAAGTTATTCCTTTGGGTTCTTATGACATTGTCATAGGGATGGATTGGTTGGAGGCGCATAGTGTGGTCATAGATTGTCGACGTAAGTCGATTAGATGCATTGAGGCATCTGGTAGAGTAGTAGAGGTAGTGGGAGTTCAGAGGCTGATTTCCTTGAGGGTCATCTCAGCTATGCAGTTGAGAAGGTGTGTGCATCAAGATTTCCAATTATTTTCTGTTAAAGTGGATGATTTGGATCTAGAAGATGGAGAGGAGAAATTCTCTCTTGATAGTCACCCCATTCTTTAGGAGTATTCCGATGTCTTTCTAGATGAGATTCCAGGGATGCCACTTCAGAGGGATATAGATTTCAAGATAGACCTTGTACCTGGATTGGAGCCCATTTCACGAGCTCTTTATTGTATGACCGCCCAAGAGCTGAAAGAGCTTCGCTTGCAACTTGAGGAGTTGTTAGAAAAGGGTTTTATTTTCCCTAGTGTTTCTCCATGGGGAGCACCAGTTATCTTCGTGAAAAAGGATGGTTCACTTCGGTTATGTATTGATTGCCAACAGTTGAACAAAGCGACCATCAGGAATTGATACCCACTTCCTAGGATTGATGATCTATTCAACCAGATCATGGGTGCCACCATCTTTTCAAAGATTGATCTTAAGTCTAGATACCATCAGCTTCGTATCTTCAAATCAGACATCCATAAGTCAATGTTTCAAACGAGGTATGGTCACTATGAGTTCATGGTAGTACCATTTGGGTTGATGAATTCCCCCTCTATGTTCATGAGTTTGATGAATAGGGTATTTCGCACATACCTAGATAGATTTGTCCTTGTGTTCCTTGATGACATTTTGATATACTCTAGGACGAACATTTATGGCAGGTATTATAGTGTTTGCAAGATAATCAACTTTATGCTAACCTATCAAATTGTGAATTCTTCAAGATTGAGGTCCAATATCTTGGTCATGTGATCTCAGGAGAAGGTATTTCAGTGGATCCTACAAAGATCTAAGCGATCTCAGATTGGACTACACCCATGAATGTGGTAGAGATACGTAGCTTTATGGGGCTAGTGGGTTATTACTTGCTTTTTGTGCAAGGATTTTCAAAGATAGGCTATCCTACCACCTCCCTTCAGAGGAAAGGGAAGAGGTTTGAGTGGTTAGAGAAGTGTGAGGTAGCGTTTCAGGATCTTAAGGGGAAGCTAACTAGTGCACCAATACTTGCAATACTGGATCCGATTGGGGACTTTGTAGTTTGTACAGATGCGTCCATGGAGGGATTAGGTGCAGTGTTGATGCAGGAGGGTCATGTCATTGCATATGAGTCACGAAAGCTCAAGGATCATGAGCTAAATTATCCAACGCATGATCTTGAGTTAGCGGTAGTGATTCATGCGTTGACGAGATGGAGGCATTTCCTTCTTGGCCATAGGTTTGAGTTGCATAGTGATCACAAAAGTCTTTAGTATATTTTCACGTAGCCCAATGTTAATGCTAGGTAAAGGTGTTGGATGGAGTTTCTTTGTGAATATGACTTTGAGGTGAAGTATATCCAGGGAAAAGAGAATGTTGTAGTGGATGCACTCAATAGGAGACATGAGATAGCTGAGTTGACTTTTGTTGTAGATTTGTGGAGTCAGATTCTTTTTCCCTTCTAATGGATAGTTGGTATCAGGAGGTTAGGACAAAGATTAAGATAGGAAGACCCCTCGAGGGCAGGTGTTTAGGTTATTCTCTAGACTCAGATGAAATATTGAGACACATGGGATGCATATACATTCCTTCTTCAGGTGATCTTCACACCTTGGTCATGACTAAAGCACATCATGCACCTTATTCAGCCCATCCTGGGGTGAAGAAGATGTATGCAGATCTGTGTTAGTTATACTTCTTTCTAGGGATGAAATGCGATATTGCAAATTATGTGTCGTGATGACTTGAGTGTCAGTGGTGGAAGGCTGAACACCAACATCCAGCAGGGCTTTTGCAACCACATTTAGTACTAGAGTGGAAGTGGGATATTATCTCATTGGATTTCATTGTTGGTTTACCCAAATCTTCGAGATGACATGATGCAATTATGGTAACAGTTGATAGGTTGACGAAGGTGGCACACTTATCACCTATTCACTCTTCTTATACTGCATCGTCCGTAGCTAGAGTGTTCATGGAGGACATAGTGAGGTTACATGGTATTCATTGTCGGATCATTTCTAATAGGGATCCAGTGTTTACCTCAACTCTTTGGACTTCATTACAACATGCGATGGGGACATAGTTGAACTTCAGTTTAGCTTACCACCCAGAGACAGATGGACAGACTAAGAGGGTCAGTCAGATCCTCGAGGACATGTTATGCATATATGTAATGGACCAGCATAAATGATGGAAAAATTATCTCTATTTGGTAGAGTGTGCCTATAATAATGGTTTTCAAAGTTCAATCGGCATGCCTCCTTTCTAGGCATTGTATGGGCGACCATGTCACACTCCCTTGAGTTGGGATCAACTTGAGGATAGAGTGACTTTGGTCTCTGAGATGTTGTAGGATATGGAGCAACAAGTGGATAGGATTAGAGAGCACTTGGTGGTAGGGCAGGATAGGCAAAAAAAGTATGCAGATGCACATAGAGTGGATTGTCAGTTTTCCGTGGGCGGTAGAGTCTTCTTGTGGGTGCGTTAGGGAAATAGTCCCATCTGTTATGGGAAGGGCTCTAAGTTGGTGTCTCACTTTGTCAGACCCTTTGAGATACTCGAGAAGATTGGTCCAGTTGCTTACTATCTCGCTTTACCACCCAGTCTCTCGTGTATTCACAATGTTTTTCATGTTTCAGTTCTTTGGCCGTACCATCCAGACATTTCTCATGTACTTGATAGGAATGCATTACAGGTAGAGGATAGGCAGCTGGATTTGGAGCCCATGGCCATGGTAGAGCATAGAGCGCTCACTCTTTGAGGGCGAGATATTGATTAGGTTAGGGTCCAATGGGATCTTAGGGATGACATGTCATCCATTTGAGAGGATGCAGCTAGGATGAGGGAGCTTTCTCCCTATTTTTTTGCAGGCTTCTAGGAGTAAGCCTGACCCTAGGGGGGAGGATGTAGCACCCCTTCATTTTGCTATTTGATAAAACAATGTTCTTCTATGTATGCTTTATTTCTGTTAGCAAGTTGACTATGGTACTTGGTTCTATTTGATTGCAACTGTTAAGTGATGCGTATGTGATATTTTGATGTGATGGTATTTTACTTTGATGTTATAATTATGACATGTTTTGAATTGGAGTAGTCAATATTTAATTAAAGATGCTTTATGCCTTTATTATATTATTGATGTTAGACTTGTCAGTTAGAAAGTCTGTATTGGTGAAGAGGACAGGATTGTATCACTCACTTGCGAGCGCCTTACAATTCTGAGATTTCCTCTTCATGGTGTGTTTTATTATATCATATATATGCATGTTCGATATACTCTTTGTTCGCAAGTTGACAAGTACATGACATCAACTCCACCTGATTTCACAGGTTTGAGCGTGTCCATTGACCAATAGTAATCGATTGGGAGATAGTAGCTAGGTTTTCCATGCCATGTCATCACCCTAGTCATAGTGTGTTGTTAGGTTGTAGTCAGGTTTAGTTGTTTTTAATATTGTACATTTCACCTTGGGTTTTTATTTAATTTCAAATTATAAAGGTTATTAAATGGTGGGTGTAGTTAAAATGATGACTAAATATATCTAGTTGCAATGTTGAAATGTTACTTATTTTATTGATTAATTTAATTTAATTAATAAAATAATCTAATCTTGGATTAGATTTAGTTATTGATTAATTAAGTTAATGGTGTTAAATTAAATTAAGTTAGTTGTTTTGGCATTATTGGATATTTAGAGTTAAATTGAAAAAATGGAAATATGTTTTAAATTGCACTTTTTGAAAATTAATAAGTAAAAGAATTTCTTTTCAAAATTTTGAATTCTTTTTGTAAAAAGAAATTTTTAAATGCATGAAATTTTATTTGGAAAGTAATTTTGTTTTAAATTTCAAAAAATGAAAATATCTCCAAATTGCAATATATTTAATATATATGAGATATTTATTTTTGTTTTAAATTTCAAAAAATGAAAATATCTCGAAATTGCAATATATTTAATATATATGAGATATTTATTTTAGGATTTTGACAAATTTGGGGAAAATTCTATTTGAACAAATAGAATTTCATATAATTTAAAAAAAAAAATTCCAATTTGGGGAGAAAGTTTTGCTGTGGCTTTGTTTGGAGAGGTTCTTTGATTTTTGTTTCATTTTGAAAGAGTTTTAAATCTTGTTATGCTTTTGGAAAATTTCTAGATGTTGTTTGAATTTCAATGAAAAAAAAACCCATGTCAATTTGTTCAATACTTGCAAACTTTGTTAAAATTTTGGAAAAGAAAAGAAAACAAAACAAGAATCACACAATGAAAAATTGAAAGAAAAAACCAAAAGAAAATTTCTTTTCAAACTGAAAACTTAAAACCAGATCTGGTGTTGTCAAATTTATTATTTTCATTGCAAAATTTTGTTGTTCAATTGTACAGCTTGGCTGGAAATGAAAATTTTGAGTATATATATATATATATATATATATACATACAGATATAATTTATAAATATATTGTGTTTTTCATTTTTCTAGAATTTTTTTTGTTGTTTCAAAAAATTCATAGGAAAAGGGTATGCCCTATTTTTTTCATTGGAAGTTTATATAAAAAAAATATATTATAAAAAAATTTATGAAGAGGGGGAGTGGGGGCTGCTCCCACATAGCACCCCCATATGGGAGGCATTGTGTGGAAGCAATGTCATTGCCTACAGGCAGCGGCGCTGCCCACACACAACACCCCCATATGGGGGTGGCTGCGTAGGCAACCTGGCCACTCCCTTTTGGGAAGGGCCGCACCCCCATAAAGGTAAGGTTTAGTTTTTTTAATTATTATTATTATTTTTTAATTATTATTTTAATATTATATATTTTTATTATATTATTTTATATATTATAATATATTATATATATATAATATTATTATATTATATATATAATAATATTAGATTATATATAATAATATTATATTATATATAATATATATATTATATGTAGATATATATATTATTTTAATATTTAAATGATTTTTTTTATAATTAATTATTTATATATATAATTTATATATATACTTATGTATATATATACTTTATGTATTTTTAAATAATTTAATTAGTTGAGTTTAAATAGAAATATTTAAATATATACAAGTTTGTATATACATTATGTATATACTTTTATATATATATTTAATATATATGGGTATTTAAATATAGTTTAATTTAAGTTGATTAATTTAGCATAGTTGAAATAAAGATTGATTTATTTTAATCAAATGTGTTATTTATCAAGTTGTTTAGATTATTAAGTATGATTGAGAAACTTAGAGTTAAATTATTGGTTTTTAAATTCCTCAACGTTGTGAAATAAATCTTATGTATTTTTGGTTAAATGCAAGTAATGCAGATTGAGTTGACTAGATTTAGGAAATCCTAACCTTAGTTGATTTAATTGTCCGAAGTGCTTTCTAGCGATGTTTTGTTCATTCTCGATGTTGGGGTAATTGGGTCAATTGTTCTAAAGTCTTCCAGATGGGGTTTCATTTATTTGTAAGGGTTACCGTTATAGTAGTCAACCTTTGGAGTGCATTGGATAGTGTGTTTAAACATATCCAGTATTATACTTGGTTATTGTGAACGGGATGTATGGACTTTATGTCTTGTATAGGAGTCATTTTCCTTAGGTCACACTTGTCTACCCTTGGATGTGGAGTTATTCCACGTGCTGTCTTAGAGGAGTGGCTTGCAATGAGGGTCGACACACAAAGTGGTGTCAAGGAAACTCTTTGTAAGTTAGTTAATTCAGTGATAACATAATAAAATTTTAGAAGCTTAGGTTGCATCAAACACTTAACAAGATTAATTTTTCCTCGCTCATGGACACAAGGGCTTGTATAGACTTGGGATGAGATGAGAAGGCCTGGAATGGCAAGGTCATCTATCTTGTCTTTACGAGAGGTATTTTATTCCGCATGAGTGAGCATGGGTGTCGGGATTCGGTAGAGGCCACCAGGATAACCCATAGTGGGGGCCGAAGTTTATGAAGATTCCCAGAGGAGATCCCTTGTCAAGCTATGTGATGACACTCTTTCTACGACAACAGTTGGTATTTGGTTTTATGAGTTTAGTCTTCTTATCATTCTCGATCTATTTTATTTCTTGAAGCAATGTGACTTATGTCAGTGATGTTAGAGTCATACTTATGTTATTCGTATGGTCATTTAGTTCATGTGACAGGTTGTGTCATCATGAGTTAGCCTGTGTCTAGGGGTAGATGGTCTTGCCTAGGATTCCTTGTTACTATCTCCTAGCACGAGGGGTGAGCCTTTGGGTATCGCATGGTTGGGTGGAATGTGCATCTTAGTCCATTGGGTTGTCTTCTTGTTCGTGTGGATGAGATTTCCAGTTGGAGAGCTCGTGGGATCCAGTTCTTTCATGCTTTATTCCTTTCAATTATTATTGTAATTTATTACCCCTCTTTGTATCGAGGTGGAAGATGTAATTTGTAACCTTGGTTATTGGAATTACCTCATTTAGGGAATGAGTGTTGTAATCATATTGTAATTCATATTATTGGAAACATGTGGTATCTCTTATGCTTTGATGTAATTTTTATCATGTATGGAATGTATGTGCATGTAACTTGTTAAGTAATTAAATGTTGTGATTTTAATTCATGTTTCTTGTTTGGGTTTAAGTAAACTCAGTCTTGTAATCTTAGGGATTGTTGGAAATGGGTAGTGAACTTGCATGTTAATTGTACTTAAACAATTTTTTTGTTGTTGTTGCATTTGACTAGTTAATTGCAACTTTCCCCAGGGTTGTGTGATGGGGCATTACAATCATAATATTATTAGTCTAAGATGATTAAACCATAGTGTTACTATCAATATTAATCTTGCTATTAGTACTAATATTGATACCTTTGTTAACATCAATATGAAGACCTATCTTCAATAATAATACTAAATCATATATATCATTAACAATGACTAAATTAGGATTAGTACTTAGAAAACCATTTAATTACAATATTATTATGTCTTTCTATGATTTGTCTATAATAACATTAATATTTAATTAATTTTATTATTCTGAGAGGTGTTCCTACAATGGCATCACATGTTTGTATATTTGTGCAAACAAAAAGAAATGGAAGTTACAAAGTCTAGCAGAATTCAAATGCACGTATGGAAGTGGAAAAGGATTTAGTTACAAATGCAGAATGGTGGAATTCAAACGCAAGTGACAGCTTTACATTTTGAATGATTTAATTTTGAAAATTTAAAATAATTTGGGTTTAAATACATTGGAAATTTTACTGATGTCTATATTCAACGTTTGATGTATAAAATTATATGCAAATGTTGGCCTCAACATTCACTCCCTTTCCTCCCCTATTGAAAGGATGGCATTGGAGGCAATTGCTTTGCCGATGTCTCTAGCTACTTGCAACTAAAGACAGAACACCAAACACCTCAAATTGTTAAATGGAGTATTCTTGCGCAACAAATATATAGAAGGGTGGATTTTGGCTTGGATCTCCTCCACTTTAGAAATATTTTTCTATATTCACGGATAAGAGGTTTGGTATGAAATAAGATCTCTATTACCATTTAACATAGATTCAAGAACAATTAGCTTTTTCTACAAACTAGAATTTGCACCCAAACATGCAACATGATATCAAAAGGTAATTTCCACACATTGATTAATCCACCCACCCTCCATAGTTTTCACATTTAATTGTATACATGCAATCTACAAGTTTCCATATTTCTTTCGATTGATTTTTTTCATCATTCTAGATTTTAAATTAATGAATATTTTTCAGTCCTTAAGTTTCACATTTAATTGTATGCATGCAATTTGCAAGTTTCCATATTCCTTTCAAATGCTTTTTTCATCATTCTAGATTTTAAATTAATGAATATTTTTCCTTTTTTTTTTTTTGAGATTATGATAACTTTCCTTATTTCATATTTTTAAATTTCAATTTACTAAAAATACATAGCACGTTTCACAAAGTTCTTTTGAACTTTCCATATTTATTTCATGCTTCTTGCTTTGCTCTCACTTTTTATAGCATTTTTAGTAGTGTCCCAAATTAATGGAGTAGTTTTTGAGATGAGGTAGGTTTTTAACTTACATTAATGAAATTATCAAATTTGGCATGGCTGGTAAAATTTTGTGTTTTGCTCTATTTGGGTTACTTTGTTGTGAGTTTTTAATTGTTTTAAATGTAGAATAGATGTGTTTGTTTTATGCATGGAAGGGAAAAATTCGATGTGAATGAACACAACCGTGTTGGTGACGTGCGTCCACAAATTCTCAAAGAATAGAACCATTTCTCTTTATTAAATTAATCAATATTTTGAACTTTTTGAATTTTCGTTCATCTTTATCTTGAATTAGTCTGGATTAAGCGTAGCCTTGATGTCCATTCAAGTGACATTAGAGTTCATGACTGGCATTACCAAGCCATTAAAATTCACTTCGTGTAAAAGATATACTTGAGAATTTTGAGGGGTGATATGACATTAATGTTTGGTGTGCTAAGGGCATAACATGTCTTCTCATTCATTATACTTCCTCTTCCCCTAAAAAATGAATGCTAATGTCCTTACCACTATAAAAAATCATTTAAAACTTTGATAAATCATCATAATGGACAATTTTTTTGGCAAAGCCAATGATTATGCAAAAAACTTGGTGTAGGAAAGAATGGACTTGTAAAAAAATGGTTCTACTTGATGCTAAGAAAATATTCTAGGAGGAGATGCTCTATGACAGTACCCTAATCTAGAATGTAAAATGCATGGTGATAAAATTCTAATTGAAAAGTGAAATCAATCCGTAAAATTTATGGAAGGATAATTTATTGTTATTTTTTAATTCTAATTGAAAACTAGAATAATTTGTAAACTATATATTTTTTTTATTGGTAATAGAGGTTTTTTTATTAAAATTAAAATTAGAAATAAAATTACATCCAATTTTCTTGGCTCTAGCCAGAAAAGGTGTCAATCGGTGGATTCCACCCCAAGTAATGAAGCATTATAGACACCATAGAGAAACATTTAAAACCATAAGACCCTAAAAAGGACCTTTTAATAGGTCTACAATTTTGAAGGTGTGTTGTAGAAAAATCGTCCCTTGTCATTTTCATGGTCTTTTAGGCCTTTCTTCACAATGTTTGATCTATCTTGCTTTGATTTAATGTTGCAATTAGGCTGAACATTCACATTTAAGTCCTTAAAATTAAAATAATGTCATCTTGTGAAGGTGTTGTAAAACATTTCTACACTTTTCTAGACTCTATTAATTACAATTCACCTAAAAATCACATTTTCATCACTTATCAAGTCCTATTTTAAAGTGTTGTAAGGTCTTGTAACAATATTTCATGCTTTTACAGGCATAATTTCACTTTTTACTCCTTTCTTATGCTTTATTTTACCCCTTTATGCCTTTATAAGGCTTAATTAAGTATATTTTTAAATGTAAAGCCGACAAATAACATTAAATGTGACTTAATTCCTGACACCCACTTTCAAGTCCAAGGTGGGACCCATTCACCATGGGTGGTGAATGAGTCCCTCTAGGCTTTAAATTCAAAATATTTCAAAATTTCTTTTGGGTTTTTATTCAAAATTACTTGATGTCATCCTGTGTTGAGGTATCAACAGGTAACTAAGGCACACGAATGTATAAATAAGTGTTTTTCTCCTCGTTTTACCTATCCTACAATCTTCTAACTCATTCAAGCATTCAATTAGCATTTGAGCACTTTGCATCTTATAATCAAGCATTCAAGAGCAGCCATTGACATATCTTTAGCTTTTCTTCAACAAGGGTTTGGTAAGTTGTTAACATTTGCATGTTATTTGTTTATCATTCTCCTTCATTTCATTATTTCATTAAGGGTTTGATTACCAAAGTTGGATTAAACACAATCCCTATAACCTAACCCTTAACCATTTTCCCCCTTTTGCATGTGTGTTTGCAGACTTGTGTGTGTAGATTTGACAAACATTTAGGTGTTGAAAAGTGGACAAGAAGTCAAAAAAGTGTTTCAAGGAAACAACATCTTATTTCAAGCTTGGAGAAGACATTTGGTCTATTTTTTTTCAGATTTGACTTTGGCAACTTGACAAGCAGACAACCTCAAATCTGGTGCTACAAAATTGTCCCCTAATTTCTCAGAATTTTGGGAGTAAATTGATTTGCCATCAGTGGCGAATGAGTCCCACCTTAAGGCTGAAAATCTAGGTTTTGTTAGATTCTAGATCCCGACACTCAGAAACTTGTTCCCAATAGTTTTCATCAGAAGTAGGACTAATTCACCATCAGTGGAAAATGAGTCCCACTGGTGATTTTCTGTGATTTTAGACAACATTCAAAAGATTCCAAATTATCTAATTTCTACCCAGGTGCACTTTGATTCAGCCTCTTTCTGTTCTATTTTACATTTGTTCATTCATAATTCATTGTTTGTAAACATAATTGTGTTTTCCAACATTACATAAATCATAGGTTTTACATACATAATCAGTCATATAGATCACTTAATTGCACTTAGTTCAAATAACATCATACATTGCACAATTTGAGTGAACCTAGCTAGATCTTTTGGCCCTACTTTCTCCTTTTAGGTGAAAAACCCTAGAAGTGCTAGAAAGGTCTAGGGCCCCAAAAATCTACAATTCATTTTGGTGAACCTACATATTAAACACTTTACATTTCTAATTTCAATTATATCTTGCATCTTCAACTCTATTTGCATCAAAATTCAATTAGGGTATTGTTTTGTTTTTGCATCACAAGGTTTTTTAATTTGCATTAGTGAAAGACTCATTTATATTTCATTTTTGCATCATTGAAAAAACTAAAAATCTGCATTCACATTCTTCATTGGCATGTGGAAAGCATTAGAATCACATTAAATTTTTTGAAAAACACAAAAAAATCTCATACTGGGACTCATTCGCCACCCAGGGTGAATTAGTCCACTTGCACATTTCAAATTGCATTTTTAGGCTTTTTCGGAGTATTTCCTACATTTCTATTTTTTGTAGTTGCTTTCTATTTTGCTTTTCAGGATCCCTATTTTCTATCATTTCTTACATCTTAATTTACTTACACCATGGCATTTTCTTTTAATAATTTTTGGAATTCATTAAAATATTTGGTAGACATGTCCAATTGTGCCTTTGGCTATGACCCTAATGACCTTGAGCTGCCTCATGCTCCTTCAACTCCCCATGATTTTCCTCCTCGTGATGTAGACATCATTGGAGAATATGATGATAGCATGAACAAGTTCTACAATGACTGCCTTGATAATCTAGAAGACAATGTAACCTTTTACCCATCCATGAAACTGCAATATCTTCCTACTATTGCACCTCTTGATCTTTTTTCCTAATTATATCATGAAATCAATGAAGGACCTAAAGTTTCTCCATCAAGTGGACCTAGTTCCTCTTAACCAACATACTCGCAACCATTTTATGATCACAAAGTCATAAAATCTCCCATAAACCCTGAAGAAGCATATGGTAAAGGCTTCACTATCCTAAGTAAACAAGGTTGTGACAAAACACTTAAACACAAAATTCATCAACTTCTTGAACAAAAACCAATAGAAGAAAACACCACAAGCCTAGGATATCAAGATCCTTCTCATCTTGATAGAGCTCCTTTTGAATATTGGAGACTTTGAGATGATGGTACACTGATCTTTGATTCTCCTCCCGACTTAAAAATTCTCCTTCCACATGAACAACCATTACCTAATTCTAATGATAAGGATGATAGGATCCCCACAGGTCCTCTTCCTCCTTCAATTCATGAAAAAGGAGAATATAGAAAATGAAAACAACCTTACAAGTTGAAAAAACTCAAGTTTCCTACACATCCTCCACTTGAATGTGAAAGGAGAGTTCAATTGCTTTTAAACAAAGGTCTTATACTTTTACCACCTATGAATAGGTTGGTCATTCATCCTAAAGATTCTACCATACCATTTTGCAAATATCATCATGTTCTTGGACATTGAACTAAAGAATGTCGAAAATTGAATGACATATTAAACAAGTATCACTTCATTGATACTAAGTGCTTTCTCATTATTCCTTAAAACAAAACTCTTACTCTCATGTCATATTTGTAGAATTCCTTATTCTCACTATTACATGATCTTTTCATATCACCCACCTCGGCTCATTCTTGCCTTACACTTTGTGGGGGAAATAATTTGTTAGCCTTGTCCTTGTAATGCACTTGCCTTTGACTCTTAATTGTGTTATTCATTTTCCACTTAACTACCTAAAATTGAAAAACCAATAATTTAGTTAATGATTGAATTACACTTGCATTACTAGCCCCTTTCCATTTTTCTTGTATGTGCGTATCATGTTCCCCCGTATCGTGAGTTTGATATTCTCTCTCTTTGTACACTTCTATTTGTACCTCCATTCTTCTATATGTTGTGCATCATTTTTTATTTGATTTTTTTGTGTTCTCCTTTTAGGGATGACACAAATAATTGAGATACCCTATGTATCTTCCATGTTGACCTAAAAGGTCTTTTCTTTTTCTTTTTTTTTTGTGTTCTCCTTTTGGGGATGAAACAAAGTGTTGAGATGCCCTATGTCTCTTCCATGTTGACCCAAAAGGTCTTTTTTTTGTGTTCTCCTTTTGGGGATGACACAAAGTGTTGAGACAACCTATGTCTCTTCCATGTTGACCCAATAGTCCCTTTTCCTTTTTACTTTTCCCTTTTCTTGTGTTTTTCCTTTTGGGGATGATGCAAGGCATTGAGACCAAAATGTCTACTTCATGTTGACCCAAAAAAATTTCTTTTCTTTTTCCTTTTCGTTTTCTTTTCACTTGTGTTTTCCTTTTTAGGAAGATACAAGGCATTGAGACTACAATGTCTCTTCCATGTTGACCCAAAACGAACTTTGTTTTCCTTTTTTTTTGCTCTACTTGTGTCATTCTTCTAGTTCTATGTGCTTTGGGGAATGATGATAGTTCCGAGCTCTTTTATAAAAACATTGAAGTGATGAACATATTGACCTAAAATCCATAGATCCCTTATGTGTTTGGTGTGTTCCTTTCTAGGGGGCAACTCCCTTTTCTTTTGTTCTCTTTTTTGTGTGTACACGATGCAACCTAACTTAGAAACATATGACTTGGAATAGGGCTTTCTGAGTTGGCTCTCATGTCTTTTTTTTTTTACATTTTACATTTTCTTTCCTTTGCCACTTTAAAGTAATTGCTCATAGAATGATGTGTGGAAATTCCTTTAAAGTGGGGGGCATACATTACCATATTTCATTTTTCATTTTTGATTCTTAGTGTAGCTTTGTTGTTTCATATGATGAATTTGTCACTTTGTGGATGACATTGGGTATGATGTCCTTCATAAGTGTGATCTATCTTAGCATATTGCATTCCTCTTGGTGGCCTGATGTGATACACTACATCCCCTAAGTTGTGAATATTTTAATCTTTGATCGGTCCTCTCTTGGAGACATTAGACACAATGATCCCTAAGTGATAGACCTTGCATGAACTTAACAAGACTCCTTTGAACACTTTTACATTTGACATTTTCATTTTACGCTTTGCACTTTTTGCCACCTTGCATAACACAACTTGCATGCCTATGGTACCTTGCATTTGTTTATGGTTTCTAAGCATATGAAGCTTTGCTTGTCTCATGAAGCATGAACTAAAATTTTCCCTTGTGGCACCTTGTTAAAGTTATTAGGAGGTATAACTTTGATATGGTTGAGCGGGAAGCCCATCCAGCAGCATGAATTTCCCCATAGCCACCTTTGTGTTTGTGAGTGCATACCAACTAGTGTATGTACTTCACTTTTTGGGTCTTCTCACATGATGGACCGTCATGAGTTCTATTTCTCCAGAGTGAGTATGCATTCTCTTTTTCAAACAATCAGCCTAGATCTAATCCACAACTAGTTGGATAGATGATCGAAGCTCAATCCAATTCTCCCTTTTATTCTTCTAATCTACATGTGTGTTTCTTTGTTCTTATGTTTATTTTTCCATGGGATATTCATCCCGGGGGCTTGATCATCACTCTTGATCATTGTTATTCCATCTTGCTAACATAAGTGCATTGGGACCTTTCTCTAGATATGCATGGCTACTTTAGTGTGAGTTTGAAGCAAGTTCACCCTCTCACTAAAGTGGGGGCTAAATGTGTCATAGAAAAATGGCCCCTTGTCATTTTCATGGTCTTTTAGGCCTTTCTTCACAATTTTTGATCTATCTCACTTTGATTTAATGTTGCAATGAGGCTTGAACATTCACATTTAAGTCCTTAAAATTCAAATAATGACATCTTGTGAAGGTGTTGTGAAGTGTTGTAAAACATTTCTACACTTTTTTAGATTCTATTCATTACAATTCACATAAAAATAACCTTTTCATCACTTATCAAGTCCTATTTTGAAGTATTGTAAGGTCTTGTAACAATATTTCATGCCTTTCTAGGTCTAATTTTACTATTTACACCTTTCTTATGTTTTATTTTACCCCTTTATGCCCTTTTAAGGCTTAACTAAGTGTATTTTTGAATGTAAACCTGACAAATAATATTAAATGTGACTTAATTCCTAACATCCACTTTCAAGTCCAAGGTGGGACCCATTCGCCATGGGTGGTGAATGAGTCCCTCTTGGCTCTAAATTCAAAATATTTCAAATTTTCTTTTGGGTTTTTATTCAAAATTACTTGATGTCAGCCTATGTTGAGGTATCAACAAATTACTAAGGCACAAGAATGTAGAAATAAGTGTTTTTCTCCTCATTTTACATCTCCTACAATCTTCTAACTCATTCAAGCATTCAATTAGCATTTGAGCACTTTGCATCTTATAATCAAGCATCAATCAAGCATTCAAGAGCAACCATTGACATATATTTAGATTTTCTTCAATAAGGGTTTTGTAAGTTGATAACTTTTGCATGTTATTTGTTTATCATTCTCCTTCATTTCATTATTTCATTAAGGGTTTGATTACCAATGTGGGATTTGACCAAGGAAAATCCCTATAACCTAACCCTTAACCATTTCCCCCTTTTGTATGTGTGTTTGCAAACTTATATATGCATATTTGACAAGAAGTTAGGTGTTGAAAAGTGGAGAAGAAGTCAATAAAGTGTTTCAAGTCAACACCATCTTATTTCAAGCTTGGAGAAGACATTCTGTCCATTTTTTACAGATTTGACTTCAACAACCTGACAAGCAAAAAAATCTGATCTGGTGCTATAGAATTGTCCCTTGTTTTCTCAAAATTTTGGGAGAGGACTGATTCACCATCAATGGTGAATGAGTCCCACCTTAAGGCTGGAAATCTAGGTTTTGTTATATTCTAGATCCTGACACTCAAAAACTTGTTCCTAACAGTTTTCATTAGAAGCATGACTGATTTATCATCAATGTCGAATGAGTCTCACTGGTGATTTTTTGTGATTTTAGACAACATTCAGAAGATTCTAAATTATCCAATTTCTACCCAAGTGCACTTTGATTCAGCATCTTTCTATCCTATTTTACATTTGTTCATTCATAATTCATTATTTGCAAACATCATTGTGTTTTCCAACATTGCATAAATAATAGGTTTTGCATACATAATCAATCATATAGATCACTTAATTTCACTTGGTTCATTCCATTTAGTTCAAATAACATCATACATTGCATAATTTGAGTGAACCTAGCTAGATCTTTTGGCCCTACTTTCTCCTTTTAGGTGAAAAACCCTAGAAGCACTAGAAAGGTGTAGGGCCCCAAAAATCTATGGCTCAAAAGGGCCATTTGGTCTTCCCTTGGTTTGATACCAGAGGATCGTAGTGAAAATTTTATGTTTGGAACTCTTATCTTTCCTCCCCTTGATGACTTTCCAACCATCTTCCAACTTTGTAGCCTCCTTCTGCCAATCCAAAGATTTTCCCTTCACTACAAGCCCACCTTTCTCCATTTTTGCCTCCACCTTCTGCCATATCTTAGATTCATCATGTTTCATCCATGTTTCTTCATAAAATTCAACCATTTATTTCCCATTATGACCTACCACTCCATTACTCTCCTTTTTCTTGTACCTTCATCGGGCCCAATTTCTCCCTACACTTCAGAGTTTTAGCACCATGATGATTTTTCTCTGTTTCACCTTCATTCACTTTCCCTTCATTAGCACCATTCAAGATGGGAACCTCAACATGACCCAACCCCCCCAATTGATTTGAATCCCTATTTGACTGAGGCAGTTTATAGTTTCCACCCACTTGAGATTTGATCTTGTCTAGCTCTTCCTTATTCCCTTTTTGTTTCTCCACAACATAGTGTTTGTGTGAGGCCACCAAGTAGCCGGTTTGGACCATCTAGGATTTGCACATTTTCCAACAATGTGTCCAATCTAGAAGCATCTCCTACATTGAAATGGTACTCCTTCATAATCCAAAGGTTGTGCCCAACATCATTTTGAGGTTTTAATTGAGACCTCTTATGGGAGTGGCTTTGATACTTCCATTTCCACCAAAATCTGGGCATAAGTGGAGTGCATAAGATTCGATGAACCCTCATCAATCATCAAAAAATCCCATAAAGAGTTTCCTATAGCCTCCAGGCAAGACTCAAACCAAAAGTGGAGAGGTAAGTTTGGGAGTCTTACCCACAAATGAACTTTATCAAAATTTTCTATTGTAGGATTGAATGCCAGATGCCAAGGCTTCAAGGATAGAGAAAATTTCTCCTCCCAGCTCTAGAAGTAATCACATAACTTTATTTCTGTTAGCCATAGTTTCAAAGACAACAATAAAAAAACTCTAGCTACAGGGTAGATTTGGATGCAACCATCTACAATGAGTTCCTAGTGCTTAGAAATCCATTTATGTAAATCACACAAATGAGGAAAAAAACCCCTGAATCATCCTATCAATCCTAAATGTGAAAACATTTTGACATTGTGCATTACCTCATCCTCAAGCTTCTCCTACAAGAGGAACGATGGTTTATTGGCCTTAACAACTTCTGATGTTTTTCCCCTTGCTTGGTGGTGATGCTCCAAATGGGCTTTCTCATCCCTTGGCTGGTTTCCCCCAACATTCGATCTAGAGCCCAACTTGTTACTGCCTCTACCATGTACTGAGCTTTCCTTGCTTGCTGCCTCGATGTCTTTTTCCCAAAAATCCTACCTTCACCCTTGTGGCTTTGTGAAAAAAGAGCCATTGCAGCCTTAACATTGGTAGGCAAAAACAACTTCATCTCTTTCCCTCTCAAGTTTATTTTTTATTTTGTAAACTATTTATTTTGTTAAAATGAAATTTTATCTAATAATTATTTAGAAGGAAAATTTAGAAAATTCATTGTAAATTTAATGATATAGTTTTAATTATTATTTTATATATAAATATGTGAATGAGTATTTTTAGAAATAATATTTATTGGAAGATGAAAAAATTAATATATACATCTCCACAAAGATGTTTTTATTGGAATAAAAAATCAACATTTACAGTGAAGGATTAATGGCACATTCCCCCTCGTACACTATTTTAATGGGTAAAATAAGAGTAAAATAAATAAAAGATCTTTACAAATTTATAGATATTTACAAAGATAATTCTTATAATAAAAAAAATTAAATGTGTTTTTTCTTCTATTTTAATAGGCACTCAACTGATTGGTAGTTTGTAGCTCTTGGGGAATATTCAAGCATCTACATTATAATTATATGGTTTCAAATTTTTTAGTGTAAGGTCCTTAATCGAATGGTTTGTTGAGATTAAAATTTTAAATATACAATGGGAATATTCAAAGCCAATATTAGCATTGAGATTGCATAAATGGATGAATTTGTATTTGAACTACAAATTTTTGTAAGAGGTGTGCTCTCTTACACTTCTAGGGTTTTTCACCTAAAAGGAGAAAGGTATCCCACAAAAACTTGGAGGTTTACTAAATACTTAGGCGTGTATGATTAGAATATGTATAAATGCAATGGCCTAAATGCAAATAATTGATAAAAGATAATGAATATTAATGCAAAACCTAAGATATGCAAGTTGTTTGAAAACACATTGTGACATGCAAAAATGATAAAATGAATGCAATAAAGAACAAGATAAACATGCTAAACATAAATTGTGCACCTGGAAACTGATGAATGTTGAAATGGAGATTGTTGATACCTCTGAAATTCTAGAAAATTTGATTTTTTGATCAATTGGGACACTTATGCCAGGCTAGGCAACTTAGTCCTAGATCAGGGGAACTGCCTAGAAACTTGTTTATTCCAAATGGGTATCTGAAATTGCAAAAACTTCTGAAAACCAGTGCAGTGCGACTAAGTTGCCACTGTTTGTGACTTATTCCACTTAGGATTTTCTATAAATCCAAAATTGGAAATGGAAGCCTATAGTCCGCACTCTATTTTTTGATAGAAACTCGGATCTAAATCTTGAAAATACCTGCAAAAAAAAGTATAAATTGATTTCTAATGGGGGGTTTGCCTTGGTAAAACCCCTAGTTGGTATTTAATCCTTGAAAGAGATAAAATTTTCATAAAACCCTAGCCCTAAGTGTGTCTAAGACTAGGAAGTTTGAAAATGAGATGCAACCCTATTCTAAAGTGCAAGAATGAGATGCATAAATGGATTTAGAACAATGCAAGAATCATTCTAAGAGATACTAAATCACATTAGATATGAATCTTAATGACATGCAAACCTTCCTTAGGCTAAAAATAGAGAGAAAATGGAAGATGGAATCACTTTGAAAACAAGTCCTTAGGCTTGATTTGATGGCTAGTTGCATCTCCTCAACCTAGATTACTCCATGATTCTCCATAAGCATCCATGGTCAATGCTTTTCAATGTGAGGTTTTGAAAAAAAAGTGAGCTTGAAGACCTGCAAAATCCCTTACTTTCTACCCTAAAGCTTCAACTTTGTTGTAGATAGAATAATGAATCTTCTTGTGAAAGATATTTGACTCTTGACTCTTGAATTTGCTTGTTGAAAATGACTTAATGTTGTGAAAAATGACCTAAAAACATGTATTTATAGGAATCAACACTTAATTAATCATTATTTTAACTTCACAGGCCGACATCCATCGAGAATTTGAATTAAGTCAGTGATTTTCTTATTCAAAAGTGAAAAATATCTCAAAAGGGACTAAGTCGCCACCCTAGGCGACTTAGTCCCACCAGGGTTTTTGAGGTGGGTTTCATGGAATTTGAGTGATTTGAATGTTTCTTGCCAAGATTTGTATGATTTGAGAGTAGAATAGGCCTTAAAGTCTAAAACAATGAGCATTAGGGGCCTATAAATGCAGGTTTTAAGGGGTGATTAATGCAAGGGTGTCTAAAATAGGGACAAATTAATCACAAAATTGCCTCTTTCTTCAAGAGTTTACATTTTTTGGAAACACATTAAGCCCCCACTTTAGTTCCTATATGACTCTACATGCATATGTAAGCTAAAGGACTCTAAAAAATACACTTTGCTTCATAAAAGGATACTCATTCAAAAGAGGGGAGAATGAAGCCCCCAGTGTAATTATTTACAAAACCACAACATTAGGAACCGTATCCTACAACATGAATTCATTAGTTGTCCAAAAATCCTTTTATCTAACTTCTAGAAAACAAATTTGAGGGTAGATGTATGCCCCCTTGATTCCACTTGCTTTACAGAGGTGGAATCAAGGTAGAAAACTAGCCACATCAAATATGGAACATCATATTGTAGGGCATTTACAAGTACCATGCCACATAACGATAGACAATTGATGATGTTAGGTGCAGAATCATGATTCCAATGCATCAAATGACATTGAAAACAAAGTTCCCTAGCACCTATTATGGTGTTTTGAATAGAAAGTACTTTATTGACTCTTAAGATAGGAAAAACCCTAATGTGATACATAAGATTAAAAATGAATGAAAGAGTTAAAAGAGGTAAAAGGGAAGTAATTTGTTACTTACTATTTCATTCATCTTGCATACCCCTTGCATAAGATGATGTTGAGATTCCTTAGCCTACTGGAGATATAGGTGATGATATTTGATTTTATACATGTACTTTAGTGCTTATGCTCTTTATATATATCATGATGATGCATACTGATTGTATATTGTTTCTACCTTGTAGGAGTGACGAGAGGTTGGCAGGAGCTCTACCGTTAGGCGGCTATAGAGATAGTGCCAACATCCATCGACAAGGAGGAGATTGACTCAGATTCTATGCCCCTACCAATTATGGAGGAGGATCTAGAGTCACTTAGACCTTTCATGAGGTTACAGGTAGCATATGAGAGTTTGAGGAGATGACTCCACCGAGTGAAGACCACAGGATAGTCATCCTATACTCCAACAGAGGTTGAGAGACTACAGGAAGAGGTAGTACAACTATAGGAAGAGAGGGAGTAGATAGCAGGGGAGCATCAGGTGGCCCTTGGATGGATACAGGGCCTAGAATTTGTGCTCAGGTTTAGCGAATCATGGTCTTGATCACATACAATTGTCTCTCGATGTCTTGCTACCAGATCACAAGTACCTGATCTCAAGGGGTCGAGTTCCCATAGACCTCAGTGATATTGTATATTGTGATGATATGTACATAAAACTTTGGATATATATATGAGAATTTGATGTTTTCTGACTTGTCTTAATGTGTTTGAATGTTAAATGACAATGTGATTAATTAAATAAACTTTATAAGATTACTTAATTAATTTGTCTTAATGATTTAGCAAATTTTATGTGATCTAATTAAAAATTATTATAGTTTCTTCTAGATATGACATGATGATTAAGTATGTTATTCTAAATTAAAAGATATAAATTATCATAACACACCAAATGAATTTGAATAATATGAAACCTAAAGTAATTATAAGAATAAATTGAATGACCACTTTAGTGTTCAATACATACATGAAATTTGTTTGTCAAGAACAAAGCAACATTAAAGCATATAGGATAAAACTTAATAGCTTTAACAACATTTCTTTATCTTTCATACCATTCAAAAGGAGACTAGACATAATACTAACCCAAATGCACGACATTGATAGGGTCTTTGAGGGGTGTACCATCTAGCTCTGTTAAGGTGTAAGTGCTAGATCCATAATTTGTATTCATTAAATAGGGTCCTAACCAATTAGGGCTGAATTTTCCTTTTTCAATAGAATTGATAGTAGTGTTTCATTGATTTTCATATAAAACTAAATCACCCTTAGTAAATGTCCAAGGGATGACATGAGTATCATGTTTTCATCGTAATTGCTTAGTGTAATCTTGGGAATGCTTGAGAGAATTGATACCTTGTTCATCAAGCAACTCAAGTTGGTTTAATCTTTGTGCCTTATAAGTGTTATTATTGACAAGACCTTAAAGAGAAATCCTTAATGTCAGGATTTCTAACTCTAAAGGCATGACTGCCTCGGTACCATAAAAAAAATTATAAGGTGTAGTTCCTGTAGAAGTGTTGATGGTAAAAAATAACACATCAACGCTAAAATAGAATATTGCTACTCTACTCCTAAAAAATATAAATAATCTAAACTACTCGTCTTCCAAGGTCTCTATAGTTGGTTCTCAACTGTGTTGTTGTCATTCAGTGGCCTATGTAACTGTAATGTTTAAGGGGCCTGTTGGTAAAGGGTGCAAACTACATAATATGAACTAATCTAACATTTGGGGGGTGTAAATAAACAAGAAAAGATAGAATAGAGCTTAGGACAACAAAGCATAAACACAAATTTCTTTTAATTCAGACATATAATCTCCATAATGAGCATTTATTTTTAACTAACTAGAACCATAAAATGAAACAATCCATAGAGTAATCTATACCATTGCACTCCTTCCTAGTGCAAATTCAAGACATACAACCATTCATCATCACTTTTTTAAAACTTCATTTTCAAACAAGAACACATCACCAGCTCATTACTAGAATTCATATACCAATAAATTTAAAGAGATCTCATTCATAGATAACTCAATGAAATAGTTTATAATTCATATTATTCTATTGATTTTCATCAAATAAGAGAAATTTATGCACAACAAAATTCACTGGCATACGAATAACTATTGTTTATCAAAATTACCATTAAACTAACAAACTTTTGAACATAACATAAACTGTATTAAAACTTTGTAAAAATGTTTGAGTATCTTTGCATGAAACTATAAAAACTTCTAAAATCTATAAAAACTATCCTAGATTTCTCTTCAGGCAACCAATCTTGACTTCAATTAGCCAACCTTTACAAAATGGAGAGAAATACATCATATAGAAAAATTTAGCACTAATTCCTCTCACCAAAAATTAAGATCCACAAATCAAGGAGAAAATGGTACTACATGAGGCAACTGCCTATTATGATCTTTAGTTAACCAGTGATAACTCTTTGTAAAAAATATGCATGCAAAGGGAGAAGGTTGAACTACTGGGGATCCTCAGTTGAACTTGTGTCATGACCCTAAAAAGTAGGAGAGAGCTGCCCAACAGCTAGCCATGCCATTTGATGCTTCATCCAAAAATAATACTCCATAGCCACTTCATTCCCTTGTGTTCTGCTCATGTAGATATTCATCATAACTATCCAATACCTATTTAAGCATATCTACATCTGGCCCATCTACCCAATTGTCTTCAAATTTTATCCTTCTCAACTCACTAGAGGTGAACTTCTGCATATCTTCTAACTTAGTAAGCTCCTTTTGAGCAACCTTTACTACCTCCTTAATATCCACGAGAAAATTATCACCATCATCCCCCTTCTATACTGCCTCTTTGAATATATTATTCCATTTATTCCTAACCTCATCAAGATGGAGGCCATCCTTTACAAGGATATCTTCATTCACAATAATGGCTATAATTGCCTCTAATTCTACAATTTGATCTACTAAATCCTTCCTAGCCTATTGCACTTCATTCCTATGTGAAAAAATGAATGAAGACTGAAATATGATAATGCTAATAGTTTTCTCAATTAAATCCATATTACCTTCTTCAAGGATGGATTACTCTAAAAGTGTTTGTTGAGGTAGCTTATTGATTTCTTTCAATCTCCTCATATGTTCTCTGTATTCTTCCTCCTATTTCTAGAGGGTCTCAACATATGTAGTCATGTCATTGACTAATTCCCATGCACCTTTATGAGCCTTATGGGTCTCAACAATTAGTCCTTCTACCTCTTGGTTCAACCAATTAGTCCATCTGTCCAACATCCCTACTTTGCTTCTCATTTCCACAAGGTCACGAACCTCTTTATTACTTAGCAAAATTGGTGTCTCATAAGCAGAAAATTGTAAAGAAACAAGAGAAGACAAGTCCTTCAAGAAACTATGCAATTGATCCACTTGAGGTTTGAGTGCCATTCTTGATTTGGTAGAAGATGCTACAATATCAATAAGATCCATTTGTCAATTTCTTGTTGGCCTCCCCAAGTTCACAATGTCTAGTTGATAATCACTTAGCTAAATTTCTTGTTTATCTTTGTCAACTAGGGGAATGGAACATTCAATCATAATTTCCCCAACATTTGTTAATTTGGTAGAATGAAGGACTTAAGCCTTTTTCTTGGGTCTCTCCTTCTCAATTTCCTTCATCATGTCATCCCAATTTAGGGGCTAAGGCTAGACTATCTGTTTCCTCTCCAAGTTGAGCTTTAACCACATAAGGGCACTAAAAGGAGTAATCACTTCTGGTGAGGAAGAAGTCGTAGAAGAGAAGGGTTGTAAAAGTTTTACCTTAGGTTGAGAAACAATCTCTTGTTTCTTCTCCTTTTCTACCATCTCCTTAGCTAGCCTATTAGCTTCAACTTTCTCCTTTTCTTCTACCAACCTCTTTT
Organism: Sequoia sempervirens; assembly: GCA_007258455.2. Classification (NCBI taxonomy): domain Eukaryota; kingdom Viridiplantae; phylum Streptophyta; class Pinopsida; order Cupressales; family Cupressaceae; genus Sequoia; species Sequoia sempervirens. The sequence goes on along the minus strand of VDFB02379711.1, from coordinate 148,433,796 downwards.
CTTCCAACATGTCATTTCTCTGTTTTTCTAATTCCTTGACCTTCTCTCACATTTTGGCCACTTGATGTTCATTTTTATCTTTTTCCCCCTCCTCTCTTCTCTTTAGTAAGAGGTATTCTTCTTTCTTTCTTTGGGCCTCTTCTACAACTTTGGCTTTGGCCTCAAGATCTTCTTTTTCTCTCCTTTGTTGGGACTTCTCTTCTAGATCATGAATATTTTGAAGTAGAGCCAACTTCTCCCTCTTTGCATTAGCCTTCCATTTAGTTTCCCTTTGTTGTTGCACAAGGTCCTCCTTTTCCTTGTGCTACCTTGCTAGCTCCTCAGTTTTAGTTCTAGCTTCCAAATCTTATTGTCTTGCATGTGCATCAGCTTTGGGCTTGGCTTCAACTTCCTCCTTTCCCTCCTCAATGAGCTTCCATTGATTCTCTAGAGTTAGGACATGCTCCACCTCAACATCTTCAATATATTTAGTAGGTACAGTTACAAGAGGCTCATTATTTGAGTGTGTAGCCTCTGAATTAGTGTCCACATTATGTATCTCAACTTCTTTTTCCTTAAGAGTCTCAGCTTGCTCATGGAGGCTACCTACAGGTACTTCAGTAGATTTTTCTAAGGGAGAAGGTTGAGATGAGTTCCCTTCTCTAGTTGTTGTAGCCTCCACATTTTGTGACTCATGGGTATCTTGAATAGATACTCCTAGATCAACATCCTTTCCAGGGTTAGGAGGATAATATTCCAGCTGTTCCTTAGGGGTTGTCCTCCTCTTGGTTCTTCTATAACTTTTGGTAACCCCTACTTTTCTCTTTTTAGAGGATTGAGTTTCTGGCTCCTTTATCATCATCACAACCCATTGGATACTCCTATCTATAATCATCCTAGAAATTTGTTTTATATCAATAAACTCTTCTTCATCCCAATTTATGAGGTCCAAGTTCCTTGTACCTACATTCTTTGCTTCATAACTGGGGTCCAAAACTACACCATCATTTGACAATGTTTCAGGAATGTCTTACTTCACCCCATATTCAACCATTTGTGGGATGGTGAACCTTTCATAGTTCCTTTTCTGAACATCATATTCATCCTACAAATCTATCCAAAAATCCTCTAGCAAGCCATAGTGATTCTAAAAAATGGTGGGGGCTAAGCCATTCATCTGATGCTCAGAGTCAAAGTGCTTCTAGGTTGTATACAATGCCAACTTCAGGTAACTCAATTCTTCAAATACTGCCTTTGTAGCCAAATTATGAACACAACAATACTCTCCCAACTTCATAGGTAATTTGAGGCATCCTGGCTTATGTTTATTGGAAAATTTAGTATTGACTGCCATGGCTTGATATACAAACTCCATGAGAACAATTCTATCATTGCAACATCTTGGGATTCAATGAGGATTTCCATCAAAACCTACTAATCTAAATTAAGAGAACTTGGGGTACTGGATATACCAATGTCCCCATTCAGCAATGAAAGCCATAGCTTCCCTACTCAAATTGTATCTAGCATCTCCTATCAACTGGTTAATAATGACATAAAGGAATGCATCATTAACCCTTCTATGATGTAGTTGTGATGTTTGTAGGGTCAATTGATCTTAGTGCTCCCATGCCCTCTTTTTTCCAGGAGCTTCCCCTAATATGCCTATTGCATTCAATCCAGGGAATATGCCCATCTATGCAACTGAATATATAAAATAGGAGGTCATGAAGAAAGTATTTGTTTGCCTCACCTTGAGTATTTGATTATGCATGTTATTTGACAAGATCATTTCGAAATCAAACTATTTTCTACCATCCAAAATGGTTTCAATGAATGGAAACATCCATTCCTTAAATTGTGTAGAGTCTTTCTTTCCAAACACCCTAGAAAGCATCATGATTAAATCATCAATTTCCTTTTTAAAGTCTACCCTCTTGGGCTGTTCAAGAACCTTTCTCAAAGACTTCTTCCCAATTTTCAGTCACTTCTTGTTCATATGGGACCTATTAGTTTCCTTGTCCCTATTAAATAGCTTCAATGCCTTTGCTTCATTAAATTTCTTAGGGTTCTTAGGAGCAAGTGCATTGAACAAGAACCTCATTATTTGTGGGGATAAATCAATTATTACATTCCCTTGGATGTCTACACACTTCCTTGATGTAGGATTGAAAGCCCCTGCTATTGCTAGTATAAGCTCTAGGCTCTAAACTAATAAAGGGGAGAGAGTGACATGTGCTATTCTAGGCTAGGCTATTCTTTTAGTCTTCCTAATCACTTCCTCTAAAAAAGTGTCTATGACTAACTCATCATAGTTAATTGGCCCCAAATTGGTATCTATGTCATCAACCCATTCTAAATCCATCTTATAGGGTATAGAAGTGGCATCCTAGTGTTTATACCTCATAGTGTAAGTTAGCTGCTCCACCTTTATCTTCTTTGGCTTCACTCCTTTTGAGCTTTCGACAGCTTACCCTTCATTTTTGAAACTTCCTCAGATGCTAATGACATCGTTTACTCTTGCAAGGAAACCCTAGATTAGATTGGAAGAAGGCATGGGAATCATCATACAAATGTTACATTTCATATTACTCTATTCTTCCCTAGGCATCCCTCCATACTTAATAAAAATTTAAAACCTTTCGGGAGCAAGGATAGAAGAAAATAAGGAACTAGAGAGCTGAAACAAATAACTCAAGAGAAACTAGAATTAGGATAAGGACAAAAATTAGAACTCTCAAAGTTCAAATACTTCATATTGTCTAATGATCCTATCCCACTAGGCTGGTGGGATCAAGATTGGAATCAGGACCCATCAGGGGTGGAATCATTTTTTGAACTGAACTCCTATGTAAATGTTCATGGAATGAGTTCGCTTCCAGCTCTGGTTGTAGCTCCACCTCTGTGACATATCATTTGAGCTAGGTGGATTATCCCTACTTGCCTACATCAGTTTGGAATCAAGTCAAAATAAGGTGTGATGAAGCATAATTTAAGCTTGACTCCAACTAGACAAATGGGACTAGGATCAAGCGAGTTAGGGCATTTATGTAAAGGGTATGACACACAAACCCTAGTTTATGCAGCCCATCGACTTAAATGAAAACTAGGGCATCAAAACCCATAAACAAATCTATAAAACCAACACATGCACAATATCATAAGGGTCTAGAGAAATATTTAAAATAGTTTCAAGCATCTAGAACCCTTCAAAAATGAAACTCTAATTGAAACTAGGGCATGGTGGAATGAAACTGCCACCAAAAATAGGGAAAACAACAACAAACAAATAAAGACAATAAGGGAAAGTAAAAGACAAAGAAAAAAAAAGAGGAAAAACCCAAATGAAACAAAACACAAACAAAACATGAATGGAAGCAAGTGAAGATCCATGAGAAAATCCCCATGAACATGCGAAGAACAAACTAGACAACAAAGTGGAAAAACAAAAAAATAAAACGAAAGAAATTACACCTACCTCAAAACGTAACCAAAAAGGATTGATTTTTTTTAAGAATCCACTCACAAATGCTTGCTCGTGACCAAATCATGCTCCTCCACAAGGTTCTTTTAGCTTTGGATCATCAAGATGTTTCTAGATGGTTATAATGAGCCAAATAACCTTGATTAATTTTTAAAAACCACTTTGTGCATGTGAGGAGACTTCAATTAATGCGGTAGGTCAGTCATGAAACCAAAGAGAAGAAAATTACATAACCACCTTGCATATCAAAGGTAAGGCAGGAATGGAGGTGGAGTCAAAATAGAACCAAGAACTTTAGCAAAGTTCCACATTCCATTCTAGATTTGGTTCGGGTCTTGCGGCAAGGAAAAGGAAGCAGAGGAATGGGGGCAGGATCGAAACCAAATCCAGACTTGGAACTTTTGCAAAGTTCTATGTTTAGATCCCACTCCAGTTCTGCTCCTGAAAAAGGGAAAGAACATTGGCATAAGAAAAATGAAAAAGGAACAAAGGGAAGTGGGACCATGGAAAATCCCATCCCAAATAGGACACCAAATGAGAACAAAACACAAGACAAACAAACAGGAGTGGGATCAGAACCAAACCTAGACTTGGGACTTTGTAACGTTTTGGGTCTAGTTTCTATTCTGGTTCCACTTCCACCAAAAGGAAAAGAAACACAAAGGGGAAGAAAACAAAATAAAACCTGAGGGTGTAAACAAACCCAAGATCCTGGGACAAGAAAAACAACAAAGAAGCCAACAAGGCAAGAAAAGGGGCCAGGATTAGAACCAAATCTGAACCTAGAAATTTTGTAAAGTTCTAAGTCTTGTTCTGGCCCATGACCCAGGCTCGTAAAACAAAAGAAACAAGGACTTAGGAGAAAAAAACCAACTCCTAAGACCCAAACAAGAACACCAAGGACAAACAAACACAACAGGGATCCATTTTGACCCAAAAAAAATGGAGTGGTTATGCAAGGCATAACAATTGGTGACCCAGTTGGGAAAATGGTTTACCCATTTTCAAGATACTGAAGAATGCAATCACCAAGAACCTTTGGTTCATGTACATTTTAAACTTGAGTATGATCAGTTATGGAAAACAAGGTTGAACTAGAATCTCAAATGTGAATTAGGAATAACCACATTGAATTTGAGTGTGTGCATGTATGGTATATCTATTTGCATAAAGGTTCTTCCTATCCTGAAATAACTATATTAAATATTTAGGCTACGTGAGTTGAATCCTTCCGACTGTTGTGTAATGATATCCTGGGTATTGTTTTGTTGTGAGACAGGTGTCCATAGCCCCGATGAAGATACCTCTAGTTCTCTCAAAGCATTATTCTACTGCCAACCAGACATCCATAGCCTTAGTAGAGGTGCTTGAATTACCCTTCTCATATTAAGTTTTTCCATCATTTAATGGTTCTCTTTTATTTTCTTTTGTATAGGCTTACTTGAATAAATTCATTTTTTATCTTTTCTTCAATACTCAGATGTATCGGTCTAAGGTTTAATTTTAACCAACTTTGAGATGAGATGGCGCTGCGTGGAAGACTGGTGCAAGCTAGGGCCTGCATGCCCTAGCCCATTTTTCTTCTGGCGTCCGTGCTCGGGCTTCGAGCTTTCTGGTGCTGGCGAGGGGGCTTTTTATTTTGGTGTAGGGGTTTTTCTTTGGTCAAGCAGGGGTTTCTGTTCATCTTTGGCCTACGGGTGGGCATTTTTTCCCTGGTCTTTGTGTGTGGGGTGTTCTTGGCAGGAGGTGTGCAGTGGTTTAAGGCTGTGGGTCACCTGCCCCATCCCATTCTCTTTTTTGTTGATGATTTGGTGTGTTGGGCCATGGAGAATCATGGTCTAGCTTCTTATCAAGTATCCTTAGGGGATTTGGAGATGATAGATCCGTCTTCTCCTATGCATGCCAGTAGTAAGGAATGGTCAAGTAAACCCCAATCTGGGGAAGGTGCCTCCTCTTCAAAAGGGATGTTACAAATAAAAAAAGTAAACAGATGCTTGGAGAGATCTGAAGATCGACCAGTCTTGGTTATTCAACCTAAGCAAGTTTTGGAGGATGTTGAATACTGGTGCAATCATGCCCTTATTTGCAAATTCTTAGGCCTTTGTCTTTCACTACCTATGTTGGAATCCTAGGCACGTCGGGTTTGGAACCCTGAAGGGGATATGGAGATCCTTTTAGCAGCTAATAACTATTTTTTGGTTATCTTTTCAAGCATGTCAGATAGGAATAGGGCTTTTGAAGGAGGCCCTTATTTCTTTAACCAGGTGGGGCTCTTCATCAAGCCCTAGCACATGGGCTTTAACTCTGTTGAAGAGATCCCCTCACAGGTGCCTGTGTGGGTTCAATTGTCGAGGCTTCCTTTGGAATTTTGGAGGGAAGATATTCTTCATTCAATCTCTTTGCTTCTTGGGAAACCTGTGGGATTGGATTCACAAACTCAAGATCGCAAGGTAATTTCTTTTGCTCGTATTTGTGTAGAAGTTGATTTAAATAATCCATTACCAGATTCTATGGAGATTTGCATGGGTTCATCATCTTGGATCCAACAGCTGGATTACGAGACCTTACCATTTAGATGTAGAATTTGCCACAAATATGGTCATCTACATCACAAATGCCCCAGATTTAAATCTTCTCCCTTGGCTGCCTCTGGACTCCTAGGGAAGACAAGGGGAAGGCTCCTTTTTCTGATGGACTTGTTGATAAGGAAGGATGGACTTGTTGATAAGGAAGAATTTACTTAGGTGAAGTCCCGTAACAAAGGCAAAGGCAAGAAGAGAACCTGGATGGATAGACAGAATGATGGCACCTTTAATAGGTTTGAGGCTCTTGATAGCTTAGTCCAAGAGGAAGGAATTCTAGTTGAGCTCTCTTCTGGGGATAAAGGTCAGCTTGTGGCTCAAGATGAGGATGCTAAGAAGGAGGATTAGATTTTATCTTCAGGGGACCAACAAGTAGGTCAGATGGCTATGGACTTACCTTCTCAAGTTCAGGATATCGGAGATGTCCAGGAGTCACAGGCTTCGATGGGTATTGTTATGGTGGCTCTTGTTCCCCCTGCTACTAAGGGAACCTCTGATCCTATGAAGGGTAATAAGGCTTCTCCTGCCTTAGGCTTGCAACAAAAATCCTTTAAAAAGGGGCCTCTAGACAAATCATCAAGGAGTGGAAGGAAGACTGATTAGGAGAAGGTAAAAATTATGGGTGATACATTGGTTGAGTCTAGTTCTATGAAACCCATTGATTCCCACTTCTCCCACCCTCATAAATGATTGTATTATCATGGAATGTAAGGGGGTTGAACAACATCCCTAGACAAAAGGCTATTCGTAGATTAATTGAATCTCAGTCTCTTGATTTGGTCTTTATTCAAGAAACCAAGCTTACAGTGGATGGATTGGCTAATTGTGCCCTGCGTATCTAGCCCCAAGGCTATTGGCAGGGGGTGGGGGCTTTGAGCAGTTCTGGGGGGGTGGCTTGTTTCTGGAACCCGAGGAAAGTTTCCCCCTTATGGTGGATCTCTAGCCGGTCTTCCATTACTATGGTTGCCTCCATTTTTGAGACTAGAGAAAAATGCCTTTTCTCCAATATTTATGCTTCTACTGATCTTTCAGGTAAGTTACAGCTTTGGGCTCACATCAGCTTCATCCGGTCTCTAGACCCATTTCTCCCATGGATTTTGGCTGGTGATTTTAATGCTATTATAAGTTTGGAGGAAAATGTGGTGGATTACCCAGGCTGGACCCTTCTTCAAATCTGCTTAGAGATAACATTAGTTTCCTGAATCTCATTGATGTGAAGCCAATCAATGGTGTGTTTACATGGAAAAATAGGAGATGTGGTGTTGAGGCTATTTCTGAAAGGCTTGACAAATTTTTGGTATCCTATTATTGGATGCACAACAAGTGGACCACCAGCTCAGAAATTCTTGATTGGAGGGGCTCTGACCACTGGCCTATCAAATTCTCTGTCTCCCCTTATGGTGTCACCAAAAAGCCTTCATTCAAATTTCAATTGATGTGGCTAAGAGATCAATCTCTACAAGAGCTTATGCTGGATTGGTGGTATGAAGGGATGCCTACCCATGGGACGACCATGTTTACTTTTAGTAAGAGGCTTCAACATGTGAAGTATAGGCTTAAGAGGTGGAATAAACAATGTTATGGGAACCTGCATGCTCAGAAGATAGAGGCTTAGTCCATGTTGGATAGTGTTACCTATCAGATTTGAGACCAAGGGTTGTCCCTTGATCTCAACAATGCTGAGTCCTTGGCTCTTAAGGGTTTAGAAGAGTGGGAGCTTCGGGAGGAGATTTTATGGAAGCAAAAATCTTGTATTGATTGGCTTCAGAAGAGAGATAGGAACACAACATTTTTTCATAACTTGGTTAAGGCTCGGAGGCAGGGGAACTCTATTTCCTCTCTTGTTTCACCGGATGGGGCCCAACTTTCATCTTTTGAAGAAATTTCCAAGGAAGCTATCAACTATTTTTCAAATCTATTTACTAGGGAGAATCTTGCAGCTAGGACCAAAGAAAGGGCTATCTTGGATTGTATTCCCCACTTGGTCTCTGCCGAGATGAATGGGGCTCTTTTATGTCCAATCTTGTTACCTGAATTGGAGAAAGTTGTGTTTAGTATGAAAAAAGGTAAAGCTCCTGGCCCTGATGGTTTCCCGATTGAGTTCTTTCAAGAATTCTGGGAAATAATAAAGTATGATCTCCTTGAGGTGGTTCAGGAATCATATAGGAGCAAAAAAATGCTTAAGTCTTTGAATTCTACTTTTTTGGCTCTCATACCTAAGAAGGAGGGAGCTAATCGATTGGACCAATTCAGGCCTATTGCTTTATGCAATGTTGTCTACAAGATCATCACTAAGTTGATTGCTGAGAGACTCAAGCCACTCCTTGGTGTTTTGATCTCTGTTGAGCAAGGTGGCTTTGTTGAAGGAAGACAAATTCTTGATGGTGTTGTGATAGCTATGGAGGCTATTCATTCTATGGCTTCCTCTAAGGAGAAACCTATGTTCATTAAACTTGACATGGCTAAAGCTTATAATCAGGTGAGCTGGGAGTTCTTATAGAAAATTCTCTTGGCTTTTGGCTTTGATGAGGAGTGGGTGAATTGGGTTCTTAGTTGTGTGACCTCGTCCTCATTTTCTGTTATCATTAATGGGGAACCTTCAGATTTGTTTAGTGCTTCTCGGGGACTTCGGCAAGGGGACCCTCTATCTCCCTATCTTTTCATTATCATGGAGGAAGGTCTTGGAAGATTTATTAAATCTCAGGTGAGGCAGGGTCTTATACATGGTTGGAGCTGGAACATTAATCTTCCTCCCTACTCTCATCTTCAATTTGTGGATGACACTAGGATGATGGGCTTGGAAATAATTAGTGAGGCTCTACACTTCAGGAGAGCTTTAGACATCTATTTGAAAGCTTCTGGTCAGAGTATTAATGATGATAAATCTTCAATTTATTTCTTTAATACTCCTCGCCTTATTCAAAACATGATTGCTAGGATTCTTAGATTTTAGATTGGTTCTCTTCCCTTGATGTACCTTGGGATTCCTTTGGCTTTGGGATCTCAGTGCAGAGATTTTTGGCAGGGGATTTTGGATAGATTCCGGAGTAAGGCTAGTCATTGGACTTACAGATGGCTCTCTTCTGCTGGGAGAGTGATTCTCCTAAAGACTGTGGTGCAGTCTCTTACCATTTATAGGTGTTGTGTGCAGGTTCCCCCTTCCTCTTTTGTGAGGGACTTTGATGCTCTATCTTGGAAATTCCTTTGGTCGAGCAACCTTCTCTCTTCAAAATGCAGTTTAGTCAAGTGGGAGTCTGTTTGCAGGCCGAAGCATGCTAGGGGCCTTGGTCTTAGGTCTATGGCTCTTGTGGTCATGACCTTGTCGGCCAAGCTATACTGGAGATGGTGCAATAGTCAGGATCAGGATTGGGCCAAGATTCTTTCTATCAAGTATCTCCCTGGTGCTGAGAGCCAAGATGTGTCATGACTTGCTTTGTTGGGAAAAGGCTCTTGTATTTGGGATACTCTTAAGAAGGGAGCTCAACTTATTAAGGATGGTCTCTTCTGGATCTGTAATAGAGGCTCAGATGCTCTATTTTGGCAGGACTCTTGGGATGGCTACCCCCTATTCTTTCTAGTTTCCCTCGGCTTCAGCCTCTCTACCATATTTTCTCTGATGCTGGATGGATTAAGGTGGAGCATTATAAAATAGTCAAGCGTATTGGTTAGGTGGAGGTGTCTTGCTGGAAGGATCCTCAGGAGTGGACCGTGGGTGGTTTTGATGAGGATCATGTTCTTCTGTCTAAAGTCTTGGAGGGTAGGCTTTGCAGTTCCCTTAATGAGAGGGACAAGTTGGCTTGGAGTCCCAGCCCAAAAGGTAAATTTACTGTTGCTCAAGGCTATGCTGTGCTTGACAAGAACTTACATGGCCCAACTGAGGTGCCCTGGTGGAAGAAGGTTTGGAACAATTTTTCTTGGCCCAAATGCAATCTTTTCTTATGGTTGGTTGCTTAGAAGAAGTGTCTCACTTGGGATAATCTCCGCAAGCGTGGTTTTCATGGACCTTCTATGTGCTTCCTTTTTTCACGTAGTGAAGAATGTTCTTCCCATTTGTTCTTTCGTTGCCCTTTTTCTAGAGAAATATGGCACAGGTGGTGGGAGGCTTGGCATCAGGGTTGTGTTCATGCTTCCTCCCTAATAGAGTTTTGGGAGAGCTTGGGCAGGCCTCTAGCGAAGACATCTTTCCTATAGGTGGCTTGGGCTGTTGGGCCTATTTTCATTCTCTGGAACCTTTGGCTAGAAAGGAATCCTAGAGTTTTTTGTGGTTCCAAGTTAGGAAGTTGTCAATTGTGGAAGAAGATTATTAGTAGGCTTTAGGAAACTATTTCTGCTAAGTGTGATATGGATGATAATATTGATCCTGGTGATTATGTTGTTATGAGGGATTTGAACCTAGGGCATAATAGTAGGGGATGCAGTGCTGGAAATAGATCTTGACATGTCAAGCAACAGGTTTGTCATGATGGGAGGTGGATGCCCCCCCGATTGGGGTCCTGAAGATTAATACAGATGGCTCTTCTCGGGGGAACCCTGGACATGCTGGTGTTGGTGGTATAGGTAGAGGTAAAGATGGTGTTGCTATTTTTTTCTTCTCTATTTACAAAGGGCATCACTCTAATAATCTGATGGAGGCCCTTGCTATTAAGATTGTTGTTGAGTGTGGCTGCTCTTTAGGCTGGAGGAGGATTATCTGTGAGTTGGATTCTCAGATTGTTGTGGATATGCTGAATAACTAGAGTTTGGATGATGTTAATTGTCAATTAGCCTAAGTGGTTAGATAGATTCTAAGTGTATGTCATTCCTTGGATTTTGTCTCCTTTTGTCACATCCCTAGAGAATGGAATCAAGTGGCTGATTGCTTGGCAAAGTGGGCCTTAGAGAATGGGGAGGGATGGAATATTAGTGGACAGGATGAGTTATCTTTTGATTATCTTGGGACCCTGGAGAGATTATTATTGGATGACAAAAATATGTAGTGTTGTTGTTGGCCTTTTTGGTTGTATTCCTGATTTGGTGGGCCTTTGGCCTTTGCTTTGTATCTTGGATTTGACTGAATAAATTTTTACCCCTTTTTTTTAAAAAAAATACTCAGATGTATCATCTTGAAATTTGGGTTGAGAACTACAATGGACCTCATGACAGTGTCAAGACTCATATTTTTCACCTAAATCCAGAATACAATTACCCTAAGAAAATAGGCCTTCATGTAAACAATTTTTTTTGTTTATTTCGTGACAAATCTAGCCATGGTTTATGAGATTACTTACAATATACCTATTTGTTCTCAACCTGTTAGGCTGTTATTTAAAAAGAACACAAGATTCATGTCTCAAAATGAATAAAATTCCATAAACATACCTAAAAATACCTAAACCAATTTATCTCCTAGTACCCTTAGTATACATTGAATAACCACCCCAAATTCTAAAATAGAGCAAAATGGAGGTCACCCAGAAACAAAAGAATGAAACAAAAACAAAAACAAAACAAACAAAACAAACAAAAAAAATAAAAATCCAACTAATTAAATATATACAACCCAAAAAAATATTAGACCCTCATGGGCCAAAATAATGCTTGAGAAACTATCCATTGACCTACAATGGAATAGGCTCTCCTGTTAAAGTGCTCAACCAAAAGGAATTCTCGTAAAGGATTTCAATAATTTGATATAGACCCAACCAAAATCGGTCAAAATTTTGGTGGTCCCCCTTCTTTCCTTTGCTTTATCCCACAGTAGTACAAGGTTCGATATTCTAAAGCTTTGATTTTTTCTCTTTTGTCAAACCAACATTTGAAAATAGCTTGGTATTTAGAAAATTGTTGTAAAGCAACACATCTTTTTTCCTCCAAATTCAACAAATTGGTTAGTCTAACTTCTATCCTATCATCATTTGAGTAAAATTATTGCATAAACCTAAGAATAGGTATTTGTAGATGGATAGGAAAGACTGGGTCTTGGCCATAGACTAAATTGAATGGTGAGTTTCCTAAGGAGACCTTAATTCGAGTTCTATTTGCCCATAAGTTAAATCTTAGTTGAGCATACTAATCCATAGGATTACTTTCTAAAAAATTCTTAATTAATTCCAAAATATTTTTATTCGTAGACTCAACTACTACATTTCCCTATGGGTAGTAATTATAAGAATACTATAACATAATTTTGTGATCATATTCCCATTGAATAAATTCTACGAAAGAAAAAGTAGGGCCATTATCGCATACCAATGCAAATGGTACTCCAAACTTGGTAACGATGCATTCATTAAGGAATTTGATGACAACCTCAGTGGTGTTGTTCTTACAAGGCCGAGCTTCAATCCAACATGTATAGTAATCGGTTGCCATCAAAATAAATTTATGACCTATAGAAGAATTGGGGTTAATCACCCTGACAAAGTCTAATGCCCATTGGGAAAATGGTTTTACCTCATATACCAATTGTAGGGGCATTTTTGGTTTGCATTCCCTGGATGCAAAAGTCTGACATGTATGAGATGTCCTCACATGTTGGTGAGCATTGTAGAACAATTGGGGCCAGTAGTAACCCGATCTCAGAATTTGGTTTGCCATGGAATCAACATAACCATGTCTAGTACCATGTCTGCAATGAAATTATGCTATGGCTTGTTTCACTTACTGTTGATCAAGGTGAACCATAGATTTTAAGAGGTGTGAAATTCTAAGTCTCTTTTGCTCAATTAGGGTCTTTCACCTAATGGAAAGAGATAGATCCCACACCCAAAATCTATGTGGTTCACTCAAACTAATATATGTATGATGGAAATATGCCTTAATTCAATGATCTAGATGCAACAAACTAATAAAATTGATTGACTATTTGTGCAATACTATTGAAATGCATGCTGTTTGAAAACACATTGTGATATGCAGAAAACACCTAGAAATGAAGGTAAACTACAACAGAAATGAATAAAATAGAAGAATTGCACCTATAAACTTGTTGGAGACTTGAAATGACTTTTGAAATGCTACTAATCCTAATTTTTAGGCTTGGTGGGACTCATTCACCATTTTGGGTGAATCAGTCCCAGTTTTGTGAAACTATTCCAAAGCTCGTTTCAAACAAAAGGGTACCCAAAAATGCAGAAAACCAAAATAAGCCTGGTAGTGGGAATCATTTGCCACCCATGGAAAATGAGTCCACTTTTGAATTTCTGAAGATTTAAAGGTGGAGACAGGAGCTTTTGTTCTGCACTTTATGCTTCTCTAGGTGTCTGGTTCTAAAACTATCAAATTTAGGCTTAAAAGTGACTTTTTGTAGGTATTTTGGCTTATACAATGAAGAGATTACTTGAACATATTTTCAATGCAATATTAAATTATTTCTAAGTCTCCTAAGCACCTAGATCTACAAACAAACAAGACAAGAGACAAAAATGTTGGATGTTAGGGCATGGGGGTTTTCCTTCGTCAAACCCCTTTTAGGTAATTAAACCAAAATAGAGTAATAATGTAATGAAACATGAAATAATGGAATTTATTACCTTTTCTTTATGATTGAACTTGAATTTCTATAACAAAACATGAAGAATCTACCCTTGCATGTCTTAGGAAACAATATTGATGACTTGCAATGATGAAACCCTAGCTTGCTTGACTTGATAGAGAAGATAGATGATGAATAAGTTGTGAAATGAGTTAAAAGATTATGAATTATGGCTTAGAGACTTGATTTTATAGGAAATTCACCTTATTCACCCATAAATTGGATCCCTAAGGCCGACATGTAAAAATAATAAACTTAAATTTTAGTTTTTCTCACTCAAAGGTCAAAATTGGTGCAAATGGGACCCATTCGCCACCTTGGGAAAATTAGTCCCACCTGGCAAGGAATTATTCACCACAGGTGGAAAATTAGTCCTAGTGGGGCCCATTTGACAACTAGGATGCTAGGAAGTAAGAAAATAAGGTTTTTATGGTGACTATGTTGGGTATTTCATCAACTATTGCCTCAGGATACACAATATGGGGTAATAAAGGACTATTTATGATGATGTGAAGGTAAATTAGGGCTTGGGATATAGAATTCAATGTGACAGTGTTATTAAATACACTTTACAACACTAAAATGAGGTTCACTTAGCCTAGGAAGGCACAATATCCAATGTGAATGTGCAAGACACATTACAACACTAGATTATCATTAATTTTATTTTACAAGCCTTCTAGATTGATATGATAATGTCATTAAACAAATTTTATAATGTTGGATTAAGGGAAAAAGGGTTATTAGGTCTAGAAAAGCATGAAAGTATTTTACAACACTTTACAACACCTTTACAAGAAATTGTTAAATACATTTGAAAGGGTCCAAGACCTAGTGTGGATGTGAAAAACACCTCACAACACCAAATCAAGGCCTGATTAAGTTTAATTTATCATTAATTGTTCCCAAAATCAAGCAAGTTGCCTTTTTTATATGATACATTTAGCCCCCACTTTAGTGAGTGGATGAACTTGCTTCAAACTCACACTAAAGTAGACATTCAAGAGATGTTCAATCATACCAATGTGGATGAAAAAGGATAACAAAGATCAAAGGTGGTTGGGCAAGCCCTTGGGATCCAAGATCTTAAGTCAAATCAACATAAGCACAAAAAAACATATACAAGGAGAAAGATATGTAGTGAAACAAGATACACGATCATGCAATGGCAAGGACTAGAAGGAAGAGAAATGAAAATGAGGTGGATAAAGCTTTGATCATTTTTCCAGCTAGTTGTGGATTAGATCTAGGCTATTTTTCCAAAAAGAAAATGCATACTCACTCTGGGGAGAAAAAAACTCTTTGTTGTCCACTAGGTGAGAAGGCCCAAAAGGTGAGAAACATACACTCGGTTGGTATGTAATCACAAACACATAGGTGGCTATGGGGAAATTCGTGCCTTAGAATGGGATTCATGCTCAACCATACCAAAGTTATACCTCCTAATAACTTTAATAAGGTGCCACAAAGGAAAATAATTTTTGAGCTCTATGAAATAAGCAAAACTTCGTATGCTTGACATTCATAAAAATTGTCAATGAAAAATGGTGTAGGGAATGTTTAAAGGGATTTTTCTTAGTTCATGAAATGTCTCATCTTAGGGAACATGATGCTTAATGTCTCCAAGAGTGGATAAGTGCAAACAGTCTCATCTTGTTTCCAAGAGAGGACAAGTGCAAGGTCTCATCCTGGGGAGCATTGTGCCAAATGTGTCTAAGAGATGGAATCAGAAGAAAAATAAAATCACATAATAAAATGTGGGTGTTGATGTATGCCCCCACTTTAAAGTAGTTGTGAACACCAGTACTATGAGAAATTGCTTTAAAGTAGAAGACATGAGAGCTTACTCAAAAATCCCTATGCCAAGTCATATGTTTTTGAGAAGCTACATCATGAAAATGGAAGAATGTCACATGCGAGCCAACTTAAGGCATTTCATCTATATCCCAAGCTTGATCTTATATAGTGATGAAAGGTTAATGGCTAGCCAAAAGAGGCAACGACAAGTGACATACAATGACAAGTCTACCTAACCCGTTTCCCCCACTTAGGGCAGGACAAAGGTGAGATGAGAGTGAAAACTAGTATCAATTAGAAGAATTAGGTGCCCCCATAGAGGGAAGCATACCAAACTCCTTAAGATGTTGGATTTTACTACTCAAAGCCTTACATTCATTGGTGGAATGACCATGAACTTTGTGATAGGTGAAAAATGAAGTTTTGCAATAAAATTTATTTTGAGGTCTTGGAGGGAGAGAGATCAAGTGATCTTGGAGGAGTCTGAACAAGATACCCTCTTGATCCATAGTAGAAGGTGGTCTTGTGGGATGTGACAAAGATACCCCTTGCTTAGTATTAGTTTTCATATCTATGCAAGACTCTTTAGATTGCTATATTTTTTTCTCTCCATTATAGGAGGGTATAAAATCTAACAAATTCAAATCATGGATGTTTTGTGAGATGACATTAACATTAAGCGAAGGTGTATTTGTTTTTTTCTTGTTTTGTAAAGGATGATTTTCAAGACCAGTAGTGTCGATGAGTTTATAATGGATGACTGTTAAGGTTGATTTAGGAGTATGTTGTGTGAGATTGTTGATGTTGAGTGAAGGCTTGTTTATCTCAATCAAAGGACAATAACCAAGACCATAAGGTTTTTGTTGTGTGTTAGGCTTTATAGGGTTGTGAATACCTTGTTCTTGAGGACCACATCCTTTTCCACTATATCCAAGTTGTTTCATAAGCTCATAACCATGTCCATAAAGTTTTTTCATTTCTTTTGAAGTTGGTGGTTGTTCATGATTAAGTTCATCAAAGGTTTTTGTATAACCTAATGTCTATTGTTCTAAAGTGGTTGAGGTGGATGCTTGTGAAGGGTTGTCTGAGTTTTGTGTTGACAAAACTGCAATTTCTTTTCCCTCGCTAGAGTCTTTGTGTATGATCTGGTATTCTTGAAAGGAAGTGGGTGTTAAGTCTAAGGAACCTCAATCATAATCTAAGAGCTTCAAAACTACTTCAAGATGTTGGACGGTGTCCACTTGTGTGGTTGGTGTTAATGTGTTCAAGGGATTCTCTTTGTTTTTCTCAATGTTTAAACAACTGTTTAGATGAGGGTCAGCTTCAAGTGTGTACACTTTGTTGTTGTATATATATTTCATTTTTTGATGAAGAGTATAAGGAACACCATTCATTGCATGAATCCATGATCTTCCTAAGATAAGGTTATATGCAAGATCACTAGGGATAACATGGATTGGTGTTTCCAATGTGGCCACTCCAACTGTAATAGGTAATGTGATCACACCAAGTAGTTGTTTACTAATATTGTCAAATACCCTGATGGATAAAGGATCAGGTCGAATATTTGATTTATCAACACCAAGTCTATCGAGAAGGTTCACTCCACATACATTAAGAGAGGAACCAATATCCACAAGAGTTCTCTTAATCCCTTTTCATTTGTATTGAGCGATAATCATAAAAGGTTCTTTTTTTTTTTGCACTTCCAAAGGAGGAAGATCACTTTGGTGGAAAAAAATTTCAACATTTATGACTTGAATCATGGCTGCTATATCATTTGGTTGTGTATTAGAAGAGACAAGAACTTTTTACAAGGCCACTTGAATCATGTTGTGATAGTGAGGGGAGGCTTGAATGAGGTCCCATAATGAGATTTTAGTAGGAATATTGTTTAGTTGTTCAACAAGATTGTACTCCTTTCCACTAGGAGGACCTAGTAAGATAGGTTTAGATGGGATAGGAGTAGGCAATGGTAAGGGTGTTGGGGTTGGTTGTGGTGGTTGTGGATTCTTTCAAGTGTTATATGTATGAGCAATGATATTATGAATCGGCTGTTGTGATACATTATTTTGAGGTGGGTAGAGGATGAGTTCAGGTTTGTTTTGAGTTGGAGGTTTATGTGAATGGGGGTAAAGGATGAGCTACGGTTGAATAATGTTAGCATCCCTTAGCAGGTGAGAGTCTATATCATTATTGTGGTTCTTATCTTGCATCATGATATCCTTTTAGGAGGAGGGTTTTGAGGAGAACTACAAACTGAATTTTCTTGACATTCTAAGGTTGGTTCTTCGAAAATGAATTCATCACAAGTAGGAGAATTACCAATGGTTGAATTGTATTTCCAAAGAAGGGTTTCATGAGGTGAAGGGGGAAAACCAAGATTCTCATGACCATCATGGAATAAGTTTTCTATCATCAGAGTATCATCTTCACAAAAATGAGAAATACTAGGAGAAGAAGAAATTGTAGTGTCATGATCATCTAAAGTTGTGTTATGTTCGTTGTGAATTTTTTTTCCACTAAGAGAGGTAAAAGGAGAGAAAAAACTAGGATTCTCAAAACTCTCATTAATTGATTCTTCTACTAAAATATCTTCATCACCAAGAGGAGAGATATTATGAGAAGAATAAGTATGATTGTTAGGAATGGCCCAAGTTGTAGTCTCTTTCACTAAAACACTCTCATAGGGATGGGGTAGGAAGTGTTTCTTAACATGTCTAAATATGTAAGGTACTAGCATTGTTTAGATAAGAATTAAAAGCACATGTAACCATTTCATGCAATGTTTCAACAATATGAACAATGCATATGCAAAGATACAAAACACTTTTATCTAATGTATGCAACACCTTAAGAATGTAAACAATGTATATGCAATAATGAAAAGCACTTTTATCAAAATTATGCAAAATTTTATGAATATAAATATTGAGTAAGCAAAAGTGAAAAGTACTTTTATCAATGTTATGCAAAATTCTAGAAATGTAAGCATTTTCAGATGTAAGGATGTTTGAAATTGAAGTGATTAGAAGAATGAGTAATCTAAAATGATGTTTTTGAGCTAGATGCATACAAAAAATGTTCTAGAAACTTTCTAGACTTATACTATATGATACTAGGAGTCTTAGGAAGCACATAAATGAGGTTTTTGATGCTATAACAGTCAATAAAAAACTGGACAGGGACTGATTCACCCAACATGGCAAATGAGTCCTAGTAAGGGTTTTTTGCAAAAAAAAGAGAAAATTTGAATTGTTTTTTATATGTTTGATGTTGTATGATGTAGAACTAAGATGTCGATGTAGAATGTTAGAAATTTTTAAGGAAATTATATGCAAAAATGCAAGCTAAATGAGCTTTTCACTAATGCAAGTTTTTGAAACCCTAAAATGCAAAACAATGAAAAATCTAATGCATTGAAGCTATTTCTAGGATGATAATGGACTCCAAATAAAAAAGTGAAAGTATTCTAAAAGTAGGTTCACCAAAATGAACCATAGATTTTAAGAGGTGTGAAATTCTAAGTCTCTTTTACTTAATTAGGGTCTTTCACTTAATGGAAAGAGATAGATCCCACAACCAAAATCTATGCGGTTCACTCAAAATAATATATGTATGATGGAAATATGCCTTAATTCAGTGATCTAGATGAAAAAAATTGATAAAATTGATTGATTATTTATACATAACTATTGAAATACATGTTGTTTGAAAACACATTGTGATACGTAGAAAACACCTAGAAATGAAGGTAAACTACAACAAAAATGAATGAAATTGAAGAAGTGCACCTGTAAACTTGCTAGAGACTTGAAATGACTTTTGAAATGCTACTAATCTTGATTTTTTAGGCTTGGTGGGACTCATTCGCCATTTTGGGCGAATCAATCCCAATTCTGTGAAACTATTCTGGAGCCCGTTTTAGACAAAACGGTACCCAAAAATGTAGAAAACCAAAATCAAGCCTAGTAGTCAGACTCATTCTCCACCCATGGTGAATGAGTCCACTTTTGAATTTTTGAATATTCAAAGGTGGAGAAAAGAGCTTTCGGTTTTCACTTTATGCTTCTCCAGGTGTCTAGTTCTAAAATTGTTGGATTCAGGCTTGAAAGTGACTTTTTGTGGGAATTTTAGCTTATCCAATGAAGGGATGCCTTGAAAAAATTTGAAATGCAATATTTAATTATTTCTAAGTCTCCCAAGTACTTAGATTTGCAAACACACAACACAAAAGAGAGAAATGTTGGATGTTAGGGCACAAGGTTTTGCCTTGGTCAAACCCCTTTTAGGTAATTAAACCAAAATAGAGAAAGAATGTAATGAAACATGCAATAATGGAGTTGATTACCTTTAAATGATGATTGAACTTGAATGTCTACAAAAAACATGAAGAATTTTCCCTTGAATGTCTTAGGAAACAATCTTGATGACCTACAATGATGAAACCCTAGATTGCTTGACTTGATAGAGAAGATAGATGATGAATAAGTTGTGAAATGAGTTAACAGATTATGAATTAGGGCTTAGAGACTTGATTTTATAGGAAATTCACCTTATTCACCCATAAATTAGATCCCTAAGGCCAACATGTAAAAATAATAAACATAAATTTTAGTTTTTCCTGCTCAAAGGTCAAAATTGGCCCAAATGGGACTCATTCACCACCTTGGGAAAATCAGTCCCACTTGAAAGGGACTCATTCACCATAGGTAGTGAATTAGTCCCAATGGGGCCCATTTGATAACTAAGACGCTAGGAAGTAAGAAAATAAGGTTTTTATGGTGACTATGTCAGGTATTTCATCAAATATTGCCTTAGGATGCATAATATGGGGTAATAGGGCCTATTAATGATGATGTGAAGGTTAATTAGGGCTTGGGACACATAATTCAATGTGAAAGTGTGATTAAATACACTTTACAACTCTAAAATTAGGTCCACTTAGCCTAAGAAGGTACAATATCCAATGTGAATGTGTAAGACACATTACAACACTAGATTATCATTAATTTTATTTTACAATCCTTCTAGATTGATGTGATAATGTCATTAAATACATTTTATAATGTTGGATTAAGGGAAAATGGGTTTATTAGGTCTAGAAAAGAGTGAAATTCTTTTACAACACTTTAAAACACCTTTACAAGACATCGTTAAATGCATTTGAAAGGGTCCAAGTCCTAGAGTGGATGTGAAAAAAACCTCACAACACTAAATCAAGGCCTGATTAAGTTCAATTTATCATTAATTGTTCCCCAAATCAAGCAAGTTTCCTTTTTTTATAGTACACAAGGTAGCATAGATAGACCCCCTCAAAGTTTCTTTGGTACAAAGCTCCCCCTTTGAGCATGTAATGGGAACTCTTTAGTCTTAGTGCTCTCCTCTAAGTGGTGTTCATTCCATCTAGGCACTTGTTATTTAGCAATACAAAAATCAAATATGCATACCAAGGATCACATGTGAATAATTGCATTGTGTATTGTTGACAAGTAATTTTGGTATCAACATTTGTCGTAGATTTGGATAAACCTTGTCCTCAAAATAGCTTCATCAAATGGATTTCAAGGTAAAATTCTTGTAAGATTGCCATCCACTTTCCTCATCTCTCCTTGAGTTCACTCTGCATAAGAAGAGACTTTATAGTAGGGTCAAGAACTATGGTAGTGATTTGAATTTGGAGGATGTTGTGTCAAAACTTCTTGATTGCAAGTACCAATGCAAAAGTTTGTTTCTCCAAAGGTGGATATCTAAATTCAACATTCTTGAAAAGAGAGATCATAAAAGCAACTAGCCTTTCATCCCCTTCACCTTTTCGTTGTGTCATAACAACAACACATGAATGGTCAAATGCAAAAGAATAAATGTAAAAATGATTTAGGTAATTGAGATTGGTTAGAACTAGTGCTTCTGAAATAGAATATTTAATATGAAAGAATGGAAATTTAGCTTGATTTCTCCACTCAATCTTAGCATCCTTCCTCACCATTTCATTGAGGGGTTTGACGATCTTCACAAACCCAGTTATGAATTTCTGCACAAAGTTTATCTTCTTGAAATAGGACCTCATCTCCTTTTTTCTACCAGGCATGGTCAGTTTCAGAATGGATTCCACTCTATCTGGGTCAATTGAAATTCCCTTCTCTGATATTATGTGGCCTAGTAATTTTCCTTCTGAAACTCTGAACACACACTTTTTTGAATTGAGGGAAACACCATATGTTAAGCAATTTTTTAGGACCTTTGATAGATTTGTAGCATGGTCTTCTTTATTCTTGGAAAACACAGTCAAATCATCCATATATATAATAATACTCTTACTACCAAATCTTTAAATGCCACATCCATCGTGGACTAAAAGGTGGTTCCAACATTGATAAGACAAAATGGCATCCTCTGGTAAGCAAATCTCCCCCACTTGGTAGTGAAGGTGGTCTTCATCCTATCCTCACAGTTGACCATTACTTGATTATATCTTGAATATTCATACAGGAATGACATCATTTGTAAACCGTTTACTATTTATAGAACCTCATCCAGGGAAGGAAGAGAATAATTTTCCTTCTTTGAAGCTTTGTTAAGGTTTCTAAAGTCAGTGTATAACCTGATCTCTCCACTCTTTTTATGAATCTGGACTAGATTAGCAACCCAAGTCGAATACCTTACTAGAAAGATTATCCTCACTAACAACAACTTCTGCACTTCCTTTTGAATTACGGGTTTGATCAAGGAATTCATTGGGTGCTGCTTTTGATAGAAAGTTTTTGCTTCAAGTTTCAAGGGGATAGTATGTGTTATTATTGAAGTATCAAAGGTTTTTAGGTCTTTGTACCCCCAGGCGATTGCTACTATATCTGCTTTCAACGCTATCAAGATTTTATCCCGAATGTGTTTGGGGCAAGTTTATTCAATAAATACATTCTTCTAGGGCTTGAATCTACCAAGTTAATTGACTCGTACTTTCCTCCATCACTTTTTTTAGGTGACCTTTCACGAGCTCAAGGATTAGAATCGAAGATTCTTTCTAGTGCCACCATTCCTTTGGGAATGTTGTTGGTATTTAGGTTAATTATTACTTCTGGGTCACAATTTTCAAGATCCTAGTCTCTTTGATCCCTGTTTGATTCATCTATAATCTATCCTACAAAGAAATATGAACTTTCCAAGAAGGTAAGTATATGTTGGTCATCATCAAAGACCTAAAAAATTTGAACATTTTCTAGAATGGTTGGGATCGAGACTAACTCTACTGAGAATATTTTCAATTGAGAGTCTCGCATGTGTTCCAAGGTACTAGTAACAATAAACAAGTGCATCTGCAATCTAATTGTCCTCTCTTGGAATCAATTTGATCCTAAAGGCATCAATCCATTATCAAATTCCATATCCTATTCTTGTATGCAACCATACTCTTGTTATGGCATGCGTATTGACTGTGAACCTATTTGACAATGACCTTAGAATCCCCCATGATTGTTAGAGTTGTAACCTTTTTCTGATGACATACATCAGTCCTTTAGCCAGTGCTTTGTATTCTACCACATTATTGGTACAACTAAACTACAACTTGTAAGAAGGAAAGTATGTTTTCCCTTTCAGTTTTGTTAGTTCAATTCCATCCCCACTTCCTATTTTAGACTTAGAACCATCAAATTTGAGGACCCATAATTGATCTTGGACTGGTGTTTCTTTATTAGGGTAAGTCAGAGGTAATTGTTCACAAGAAATAGGTGGCAACTTGGATTGGTTTAAGACTTCTAGACGTGGGGAGTGATGTGAATTCGGGTCATCAGAAATTTCACTTAGATTTAGAACTTGTGCAAACACTTCTTCTTGGATCTAATTTTGATCAATGGTTTTATAGTCATTCATTATTTTCAACAAGTGCTTGGGGATTGGAAGGTTGGAAAGGATGGGTGTGTCAGACAATTCCTGAGATTCTACAATCTCATTTCCCAGGGCAGAACATGGAACCTGATTCTGTTTGATTAGGGAAAGGGATTCTTCCTGTATATTATTGGTTCGTGTCAAAATAGTGGCATCTCTAGCCTCAAAGGAAAATTGGTTTGGAGGTGTTTCAGGGTGATATTCATAGGTTTCCACTGGCTAACAAACATGGTTCAAAATGTCTACACAAGGTTGACATATTAGTTCAAAATGACTATGGTAATGAATTTTGCACTAGTTAGGGAGTAGCAGACTCCATAAATCAACCTTTTCTTTGAGAACTGGCCTATCCTATTACATCTTTCTAATTAAAACCTTCTGGTTGACAGTGGTCATTGGGTCACTGTGCTCTAAAGGTTGTAGTCTATCAGGACTAAAAATTGAAAAGGTCATGATTTCCTCTTTCCTATATACTCCTATCTTAGTTTCAAAGTAGGATACCTTTTTAGGATAGTCATACTTAGTGATCATGTGTTTGAGACAAGGTTCACTTTCTATCCTAATTTGTGTTGCTACCCCTTTCCATGGTAGCCACATGTGTGAAAAGTCTAAGGATAGGTAACCCCCAATGCTTTTCATTAAATCTTAGCTTAGAAGCATGCCATATGTCTTGGGGATATCAACTACCTAGATATCCATATAAGTCTGGATACGTGGATCTAATCCAACCTACACATGAATGTTTTTTAGTTCCCCTACCACATTAACCTCAAATTTTTCTAGCTGTATTACCTTCATATGAGTTTGAATCAGGTTTAAACCTAAGTTTTTGCAAATGGAAAAAGGTATAACATCACCTGAGGCTCTAGAATGTAAGAGGTAGTTATGTAAATTCTTTCTAAAGATTCTTAGGCTTAAAAGGAATGGTGGGGTCCCTGTCTTACCTTTGTATAGGACTACATTCATATTAGTAGTTGGAGTCGTGTTATTCTTCCCTTTTGACCAATTTGCTTCTTCCAAATCTCTCAACACAATGTCATGTTGGGTAGGGAACCACTTCAGGATGTCAAAGAATGACAATGAGGTCTTTTGCTTCTAAATCTCTAAAATGAAATTGAATTCCATATCATTTTTCATCTGGTATTTAGGAACAAAAGATGAATTACCTTTATTTTGAAATTCGGGTGGGCCTTTTGGCAGAGGTAGGTTGTTTTCAACATTTTGGTTGGGTGGAACTATAGTGTTCAGAGGAGCAGATGTGGTGAACAAGCCTTTACTCTGATTCCTCAGGAAGTAACCCCCTTTGGATTGGAAGGCTTGAGCATCATAGACATCCTTCTTTAGCTCATTTTACTCTTGCCTAGGGAAAGGAGATCCTTTTTCAAAGAGTTCATAAGCCATGGCTATATCAGTGGATCTACCATTCTTGTTGGGAGCACCTTGCAGTGGAGCATCAACTTGCACAATCTTAATCACTTTCTCTATTTTGGGATAGTTAACCTTAGAATGTGCTGCAATATCATGCAACCTACACCAATTTTCCATGAAATTAAGATTTGCAACATTTGCAGTGTGTGGTTTATCCTCACTAGCTTGATAGTTATGGGGAACTCCCCCATTGTTTGGTCTATTGTTCCATTGCCTGTTGTTATTGGATCTCTAGTTGTATCCCCTATTTTTTTCTAGTAATTTTTATTGGGGGGATTCTAGCTTTGAAAATTCCTTTGATTTTGTTTGGCATTTTGATTGGAATAACTACCTTGATTGGAATACCTTCACTGGTTTTTGGTAATTATGATTTTTATTTTTATTCTAAGAGGGGTTTCACTTGAGTTGTGCCATCTCATTAGTTTTCTTTAGAGTTTCCAACTCCATTGTCAAATGAGCCATACATTCAATTTTTGCAGTGGTTGCATCCAATGAATGTGTCATGAGGTTAGACCCTCTAGCATGATTATGGGAATCTTGAGCTTACTGCGAAGAGTCGGGGGTCTAGTCACTAAAGAATAATTGTTGAGATGGATCCTACAACTCAGTTAAAGGGTTGTATGCAGAGTGAGACATCCTTGGGACTGTATTAAACAATAGGGTAGGATTAGGCATTTGAGGATATACTAAAGGAGAGAAAACCCCTTCAACCACTAAGTATGGGTCTTGTAACCTCCTATACATCCTCTAAAATATGGTATTAAATAGGTGCAATGGTTCATGTGGCTCTTTCCTGATAGTGGAAAATTGATGATATAAAATTGCAGGATCAATGCAAACTCAAAATTGGTTAATGAATGCATCCTCTAAGTTTTTCCAACTCAAGATTGATCTAGTAGGTAGGTTCATATACCAATTATAAGCCATATCTCCCAATGAGTAGGGAAACAGTCTACGTGCAACATCATGGTGAGCAATTTTAGCTTGAGTATAGGCATCTTTAAATTCCTGTATGTGCTCTTCAACACTTCGTGACTCTCCATGAGTGTACCCAGGGCAAAATTTCTTAGGATTCTTAGGCATTTCATGTGTGCCACCAAGAATGACTCGTAGTGGTGAAGGATTATTGGAAAATAATGCCATAGGTGGTGGTGGATTTGGTTGTGCCAGCTATGGTATTGGTGTAAATCTAGGTGGAGTAAGTGGTCATGTTAATGGTGGTGTAATCAAAACCCTATGAGCTCTGGGCCTAATAGGGCTTTGGAGTTCAACCAAAAGTTTTGGATTTGCAACAAATCTAAGAACTCTTTCAAACCTTTTTGGTGAAAAGGACCTTATTCAATCTAGCTTGTTCCTCTAGGCCCTCCTTCTAGTGCTAGTTTTATTGATGGTCTAAAATAACACAACGTCGAAATAGAATATTGCTACTCTACTCCTAAAAAAGATAAATAATATAAACTACCCATCTTCCAAGGTCTCTATAGTTGGTTCTCAGTTGTGTTGTTGTCATTCAGTGGCCTATGCAACTGTAATGTTCAAGAGACCTACTAGTAAAGGGTGCAAACTGCATAATACAAACTAATCTAATGTTTGGGGGGTGTAAATAAACAATAAAAGATAGAACAAAGCTCAGGGAAACAAAGCATAAATGCATATTTCTTTAATTTAGACATATAAACTCCATAATGAGCATTTATTTTAACTAACTAGAACCATAAAATGACACAATCCATAGAGTAATCTATACCATTGCACTCATTCATAATGCAAATTCAAGATGTACAACCATTCATTGTCACTTTTTTTAAAACTTCATTTTCAATCAAGAACAACTCACCAACTCATTACTAGAATTCATAGATCAATAAATCTAAAGATATATCATTTACAAATAACTAAATGAAATAATTTTAGATTCAAAATATTCTATTGATTTTCATCAAATAAGAGATATTTATGCACAATAAAACTCATTGGAATATGAATAACTACTGTTCATCAACATTAAAATTAAACTAACAAACTTTTGAACATAACATAAACTATATTAAAACTTTGTAAAAATGTTTGAGTAACTTTGCATGAAACTATAAAAACTTATAAAATTTGTAAAAAACTATCCTAGATTTCTCTTTGGGTAGAAATCTTGACTTCAATTAGCCAACCTTTACAAAATGGAGAGAAATTCATCATATAGACAAATTCAACATTAATTCCTCATCAAAAATTAAGATCCACAAATCAAGGAGCAATTGGGACTGCATGAGGCAACTTCCTATTATGACCTTTAGTTAACCGGTGATAACTCTTTATCAAAAATCTGCATGCAAAGGGAGAAGGTCGATCTACTGGAGATCCTCAGTTGAACTCGTTTCATGACCCTAAAAAGTAGGAGAGAGCTGCCTAGTTGGCCAAATTGACATTTGTAATTAATTCTAAATGATAGGAACATGTGAGGGTGTCCAATATGAGTTTCTAAATAATAGGAGCACATGGGCCCCCCATGTGGAAGGTGGAACCCACCTTGAGTTAAGTTAACTATTTGGAGAAAAATATAACACTTTTGTAATGCATGTAAAGATCCTAGAAGTTAGAGATTGAAGTTTACATGCATGAAGTTTAGTTTAGTATCAGTTCAGTTAAGTTAAGTTATGGTTCAATTATCTTCAGTTGAATGTAGTTAGTTTAGTTGAATGCTAGTTGAATTCAGTTGACTTGGAATGCATGACTAATGACTTGAGTTGCATGATAGATA
The DNA here is from genome assembly GCA_007258455.2 of Sequoia sempervirens. Classification (NCBI taxonomy): domain Eukaryota; kingdom Viridiplantae; phylum Streptophyta; class Pinopsida; order Cupressales; family Cupressaceae; genus Sequoia; species Sequoia sempervirens. Next base: position 148,406,371 of record VDFB02379711.1, on the reverse strand, counting down.
AGAGGTGACTACTTTCAATTAATAGGGTATGATCAATCATGCATGATATTTGCATGAATGGTGGAGAAATATGTTTCACTTAGCAGAGATTGACTTGGATCCACCTTGGGTGCCCAAGTTTGCATCTTGGCATTAACACTTTAGTATGATAAGATATTTTATAAGGCTGAGTTAAGTGGGCCCATTCTTCAACATTGAATTTGAGGATAAGCTTAGAAGATATCTTTGGAATCAACGTTGAGTTATGACTTTAGTTTGGGATGCCCAAATGGATGGAATTGTTTTGACATTGTTATTCATGGTAGAGCTCTACTTACAAGGAATAGGCATGGATTTTGTGAGATAAGCATTGTGCTTTGTAATTGTAATCTTTTTGGAGTTTACAAGGCTCATTAATGTCTATTTATTGTAGCAAGTTGAAGAAAGTTTATCATATTGTAGGTTGTGAAGAAGAATAGTTGAATGCAAAAGAAGCATCTCAAGCAAGGATTCAACTTATTTCAATCTTATTCTAAGATTAAATAACACATTTATTCTTGGTGTAGTTTTTTCTCGAAAGGGTTTCTCCACTTTATATGCTATGCAACTTCTTTCTTCTCGTTTTATTCTTCTACAATCTTTTGTCTACTTTTATAAATGGTAAAAATGAATTAAACAGATAATCATCCACAAATAAATTGTAACAAAGAATACTTAATTAGATCTATAATTACAATAGTTTTAAAAAGTATTAAGATACATAATCACCTCAATTTTCAATATTTGGTATCTAAGCTAACAGTTGGGTAGAGTTTGGGACACCTTTCTCTTAAAATTTTGAAGCTTTTTCAGCTGTAGTGGGAGCTTTTACTATTGTGTTATTGCTGATTTTGGAAAATAAGTTTGTTACAATGATTTTTTATTCTCGTTTAGATATTAAAGATTCAATGGATCTAATTATTAGATGTGGAAACTAAAAATCGAGGATCTCCTTGAAGATAGAGATCAATGGTTAACTTTTGATAATGAGACAAAGTCACCTACAATGATGTCAGATGAGGATTGGGCTAACCTTAATAAGAAGGCAAGAGGGACCATAAGATTATGTATTTTTGGTGTTGTTCTCTTGAATGTTTAAGAATAAACTATTACATATAGGTTGTGGAAGAGAATAAGTGATATCTATCAAACCAAAAGTCTTACTAATAAGTTATATCTAAAAAGATAGTTGTATTCTTTAAAGATGAAAGATGGTGATTCTGGTGCAAATCATTTGAATGATTTTAATTTTATTCTAATTCAGTTAGCATCTATAGATGTAAAGCTATAGGATGAAGATAAATGCATTTTGTTACTTTGTTCTTTACTAGAATCTTGGGAAAATCTAATTGTTGCTATTAGTGGTAGTAGTGCTAATATGAAGATGGACAATATAGTTCCTACTCTCCTATCAAAGGAGATGAGGAGGAAGTCTAAAATGGAAATCCAAGATGCCTTGTTTGTAAAAGGTAGGCCTAAGAAAAAGGAACCTAAGGGCGATAAGGAAGGGAAGGGTAAGATAGAAGGATAGAGTAAGGTAAAGTGTTGGAACTGTGGTAAACCAAGACTTGTGAAGAAGGATTGTAAGAACAAGAAAAAGAGTTTTGATTCTTCTATAGAGGAATCCTTAGATGGAAATAATCATGCTTTGATCATTTCATGTAAAAATATTAGTGATGACTCTTTGTTTGATGTTAAAAAGTGATCTTCATGATGAGGATGATATTCAAGATTCCATGTGTAGCTCGTACCATAGTTTAGTGGGAGTTGTTGGTAGTGACATGGATGCATCATTGGTAAGGTTATCTTCATGTAATTAGGGATATGGTTTTTTCTTGGTTTAAAGTGGTTTCTATTATGTCATGGTTTACTCTTGATATAAATTTAGAGTTTGGCATGGTACTTGTTCTCTTGAGACTAGGATGTATATATGTTATGGTGCATTGATCTCCTAGTAGGAGATGGTTAGATCATGTTGTCATGTTTATGTTCCTAATTCATGATTGGAGCTTTGACATTGATCTTGTGTAGTTATCCTAAGTATTGGGTACATTAATCATTTGCTTGATTACTTCATGATAGTGCTATGTTTCATTTGGAGTTTGGCATGGATTGGTTGGTTACAAGTCCTCATGGATACTTGGAGAAATAGGTGAGGCTTGAGTTATCTTATGGTAAGAGATATATGTTGGAATGGTTACTTATAAGAAAAGATATTTTCAACAATAAAGACCAAGAATCATACACCTTGGTTGGATGTGAGTTCAACACACTCAGCGGATTTGCATGCCTCCAAAGAGGCAGTTTGGATATAGAGACTTGGGAAAGGTATTGGTTTTAATTGCAAGTAAGCTAAACTTGAATGTGATAGTTAGAGTACTATGTGTTTAGCCAAAAAAAATCCTATGTATCATGCTCACACTAAGCATGTTGATGTACAATATCACTTTGTGTGACAAATGGTTGAGAGTGGGAAGGTATTCATTGAGAAAGTTTACACTTTAATTAATGCAATAGATTATCTTATGAAACTAGTTCCTATAGATAAGTTCTCTTGGTTTTAATCATTTGATTGGAGCTTCATGATTATGTAGGTTGCAATTGAAGTTGGCATGAATTATTTAGTTGGTGCAAGAAGGCCACTGGCATTGAGTCCTATACTTGATTTATAATAATGATTCCTTGTTTAGAATAATTGCAATGTATAATGTCAAGTGGGAGAATGTTGGGAATAGGATGCCATTTAATTGAAATCCTAAATATTATTTCATGTATCTCCTAAGTCCTTGGAAAGTGTTCCCCAACACTAGGATTAGAATGAGATTAAATTTGAATGAAATAATCACGTTAATTAACATTTGTAATTAATCTTAAATGATAGGAACATGTGAGGGAATCCAATATGAGTTCCTAAATAATAGGAGCACATGGGGCACCCACATGGAAGGTGGAACCCACCTTGAGTTATGTTAACTATTTGGAGAAAAAGATAACACCTTTGTAATGCATGCAAAGATCCTAGAAGTTAGGGATTGAAGTTTACATGCATGAAGTTTAGTTCAGTTCAATTCAGATAAGATAAGTTTAGTTTAGTTCAATATCAGTTTACTTTAGGTTAGTTTAGTTCAATTCAGTTGAATTCAGTCCAGTTATGGTTTAGTTATCTTCAGTTGCATGTAGTTAGTTTTAGTTGAATTCTAGTTGACTTCAGTTGACTTGGAATGCATGAATAATGACTTGAGTTGCATGATAGATAATAGGTGACTACTTTCAGTTAATAGGGGATGATCAATCATGTGTGATATTTGGATGAATGGTGGAGAGATATGTTTCAGTTAGCAAAGATTGACTTGGATCCACCTTGGGTGCCCAAGTTGGCATCTTGGCGTTAATACTTTAGTATGATACAATATTTTATAAGGCCAAGTTAAGTGGGCCCATTCTTCGGTATTGAATTTGAGGAAAAGCTTAGAAGATATCTTTGGAATCAACATTGAGTTATGACTTCAGTTTGGGATGCCCAAATGGATGGAATTGTTTTGAAATTGTTCTTCACAGTAGAATTCTACTTGCAAGGAATAGGCATGGGTTTTCTGAGATAACCACTGTGCTTTGTAATTGTAAACTTTTTGGAGTTTACAAGGCTCATTATTGTCTATTTATTGCAGCAAGTTGAAGAGAGTTTATCAAATTTTATTGCAGGTTGTGAAGAAGAATTGTTGAAGGCAAAAGAATCATCTCAAGAAAGGATTGGAATTATTGTAATCTTATTCTAAGATTAAACAATACATTTATTCTTGGTGGAGTTTTTTATTGAAAGGGTTTCTCCATGGTAAATGTTGTGTAACTTCTTTCTTTTGTTCTTATTCTTCTACAATCTTATGTCTACTTCTACAAATGGTAAAATGAATTAAATAGATAATCATCCAAAAATAAATTGTAACAAAGAATACTTAATTAGATCAACAATCAAAAAGTTTTACAAAGTATTAAGCTACATAATCACCTCAATTTTTAACATTTGATGCTTCATCCAAAAATAACACTCCATAGCCACTTCATTCCCCTATCTTTTGCTCATGTAGATATTCATCATAACTATCTAATACCTATTTAAGCATATCTACATCTGGACCATCTACCCAATTGTCTTCAAATTTTATCCTTCTCAACTCGCCAGAGGTGAACTTTTGCATATCTTCTAACTTAGTAAGCTCCTTCCAAGCAACCTTTGCTACCTCCTTAATATCCAAGAATCTATCTATTATAAAATCATCACCATCATCCCCTTTCTAAATTGCCTCTTTGAATCTATTATTCCATTTATTCCTAAGCTCATCAAGAGGGAGGCCATCCTTTACAGGGATATCTTCATTCATAATCATGGCTATAATTGCTTCTAATTTCACAATTTGATTTGCTAGATCCTTCCCAGCTTGTTGCACTTCATTCCTATGTGCAAAAATATATGAAGAATAAAATTTGATAATGCTAATATTTTTCTCAATGAAATCAATATTACCTTCTTCAAGGATGGATTGCTATAAAAGTGTTTGTTGAGGTAGCTTATTGATTTCTTTCAATCTTCTCATGTGTTCTTTGTATTCTTCCTCCTATTTCTAGAGGGTCTCGACATATGTAGTCATGTCATTGACTAATTCCCATGCAACTTTATGAGCCTTATGGCTCTCAAAAAGTATTCTTTCTACCTCTTGGATCAACCAATCATTCCATTTGTCCAACCTACTTTTCTTCTCATTTCCACAAGGCCATCAACCTCTTTCTTACTTAGCAAAATTGGTGTCTCAAGAGTAGAAAATTGTAAATAAATAGGAGAAGAAAGGTCCTTCAAGAACCTATGCAATTGATCCACTTGAGCTTTGAGCTCATCCTTCTTTTTCTTATCGTTCACCATTCTTGATTTGGTAGAAGATGCTACAATATCAATAAGATCCATTTCCTTATTCCTTGTAGGCCTCCCCAAGTTCACAATGCTTAGTTGATAATCACTTAACTACATTTCTTGTTTATCATTGTCAACCAAGGGAATGACAAATTAAGCCATAATTTCCCCAACATCTGTCAATTTGGTAGAAGGAAGAACTCGAGCCTTTTTTTTGGGGTCTCTCTTGTTCAATTTCCTTGATCATGTCATCCTAGTTTAGGGGTTGAGGCTGGACTATCCATTTCCTCTCCAAGTTGAGCTTTAACCACATTTGGGTAGCAAGAGGAGTAATCACTTGTGGTGAGGAAGAATCCATAGAAGAAAAGGGTTGCAAAAGTGTTACCTCAGGTTAAGAACCAACCTCTTGTTGTTGCTCCTTTTCTTCCATCTCCTTAGCTAGTCGATTAGCTTCAACTTTATCCTTTTCTTCTTCCAACATGTCATTTCTTTGTTTTTCTAATTCCTTGACCTTCTCCCATATTTTTTCCACTTCTTGTTCATGTTCAGCTTGTTCCTCTACCTCTATTCTCTTTAGTAATATGACTTCTTTATTTCTTTGGGCGTCTTCTACAGTTTTGGCTTTGGCCTCAAGATCTTCTTTTTCTCTCCTTTGTTAGGCCTTCTTCTCTTCCAGATCATGAATCTTCTAAAGTAGAGCCAAATTCTCCCTCTCTGCATTAGCCTTCCATTTAGTTTCCCTTTGATGTTGCAGAAGGTCCTCCTTTTCCTTATGCTACCTTGCTAGCTCCTCAATTTTAGTTCTAGCTTCCAACTCTTATTGTCTTGTAAGTGCATTAGCTTTGGCCTTGGATTCATCCTCCTCCTTTGCCTCCTCGAAGAGCTTCCATTGATCTTCTAGAGTTAGGACATGATCCACCTCAACATATTCAACATCTTCAGTAGGTGCAATTACAAGAGGCTCATTATATGAGTGTATAGCCTCTAAATCAGTGTCCACGTTATGTATCTCAACTTATTTTTACTTAAGTGTGTCAGCTTGCTTGTGGATGCTACCTATAGGAACTTCTTCAATAGATTTTTCTAGGGGAGAAGTTTGAGATGAGGTCCCTTCTCTAGCTATTTTAGCCTCCAAATTTTGTGACTCATGGGTATCTTGAATAGATGGTCCTGGATCAACATCCTTTCCAAGGCTAGTAGAATAGTATTCTAGTTGTTCCTTAGGGGTTTTCCTCCTCTTAGTTCTTCTATAACTTTTGGTAACCCCTGCTTTTCTCTTTTTAGAGGACTGAGCTTCTAGTTCCTTTATCGTCAATGTAACCCATTGGATACTCCTATCTATCACTATCCTAGAAATTTATTTGATATTAATAAACTCTTCTTCATCCCAATTCACTATGTCCAAGTTCTTTGTACCTACATTCTCTACTTCATAAATGCGGTCCAAAACTACACCCTCATCTGACAATGCTTCAGGAATGTCTTCCTTCACCACATATTCAACCATTTGCGGGATAGTGAACCTTTCTTAATTCCTTTTCTAAACATCATATTCATCTTGTAAATTTGTCTTGAAATATTCTAGCAAGCCATATTAATTCTCAAAAATGGTGGGGGCTGAGCCATTCATCTTATGCTTCGGGTCAAAGTGCTTCTGGGCTATATACAATCCATTCTTCAAGTAACTCAATTCTTCACATACTGCCTTTGCAACCAAATTATGAACACAACAATACTCTCCCAACTTCATAGGGAATTTGTAGCATCCCAACTTATCTTTATTGAAAAATTTAGTATTGGTTGTCATGGCTTGATATACAAACTCCATGAGAACAATTCTATCATTGCAACATCTTGGGATTCGATGAGGATGTACATCAAAACCTACTAACATAAAGTAAGAGAACTTGGGTTACTATTTATACCAATGTCCTCATTTAGCAATGAAAGCCATAGCTTCCCTACACAACCTATATCTAACATCTCCTATAAATCGGTTAATAATGACATAAAGGAATGTATCATTTACCCTCCTATGATGTAGCTCTAATGTTTGTAGGGTCAATTGATCATAGTGCTCCCATGCCCTCTTTTTTCCAGGAGCTTCCCCTAATATGCCTATTGCATTCAATCTAGGGAATATGCCCATCTGTCTACCTGAATATATAACATAGGAGGTCATGAAGAAGGTCTTTGTTTACCTCACCTTGAGTATCTAATTATGAAAGTTATCTAATAAGATCATTCCCCAATCAAACTGTTGTCTACCATCCAAAATGGTTTCAATGAATGGAAATATCCATTCCTTAAAATGTGTATATTCTTTCTTTCTAAACACCTTGGAAAGCATCATGATTAAATCATCAATTTCCTTTTTAAAGTCCTCCATGTTGGGTTTTTTAGGAACCTTTCTCAAAGACTTCTTTCTAGTTTTCAACCACTTCTTGTTCATATGGGACCTATTAGTTTCCTTGTCCCTATTACATAGCTTCAATGCCTCTACTTCATTCAATTTCTTAGGGTTCTTAGGATTAGGTGCATTAAACAAGAACCTCATCATTTGTAGGGAGAAATCAATTATTATATCCCTTGGATGTCTACGCACTGCCTTGATGCAGGATTGTAATGCCCTGTTGTTGTTAGTATAAGCTTCGAGCTCTAAATTGAGAAAGGGTGACATGTGCTAGTTTGAACGAGGCTATTCTTTCAGTCCTCCCAATCACTTCCTCTAAAAAGGTTTCTATGATTAACTCATCATAGTGAAATGGTCTTAGTTTGGTATTTGTGATGTCAGCCCATTGTAAATCCATCTTATTGGCTATAAGAGTGGTATCCTAGTGTTTATACCTCATAGTTTAAGGTAGCTGCTCCACCTTTATCTTTTTTAGCTTCACTCCTTTTGAGCTTTCGGCAGCTTGCCCTTCCTTTTGTGAAACTTCCTCAGATGCTCCTGACATCATTTAATCTTGCAAGACAAGCTTGAATTAGATCGATAGAAGTCATGGGAATCATCATACAAATGTTACCTTTCATACTGTTGTATTCTTCCCTAGGCAACCCTCCATACTTAGTAAAATTTTAAAACTTGTCACGAGTGGGGCTAGGAAAAAATAAGGAACTAGAGAGCTAAAAAAAATAACTCAAGTGGAACCAAAACTAGGATAAGGATAGAAACTGGAACTCTCAAATTTCCAATACTTCATATCATCTGATGATCTTGTCTTGCTAGGCTGGCAAGATTAGGATCAAAATCGAGACCCATCGAGGGTGGGATCATTTCCAGAACCAAACTCCTATGTGAATGTTCATGGGATGAGTTCACTTTCGGCTTTGGTTCTGGATCTGCCTCTATGACATATCATTTGAGCTAGGTAGATTCTCCCTACACGCCTACATAAATTTCAAACCAAGTCAAAAGAAGGTGTGAGGAAGTGAAATTTAAGCTTAGCTTTGCCAAGACAAATGGGACCAGGATTGAGTGGTTAGGGCATTTATGTAAAGGGTACACCACACAAACCCTAGTTTGTGTGGCTTGTAAATGAAAATTAGGGCATCAAAACCCCATAATCAAATCTATAAGACCAAAACATGCACAAGATCAGAAGGGTCCAGAGAAATATTTAAAATAGTTTCAAGCATCTAGAACCCTTCAAAAATGAAACCTTAATTGAAACTAGGACACAGTGGAATGGAACTGCCACCAAGAATAGGGAAAATGACAATAGGAAAATAAAGACAATGAAGGAAAGAAAAATACAAATGGAAAGCAGGGAAGAAAAACCCAAAAAAAACAAAACACGAACATAAGCAAGCAAAGATCATGGGAAAAGCCTCATGAATGTGCGAAGAACAAACTAAACAACAAAATGGAAAAACATAAAAATAAAATGGAATAAACCCCACCTACCTCAAAACATAACCAAAAGGGATTGAAAACCATCAGGAATCTACTAACGAATGCTTGCTCATGACCAAATCGTGCTCCTCATCAAGGTTCTTTCAACTCTAGCTTGTTAATATGTTTTTAGATGGTTGTAATGAGCTAGCTAACCTTGATTAGCTAACCTTGATTAGCTAACCTTGATTAAGGTTTAAAAACCACTTTGCATGTGTGAGGAGCCTTCAATTAATGCGGTAGGTCAGGTGCAAAATTGGATCAAAGATAAGTACACAACCACCCTGCATATGAGAGGTAAGGTGCGAGTGGAAGCAGAGTTGGAATAGAACTAGGAACTTTACCAAAGTTCCAAATTCCATTCCAGATCTGGTTCAAGTCCTGCAGTAGGGAAAAGAAAACAAAGGAATGGGGTGGGATCAAAACCAAATCTAGACCTATAACTTTTGCAAAGTTCTAGGTTCATATTCCACTTCGATTCCATCCCCAACAAAGGGAAAGAACACCAACACAAGAAAAATGAAAAAGGAACAAAGGGAAGCAGGACTGGGGTGAAGCCCATCCCAAATATGACACCAAATGAGAACAAAACACAAGGAAAAAAAATGGGAGTGGGATCGAAACTAAACCCAAACCTAGAACTTTGCAAAGTTCTAGGTCCGATTTTCATTCTGGTTTCACTACCACCAAAAGGAAAAGAAACACAAAGGGGAAGAAAAAAAAGAAAACCCAAGGGAGAAAACAAACCCAAGAGCTCCAGACAAGAAAAACAATGAAGAAACCAACAAGGGAAGAAACGAGGTCAAGATAAAAACCAAATCCAGATCTGGAACTTTTGCAAAGTTCTAAGTCCCATTCCATCCCTTGATCCGAGCCCACAAAAAAAAAGAAACAAGGAATTAGGAGGAAAAAGAACAAGTCATAAGACCCAAACAATAAAACCAAGGACAAAAAAACATAAGGAGGGCCCATTTTGATGAAAAAAAAATGGGGTGGCTATGCAAGGCATAACAAGAAGATTAGACACTTGTTCGATATGCCCATAGCTCACATGGTAATTGTGTGTGCCAATCTTTATGATGTTGGTTGATAGTTTTCTTGAGGATTTGTTCAAGAATCTTATTAGTGCTTTCGACTTGACCATTGGATTGTAGGTAGTAGGGTGTTGAAAAACGGTGTTGGATATGAAAGGTGTCCAAGAACTTCTTCACATCAGTATTTTTAAAGGGCATTCCATTATCTAAAATTAATGCAGAAGGAAGTTGGAAGTGAGCAATAATGTGTTCTAAGATGAACTAACATATCACATCAACAGTGGTGGATCGAAGAGGAATAGCTTCTACCCATTTTGTAAAATAATCAATTGTTGTAATGATAAACATATGTCTGGTAGAAGATGGTGGTAATATTTTTCCAATTAGATCCATTCCCCATATTGAGAATGACTAAATAGGAATTTGGGAATGGAGCTCAGAAGTAGGAGCACGAATCAAATTGTTGTGTTCTTGAAATTTGTGACATCGCTTAACATACACATAACAATCTTTTTCCATATTTTTCCAATAGTATCCCATATGAAAAAGCTTTTGCACTAAGGTCTTTCCTCCAAAATGACCCCCATAGAGGCCTGCATGAGTCTAGTTGAGTGCCATATTGAATTTAGAATCCTTAAGACATCTAAGTAAAATGCCATGAAAGGATCATCTAGATAACACATTGGAAAGGATTATGTACTTGGTTGCTAACTATTTTAAATGAGCTCAGGCGTTGTTTGTTATAGGCTTGGGAATGGTACCATATTTTAAATAATTATATATGGTATCATACCATTCACTCGAGTTATCCTTCATTAGTGTTAATGCTTCTTCAGATTTATCATTGATTGAGGGTGTCATGATGGGATGAACTATGAATGTAACATCCTTTGAAGGATCTTGAGGAGATATAAGAGAAGCAACACTTGTCATTACATCCATGTGCCTATTATATTTTTGTGAGATGTTATCAATGGTTAATGAGTCAAAATTTTCCAACAAGTTCATTGTGAGATCCTTATATTTCGATAATTTATCATGTTTAGCTTGACAATCTCCTTTTATTTGTTTGATCACCAATTGTGAATCACCAAAGATCTTAATATCTTTGATTCCCATGATTAAAGCAGAACATAATACAACAATTAATGCCTCATATTTAGCTATGTTATTCATGCATAGGAAATTTAATCAATATTACAAGGGGAGAGGCTTTCTAATGGGCAGGATTATTATAACGCCAACACCAGAGCCTGTTCTACAGTTGGATCTATCAAAATATAATTTCCATGTAGAAATCTTTGTTTCCAACACACTATCATTAGGAAAATAATCATTTTTGGGTAGTGACAAAGGAGAAGGAGCATCAAATAAGTGGTCAGTCAAGGCTTGAAATTTAATTGCTTTTTGTGAAAAAAACTTAAGGTCAAACTCAGTCAACAGCATAACCCATTTAGCTAAATGTCTTGATAAGTCTATTTTGTTAAAAGTATGTTTGAGAGGATCAAATTTTTTCATAACTTTTATTTTGGAATTATTAAATAATGTCACAACTTACTAGTAGCGAATACAAGATCCAAACATTGTTTTTAAATTGGGGTGTATCACATTTCATAATTGATTAAAGTTCAACTGATGTAATAAGCAAGATATTCTTTTCCATTATCATCTTGTTGAGCCCATAATGTGGCAAGAGCATGGGAAAATGTGACTATGTAGAGGATGAATGGTTTGTTTGGCATAGCGGGTTGTAAAATAGGTAGAGTTGCAAGGTATAACTTCAAATGATCAAAGGCCTATTTACAATCCTCATTCCAATTAAAATGCACATTCTTCTTGAGGAGATGTGTGAAAGGTAATGTTTGATAAGCTAAGGAGGCAAAAAAATGACGAATGGCTTGAATTCTTCCTTATAACATGCATAATTGAGAAATGTTCCTAGGAGGTGGCATGATTATGATAGCATCAATTTTCTTTGTGTCCACCTTAATGCCTCTGTGAGATATGATAAACCGCAAAAAATTTCCACTATCTACTCCAAAGACACTTTTTCAAATTTAGTCGCATGTTCTATTTACGCATCCATTCAAAGATTTGGTGGACATTCACATTTTATTGTCTTGTTAAGGATTTGGCGAGGATATCATCAACATAATCTTCCAAGATTTTATGTATGTAATCATGAAATATCAATTCTCTTTGATAAGTTGTGCTCACATTCTTTAATCCAAAAGGCATCATAACCCAACAAAACATTCCCCAAATAGTTGTGAATGTTGTCTTATATTGATCTTGTGGGTTAATAAATATTTGATTATAACCAGAAAATCCATCCATGAATGAGAAAAAAGCATATCCAATAGTTGAATCCATGATCATGTCGATATTATGAAGGGGAAAATCATCTTTTATATAGGCTTTATTCAAGTCACAAAAATCCATACATATCCTAATATGATTATCAGGTTTAGCAACTGCGACAATGTTTGAGATCCAAGGAGAATAATAAATAGGTCAAATGAAATTTGTGTTAAGGATTTTTTCAAGTTCTCCTTTAACATGCAAGGCTACCTTAGGATTCATTTTCTATATCTTTTAGTGAATAGGTTTAGCATTGTGAACAAGAACAATGCCATGTGTTAGTATCTTCGGGTCTATTCCTAACATATCTGAATATTTCCAAACAATTTTTTTAGGAAAATTATGAAGCAAGGTTGTAGTATCCTCTTGTTCTTCATCATTAAGGCACTTCCCAATTTTAATGACCTTTTATTTATCATTTGTGTCCATTGGTATGTCAATTGTATCCCCTAAGGGGAGTGCATTTGACTTAGAAAATTTAGGATTGTATCATTCCACGCTCGTATTTGTATCATTAGTATCAATATCTTTTTACTTGGTACTTATCATAGTGTAGGTAACTTTTCTCTTGGAAGAAGATGTCTTCTCAGAAGCACCTAAAATTTGTTCCAAGGCTTCATCACTATCAACATACTCCCATGATGGTGGTGAATCCATATCAAGGAATTCAGGATGCTTTAGTGTAAGATTGATTCTTGGTTTACATGTGATGGTGTTGATATTTAGCGATGGTCAATGAGTTTCTTTAGAAAAATAATGCCCCAAACCAGTGTTTTTCTGTTGTGTATTAATCTATAGGAACTCGAATTCCTTTTTTCATTATTTCCACATCCTTTACCAGTGTATCCCAATTGTTTCATAAGTTCATAACCTCGTCCATAAAGTCTTTCCATTTCCTTCAGGTTAGGCAGAAGTTGATAATATATCTCATCAAATTCTATTGTGTACGTTGTATTTTCTTCGAAAGTAAATGAGATAGATTCTTGGGAAGATTCTTTTGAATTCTGAGTTGACATGACTATTGGTTGTTCTTCTTTTTCATCCTCTTTGAGTGTGATGATGTATTCATCCATAAATGAAGGTGTGAATTCTAATGTACCCCAATCATCACCTAGTAATTTAGACACTAGTTCTTCTTCTTTTTTATTGGTCTCAAGAGGTTCTATGTGAGATGTTGGAATTAATGTGTTCAGAGGTCTTGTTTCGTTTTCACATTGTAAGCAAATTTTAGACTCGAGGTCTATTTCAACTTGATAAACTTTGTTGTTATAGGCATATTTCATTAATAGATGAAGGATAGAAGGTACCACATGCATCTCATAAATCCATGGTCTTCCCAAAATAAGATTGTACACAAGATCATAGGGCATGACATGAATAGGAGTTTGCAATGTAACCATTCTGACTATGGTAGGTAAAGTGATTACACCAAGCGGTTGCTTTGTAATATTGTCAAATCCTCTAATATATAAGGAATTGGATTTGATTTATGATTTATCCACACATAACTGATCTAGGAGCTTTACACTACACACATTAAGGGAAGATCCATTGTCAACAAGGGTTATTTTGATGCCTATTATATTGTATTGAGAATTATCATAAATGCTTCATTTTGCTCCCTTAATTCTAGTGGAGGGGGCTCATGTTGATGAAAGGTAATGTCTACATTACTTGCATTCATTCCTTGTATAAGAGCTGCCACATCATTTGCATTTGTAAGAGGAGGAACCACTATTTGTTGCAATTATTTTTGGAACATTGAGTGATAATTTGGTGAATTCTGAAGAAGGTCCTAGAGGGATATTTTTGTAGGAGTATTCTTGATTTGTTTGACAAGATCGTACTCGTGTGAATTTAAGCGAGGAGCACTAGGAAATATGGGATTTGGTAAAGGTAAGGGTGTTGGGTTATATTTTCATGGATGTAGATTATTTCTAGTTTAATGTGTGTGAGCAACAACATCATGCCTAGGTGGGTTAAAGGTAAACTTGGGTTTAGGTGGAGGTGGAGGTGGAGGTTTATGTGAAGGTGGGTAAAGGATGAGTTGAGGTTGAATTACATTGACATATTTTGTTTTAGGTTGCACACAACAAACCTTAGTGGATGGATTTTGTGAGATGAAGTCCTCAAGGGCTTCGTCTAACATGTCAAAGTCATCACTACTAAAAGGTTTGGGAGATAAGTTATCATTGGTTGGTTTGGGTTTGTCATCACAAGCTTTAGTGGATGAACTTAGTGAGAGGAATCCCTATAGAGCTTCATATAATTTATCCAAGTCATCACTCCTAAAAGGTTTGGATGATATACCTATTATTTGATCATGGTTTTTAATGAATATGGCTAGAGAAATAGCAACTAGCACATTTTCCATTCCCATATTTTATAGGTAAATAGCCTAGTATGTAAAACAAATGTTTATTTTTTTCATTGTTCCTTATAAGTAATTAGCACTTGTAACATCATAACTCACTTGACACTCCATGCCTTTACACATGATTGATTCTTCAAAGGCTGCATAACTCCAAAAATTTTGCTCCAAATTCAAACATTTGTTCCAAAGATAGAAATCTGAAACCGTTTCAAAGATTCTCAAAGAGAAGCGATCGCATAAAATTAGAAAAGCCCTCAAAACACCTTTAATGACTTCAAACATGTCATGCCACAAAAATGAATCCGATTTTGTTTGCATTTTCTGATGAATCTGATTTAAATGAACTGGGAACTAATGTTGAAAATGAAAATTGTAAAAATCTAATGCTATCTATAATGGCCATGAAATGAAATAATGTTAATGCTAATGATTTGAATGTAACATAAAATATCTAAATAGAAATCCAGAAGGAATTGAAACAAATAGTAACCCAAGAAATTGGAAACAAAAATTTGAAAACACTGATGCAAAATATGTACTAGTACTAAGTCACCCAAGGTGGCGCATTATTCCTAGTAAGGGTATTTTTGAAGTTTTTCTAAATTTTCTAGTGGATATTGATGTGTTATGTGTTGCATAATGCATATCTAAAGTTCAAATGTATAATTTCACTATTGTGCAAGGAAATGAAATGCAATAATTCAAGCTTAAATGAGCTTTTCACTAATGCACTTTTAGAAACCCTAGAATGTAAAACAATGAAAAACCTAATGCAAGCTATTTCTAGGATGTAAATGCACTCTAAACTAGAAATAGAATGCCCTAAATGCAGATTCACTAAAACGAACCACAAATTTTTGTAGGTGTGCTCTCTTACACTTGTAGGGTTTTTCACCTAAAAGGATAAAGGTATCCCACAAAAACTTGGAGGTTCACTAAATACTTATGAGTGTATTATTAGAATATGTCTAAATGCAAAGAACTGATAAAAGACAATAAATATTAATGCAAAACCTAAGATATGCTAAAAGATAAAATGAATGCAATAAAGAACAAGATAAAGATGCTAAACAAAATTATGTACCTAGAAATTGATGAAGGTTGAAATGAAGATTGCAGATACATTTGAAATTCTAGAAAATTTGATTTTTTGACCAACTAGGACACTTATGCCAAGCTAGGAAACTTAGTCCCAGATCAAGGGAACTGCCCAAAAACCTATTTTTGCCAAATGGGTATCTAAAACTGTATTTTTTTTTGAAAACCAATGTAGTGGGACTAATTCGCCACTATTGGTGACTTCGTCCACTTAGGATTTTCTACAAATCTGAAAGTGGAAACATAATCCTACAGTCTACACTTTATTTTCCTACGAAAACCTAGATATGAATCTATGAAAATACCTGCAAAACAGAGCATAAATTGATTTCTAATGGGATTTTTGCCTTGGTCAAACCCTTAGTTGGTATTTAAACCTTGAAATAGATAAAATCTGCATAAAACCCTAGCCCCAAGTGTGTCTAAAACTAGTAAGTCTGAAAATGAGATGCAATCCTATTCTAAAGTGCAAGAATAAGATGCATAAATAGATTTAGAACAATGCAAGACTCATTCTAAGAGACACTAAATCACATTAGAGATGAATCTTAATGACATGCAAACCTCCCTTGGGCTGAAAATAGAGAGAAAATGGAAGATGGAACCACTTTGAAAACAAGTCCTTAGGCTTGATTTGATGGCTAGTTGCATCTCCTCAACCTAGATATCTTCATGATTCTCCATAGGCACACTAATACATTTGACTGCAAAATACGATGAAATTGTCTGACGAAATATGTAAAATACGACGTTCGTCAGGTGCTTGTAAAATTTGATGTGTAATTTCCAATTTTTTGAAAGTTTGTCCCCGACGTTTGTCAAAATTTTGACGAACTTGGGGTTCATTGAAATGTCGGTTATCATTTTTGTCAAATTTTTGACAAACATGAAAATTTTTTTAAAAAAAAATTGTGGCCGACATAAAGAAAAGTGAGTTTACGCCTGATTTATTGCGATAGTGTTTTTCTCTACTTGAGATAGTTTGTGGAGAACTAAGGACGATTTGTTTGGGAAAATCAGAAAAAATTCAAGAAGATATCGCAGTTGAGGGTAGTCATTATCTTTTTGCATAATCATTGTGAAGTCAGATTTGTAGTTCCGTGTTTGAAAATCATATTTTAAAGCAACATCTCACAGATTTCATTTTTAGCGGTTAAGGGTTTTGAGAATTTCATGTCCAGTTTTGTTGTGTGGAATCACCATAAGATCACAACTGAGGAACAAATTCTTGTGACTATAATTATGTGATCCATAACTCTATTGGTCATGTGGCACAGTTGTGCTATAACAAATACAAGATGCATTCATGTGTGACCCAAGTTTAATGTGGCTATGTTGTGATAGAAATGGAGGCACTCATATAATGTAGTTAATTCAAGTTGTATAATGTAGGTGTCAATCATCATTGGGTGCATTCAGGTTGTCTCAAGTTTAACAGGTTAGGATGTAATTATAGCATGATCGAAGAGTGATTACCTCTTACTGCAATAAAGAGCCTATAACTCTGGTTGATATGCAGAGTGGTTGTGTTATATCAATTATGTAGTGCATTCAAGCACAACCCATGTTTAATGGGCTATTCTAGAGAGTGATCAAGATTTTCTAAACCTTATGAATGTTACTTGACATATATTTGCATAATCTCAAATTCCTTCAAAGGATTTTGAAGTATCAATGTATCCTATATAGGGTTTAGAATGATTTCTTTTAATTGAAAAAAATAAATAAATGATGTATTTTCCTATGATTAGATAATGTGGAGATCTCCTAAATCTGCCCAACACACTTTCCTCTTTGGCATTGTATTCATTACTCCGGCTACTAGGTTTTTGCATGTGACATCTTTAATATCTTCATGACTGTGGCTTTTAAATAGATCTCAGTCTTTGCTTTAATCCTTTTCATGGTAAACCTTGAGTTCCATAATCCACCTTCAATCTCTTCTAAGAATGTTGTCTTAAGCTAGACTGCATAGTATGCATATAAAGCAAGTCCTTCATACCTGCCATTGTTCCAAACCACCACTCATTGCCTTGCTTAAAATGTTGCCTCCATAAGCACAATAGCATGTTTTAAAATCATGGTTGCCAGTGATTGACCATTAAGGTCACCACTTTCATCATGAAGATACAATGTTATGGAAGATAACATTGTGAATTGTTTGTTGTATACGATTCAATTTTCTTGCACATTTACTGCTTTACTAACTTCCTTTAAGACTGGGTATTGCACCCTCAGCTGCAATCTCAAACATCTCACTCACAATCACTTGAAGATTCCTTTCATGAGCATCCTTCTATAAAATCAAACTATGCCTTATAGACTACCTACTTACTACAGGGGACTCATTGTTTCATGGTATTGTAGTTCTTAAGATCCTTCAACCTTATTGACACTACTTCACAGTCCACAAGGTATTATTCACTATTTTCCCATCTTTGGTGAGTCTCAAAACACTGCTCAAACATGCACTCCACTACCTCCATTATACAATATTAATGGCTAAGAAGAAACATTGAACCTATGATTACTACTGTTACTTCATTTGGACAGTCATTCCCTGATTGCATTTGCCTTGTCTAACACTACCAAAAGCATTTGAAAAACCCTTAAGGTCAGCAAGGGGGTAAGGAAACTCACCGTTAAAATCTCCACTTTACTATGCAAGGTTTGAGCTTTATTATCTTGTCATTGCTTAGCCTATTTTTGATTGTCACATCTCAAGTGATTGTCATTCTTCTTACCGTAGATTGCATTTACAAATGTTAGTAAGCTACATAGTGTGCTTGTTATTGGCTACAATCTTTAAATTGCAAGATTTTTTTATTACCTACAATGTCTCAATCTTTCTGGATTGCAAACCTCACTAATCCACTATAGCTATTGTTTATGTTTCTACGGAGGCCTAGGGTTTGTACCCTAATCATGCTATTACTAATGCTTCTATTGTTTTTTATTAGGGCTCTCTCAATGTTGAGGGCCCTAGGGATAAGCTTGTCATAAGAAGTGACATATTGCATCTTTAACTAAAAGGATAAATCCGTATTGACATTAGCAATGATGATTCTGACTCGTTGCTCCTTAGGAATCGGTCACTTGTTCTTACTAGCTTGCTACCTCCAT
The DNA here is from genome assembly GCA_007258455.2 of Sequoia sempervirens. Taxonomy (NCBI): domain Eukaryota; kingdom Viridiplantae; phylum Streptophyta; class Pinopsida; order Cupressales; family Cupressaceae; genus Sequoia; species Sequoia sempervirens. The sequence goes on along the minus strand of VDFB02379711.1, from coordinate 148,387,565 downwards.
TGTTGTAGGAATTTTGTGATCAAGTTCAATATTCTGATTTTAGGAGTCTTAACGGTTGGAAATCATAGTAAAATCAGAATTTAATAAGTTTTGGAATTAGCATTGTAAAG
>VDFB02379711.1:148373246-148387355 GCA_007258455.2 Sequoia sempervirens | reverse complement strand
TGGATCTAATCCAACCTATACATGAATGTTTTTTAGTTCCCCTACCACATTAACCTCAATTTTTTCTAGTTGTATTACCTTCATATGAGTCTGAATCAGGTTTAAACCTAAGTTTTTGCAAATGGAAAAAGGCATAACATCACCTGAGGCTCTAGAATGTAAGAGGTAGTTATGTAAATTCTTTCTAAAGATTCTTAGGCTTAAAAGGAATGGTGGGGTCCCTGTCTTACCTTTGTATATGATTGCATTCATATTAGTAGTTGGAGTCATGTTATTCTTCCCTTTTGACCAATTTGCTTCTTCCAAATCTCTCAACACAATGTCATGTTGGGTAGGGAACCACTTCAAGATGCCAAAGAATGACAATGAGGTCTTTTGCTTCTGAATCTCTAAAATGAAATTGAATTCCATGTCATTTTTCATCTGGTATTTAGGAACAAAAGATGAATTACCTTTATTTTGAAATTCGGGTGGGCCTTTCGGCAGAGGCAGGTTGTTTCCAACATTTTGGTTGGGTGGAACTATAGTGTTCAGAGGAGCAGATGTGGTGAACAAGCCTTTACTCTGATTCCTCAGGAAGTAACCCCCTTTGGATTGGAAGGCTTGAGCATCATAGACATCCTTCTTTAGCTCATTTTACTCTTGCCTAGGGAAAGGAGATCCTTTTTCAAAGAGTTCATAAGCCATGGCTATATCAGTGGATCTACCATTCTTGTTGGGAGCACCTTGCAGTGGAGCATCAACTTGCACAATCTTAATCACTTTCTCTATTTTGGGATAGTTAACCTTAGAATGTGCTGCAATATCATGCAACCTACACCAATTTTCCATGAAATTAAGATTTGCAACATTTGCAGTGTGTGGTTTATCCTCACTAGCTTGATAGTTATGGGGAACTCCCCCATTGTTTGGTCTATTGTTCCATTGCCTGTTGTTATTGGATCTCTAGTTGTATCCCCTATTTTTTTCTAGTAATTTTTATTGGGGGGATTCTAGCTTTGAAAATTCCTTTGATTTTGTTTGGCATTTTGATTGGAATAACTACCTTGATTGGAATACCTTCACTGGTTTTTGGTAATTATGATTTTTATTTTTATTCTAAGAGGGGTTTCACTTGAGTTGTGCCATCTCATTAGTTTTCTTTAGAGTTTCCAACTCCATTGTCAAATGAGCCATACATTCAATTTTTGCAGTGGTTGCATCCAATGAATGTGTCATGAGGTTAGACCCTCTAGCATGATTATGGGAATCTTGAGCTTACTGCGAAGAGTCGGGGGTCTAGTCACTAAAGAATAATTGTTGAGATGGATCCTACAACTCAGTTAAAGGGTTGTATGCAGAGTGAGACATCCTTGGGACTGTATTAAACAATAGGGTAGGATTAGGCATTTGAGGATATACTAAAGGAGAGAAAACCCCTTCAACCACTAAGTATGGGTCTTGTAACCTCCTATACATCCTCTAAAATATGGTATTAAATAGGTGCAATGGTTCATGTGGCTCTTTCCTGATAGTGGAAAATTGATGATATAAAATTGCAGGATCAATGCAAACTCAAAATTGGTTAATGAATGCATCCTCTAAGTTTTTCCAACTCAAGATTGATCTAGTAGGTAGGTTCATATACCAATTATAAGCCATATCTCCCAATGAGTAGGGAAACAGTCTACGTGCAACATCATGGTGAGCAATTTTAGCTTGAGTATAGGCATCTTTAAATTCCTGTATGTGCTCTTCAACACTTCGTGACTCTCCATGAGTGTACCCAGGGCAAAATTTCTTAGGATTCTTAGGCATTTCATGTGTGCCACCAAGAATGACTCGTAGTGGTGAAGGATTATTGGAAAATAATGCCATAGGTGGTGGTGGATTTGGTTGTGCCAGCTATGGTATTGGTGTAAATCTAGGTGGAGTAAGTGGTCATGTTAATGGTGGTGTAATCAAAACCCTATGAGCTCTGGGCCTAATAGGGCTTTGGAGTTCAACCAAAAGTTTTGGATTTGCAACAAATCTAAGAACTCTTTCAAACCTTTTTGGTGAAAAGGACCTTATTCAATCTAGCTTGTTCCTCTAGGCCCTCCTTCTAGTGCTAGTTTTATTGATGGTCTAAAATAACACAACGTCGAAATAGAATATTGCTACTCTACTCCTAAAAAAGATAAATAATATAAACTACCCATCTTCCAAGGTCTCTATAGTTGGTTCTCAGTTGTGTTGTTGTCATTCAGTGGCCTATGCAACTGTAATGTTCAAGAGACCTACTAGTAAAGGGTGCAAACTACATAATACAAACTAATCTAATGTTTGGGGGGTGTAAATAAACAATAAAAGATAGAACAAAGCTCAGGGAAACAAAGCATAAATGTATATTTCTTTGAATTTAGACATATAAACTCCATAATGAGCATTTATTTTAACTAACTAGAACCATAAAATGACACAATCCACAAAGTAATCTATACCATTGCACTCATTCATAATGCAAATTCAAGATGTACAACCATTCATTGTCACTTTTTTTAAAACTTCATTTTCAATCAAGAACAACTCACCAACTCATTACTAGAATTCATAGATCAATAAATCTAAAGATATATCATTTACAAATAACTCAATGAAATAATTTCAGATTCAAAATCTTCTATTGATTTTAATCAAATAAGAGATATTTATGCACAAAAAAACTCACTGGAATATGAATAACTATTGTTCATCAACATTAAAATTAAACTAACAAACTTTTGAACATAACATAAACTATATTAAAACTTTGTAAAAATGTTTGAGTAACTTTGCATGAAACTATAAAAACTTCTAAAATTTGTAAAAACTATCCTAGATTTCTCTTTGGGTAGAAATCTTGACTTCAATTAGCCAACCTTTACAAAATGGAGAGAAATTCATCATATAGACAAATTCAACATTAATTCCTCTCATCAAAAACTAAGATCCACAAGTCAAGGAGCAATTGGGACTACATGAGGCAACTTCCTATTATGACCTTTAGTTAACCGGTGATAACTCTTTATCAAAAATTTGCATGCAAAGGGAGAAGGTCGAACTACTAGAGATCCTCAGTTGAACTCGTTTCATGACCCTAAAAAGTAGGAGAGAGCTACCTAGTTGGCCAAATTGACATTTGTAATTAATTCTAAATGATAGGAACATGTGAGGGCGTCCAATATGAGTTTCTAAATAATAGGAGCACACGCGCCCCCCATGTGGAAGGTGGAACCCACCTTGAGTTAAGTTAACTATTTGGAGAAAAATATAACACTTTTGTAATGCATGTAAAGATCCTAGAAGTTAGATATTGAAGTTTACATGCATGAAGTTTAGTTTAGTATCAGTTCAGTTCAGTTAAGTTATGGTTCAGTTATCTTCAGTTGAATGTAGTTAGTTCTGTTGAATGCTAGTTGAATTCAGTTGACTTGGAATGCATGATTAATGACTTGAGTTGGGTGATAGATAAGAGGTGACTACTTTCAATTAATAGGGTATGATCAATCATGCATGATATTTGCATGAATGGTGGAGAAATATGTTTCAGTTAGCAGAGATTGACTTGGATCCACTTTGGGTGCCCAAGTTGGCATCTTGGCATTAACACTTTAGTATGATAAGTTATTTTATAAGGCTGAGTTAAGTGGGCCCATTCTTCAACATTGACTTTAAGGATAAGCTTAGAAGATATCTTTGGAATCAACGTTGAGTTATGACTTCAATTTGGGATGCCCTAATGGATGGAATTGTTTTGACATTGTTCTTCACGGTAGAGCTCTACTTACAAGGAATAGGCATGGGTTTTGTGAGATAAGCATTGTGCTTTGTAATTGTAAAATTTTTGGAGTTTACAAGGCTCATTAATGTCTATTTATTGTAGCAAGTCGAAGAAAGTTTATCATATTGTAGGTTGTGAAGAAGAATAGTTGAATGCAAAAGAAGCATCTCAAGCAAGGATTCAAATTATTTCAATCTTATTCTAAGATTAAATAATACATTTATTCTTGGCGTAGTTTTTTCTCGAAAGGGTTTCTCCACTTTATATGCTATGCAACTTCTTTCTTCTCGTTTTATTCTTCTACAATCTTTTGTCTACTTCTATAAATGGTAAAATGAATTAAACATATCATCATCCACAAATACCAAAAATGTTACCACCACCAGACCCGCCACCGCCAGCTCTCAAAAAGCACAAGACACAAATCACCCCACCTTCACCATTTGCTGTTTTGATAAATAGTTTTGGTTTTGGCCTTAATTTGGCGATAACTACTGACGAGATAATAATGATACACTGACCATGACAGAATTGTTCTGAATGTCCCCAAAAGTCTTACTAATAAGTTATATCTAAAAAGATAGTTGTATTCTTTAAAGATGAAAGATGGTGATTCTGGTTCAAATAATTCAAATAATTTTAATTTTATTCTAATTCAGTTAGCATCTATAGATGTAAAGCTATAGGATGAAGATAAATGCATTTTGTTACTTTGTTCTTTACTAGAATCTTGGGAAAATCTAATTGTTTCTATTAGTGGTAGTAGTGCAGATATGAAGATGGACAATATAATTCCTACTCTCCTATCAAAGGAGATGAGGAGGAAGTCTAAAATGGAAATCCAAGATGCCTTGTTTGTAAAAGGTAGGCCTAAGAAAAAGGAACCTAAGGGTGATAAGGAAGGGAAGGGTAAGATAGAAGGATAGAGTAAGGCAAAGTGTTGGAACTGTGGTAAACCAGGACTTGTGAAGAAGGATTGTAAGAACAAGAAAAAGAGTTTTGATTCTTCTATAGAGGAATCCTCAGATGGAAATAATCATGCTTTGATCATTTCATGTAAAAATGTTAGTGATGACTCTTTGTTTGATGTTAAAGAGTGATCTTCATGATGAGGATGATATTCAAGATTCCATGTTTAGCTTGTACCATAGTTTAGTGGGAGTTGTTGGCAGTGACATGGATGCATCATTGGTAAGGTTATCTTCATGCGATTGGGGATATGGATTTTTTCTTGGTTTAAAGTGGTTTCTATTATGTCATGGTTTACTCTTGATATAAATTTAGAGTTTGGCATGGTATTTGTTCTCTTGAGACTAGGATGTATATATGTTATGGTGCATTGATCTCCTAGTAGGAGATGGTTAGATCATGTTGTCATGTTTATGTTCCTAATTCATGATTGGAGCTTTGACATTGATCTTGTGTAGTTCTCCTAAGTATTGGGTACATTAATCATTTTCTTGATTACTTCATGATAGTGCTATGTTGCATTTGGAGTTTGGCATGGATTGGTTGGTTACAAGTCCTCATGGATACTTGGAGAAATAGGTGAGGCTTGAGTTATCTTATGGTAAGAGATATATGTTGGAATGGTTACTTATAAGAAAAATCTATTTTCAATAGTAAAGACCGAGAATCATACACCCTGGTTGGATGTGAGTTCAACACACTCAGCGGATTTGCATGCCTCCAAAGAGGCAGTTTGGATATAGAGACTTGGGAAAGGTATTGGTTTTAATTGCAAGTAATTTAAACTTGAATGTGATAGTCAGAGTACTATGTGTTTAGCCAAAAAAAATCCTATCTATCATGCTCGCACTAAGCATGTTGATGTACAATATCACTTTGTGTGAGAAATGGTTGAGAGTGGGAAGGTATTCATTGAGAAAGTTTACACTTTAATTAATGCAATAGATTATCTTATGAAACTAGTTCCTATAGATAAGTTCTCTTGGTTTTAATCATTTGCTTGGAGCTTCATGATTATGCAGGTTGCATTTGAAGTTGGCATGAATTATTTAGTTGGTTCAAGAAGGCCATTGACATTGAGTCCTATACTTGATTTATAATAATGATTCCTTGTTTAGAATAATTGCAATGTATAATGTCAAGTGGGAGAATGTTGGGAATAGGATGCTATTTAATTTAAATCCTAAATATTATTTCATGTATCTCCTAAGTCCTTGGAAAGTGTTCCCCAACACTAGGATTATAAAGAGATTAAATTTGAATGAAATAATCATGTTAATTAACATTTGTAATTAATCTTAAATGATAGGAACATGTGAGGGAATCCAATATGAGTTACTAAATAATAGGAGCACATGGGGCACCCACATGGAAGGTGGAACCCACCTTGAGTTAAGTTAACTATTTGGAGAAAAAGATAACACTTTTGTAATGCATGCAAAGATCCTAGAAGTTAGGGATTGAAGTTTACATGCATGAAGTTTAGTTCAGTTCAATTTAGATAAGATAAGTTTAGTTTAGTTCAATATCAGTTTACTTCAGGTCAGTTTAGTTCAATTCAGTTGAATTCAGTCCAGTTATGGTTTAGTTAACTTCAGTTGTATGTAGTTAGTTTTAGTTGAATTCTAGCTGACTTCAGTTGACTTGGAATGCATGAATAATGACTTGAGTTGCATGATAGATAATAGGTGACTACTTTCAGTTAATAGGGGATGATCAATCATGTGTGATATTTGGATGAATGGTGGAGAGATATGTTTCAGTTAGCAAATATTGACTTGGATCCACCTTGGGTGCCCAAGTTGGCATCTTGGCGTTAATACTTTAGTATAATATGATATTTTATAAGGCTAAATTAAGTGGGCCCATTCTTTAGCACTAACTTTGAGGAAAAGCTTAGAAGAACTTTAGTTTAATCACTTGTGGTGAGGAAGAATCCATAGAAGAAAAGGGTTGCAAAAGTGTTACCTCAGGTTAAGAACCAACCTCTTGTTGTTGCTCCTTTTCTTCCATCTCCTTAGCTAGCCGATTAGCTTCAACTTTCTCCTTTTCTTCTTCCAACATGTCATTTCTTTGTTTTTCTAATTCCTTGGCCTTCTCCCATATTTTTTCCACTTCTTGTTCATGTTTAGCTTGTTCCTCTACCTCTATTATCTTTAGTAATATGACTTCTTTATTTCTTTGGGCATCTTCTACAGTTTTGGCTTTGGCCTCAAGATCTTCTTTTTCTCTCCTTTGTTAGGCCTTCTTCTCTTCGAGATCATGAATCTTCTAAAGCAGAGCCAAATTCTCCCTCTCTACATTAGCCTTCCATTTAGTTTCCCTTTGATGTTGCAGAAGGTCCTCCTTTTCCTTATGCTACCTTGCTAGCTCCTCAATTTTAGTTCTAGCTTCCAACTCTTGTTGTCTTGTAAGTGCATTAGCTTTGGCCTTGGATTCATCCTTCTCCTTTGCCTCCTCAAAGAGCTTCCATTGATCCTCTAGAGTTAGGACATGATCCACCTCAACATCTTCAACATCTTCAGTAGGTGCAATTACAAGAGGCTCATTATCTGAGTGTATAGCCTCTTAATCAGTGTCCACATTATGTATCTCAACTTATTTTTACTTAAGTGTGTCAACTTGCTCATGGAGGCTACCTGTAGGAACTTCTTCAGTAGATTTTTCTAGGGGAGAAGTTTGAGATGAGGTCCCTTCTCTAGCTGTTTTAGCCTCCACATTTTGTGACTCATGGGTATCTTGAATAGATGGTCCTGGATCAACATCCTTTCCAAGGCTAGTAGAATAATATTCTAGTTGTTCCTTAGGGGTTGTCCTCCTCTTAGTTCTTCTATAACTTTTGGTAACCCCCACTTTTCTCTTTCTAAAGGACTGAGCTTCTAGTTCCTTTAATGTCAATGTAACCCATTAGATACTCCTATCTATCACTATCCTAGAAATTTATTTGGTATTAATAAACTCTTCTTTATCCCAATTCACTATGTCCAAGTTCTTTGTACCTACATTCTCTGCTTCATAAATGGGGTCCAAAACTACACCCTCATCTGACAATGCTTTAGGAATGTCTTCCTTCACCACATATTCAACCATTTGTGGGATAGTGAACCTTTCTTAGTTCCTTTTCTAAACATCATATTCATCTTGTAAATTTGTCTTGAAATATTTGAGCAAGCCATATTGATTCTAAAAAATGGTGGGGGTTAAGCCATTCATCTTATGCTTTGGGTCAAAGTGCTTCTGGGCTATATACAATCCATTCTTCAAGTAACTCAATTCTTCACATACTACCTTTGCAACCAAATTATGAACACAACAATACTCTCCCAACTTCATAGGGAATTTGTAGCATCCCAACTTATCTTTATTGGAAAATTTAGTATTGGTTGTCATGGCTTGATATACAAACTCCATGAGAACAATTCTATCATTGCAACATCTTGGGATTCGATGAGGATGTACATCAAAACCTACTAACATAAAGTAAGAGAACTTGGGTTACTAGTTATACCAATGTCCTCATTTAGCAATGAAAGCCATAGCTTCCCTACACAACCTATATCTAACATCTCCTATAAATTGGTTAATAATGACATAAAGGAATGTATCATTTATCCTCCTATGATGTAGCTCTAATGTTTGTAGGGTCAATTGATCATAGTGCTCCCATGCCCTCTTTTTTCCAGGAGCTTCCCCTAATATGCCTATTGCATTCAATCTAGGGAATATGCCCATCTGTCTACCTGAATATATAACATAGGAGGTCATGAAGAAGGTCTTTGTTTACCTCACCTTGAGTATCTAATTATGAAAGTTATCTAATAAGATCATTCCCCAATCAAACTGTTGTCTACCATCCAAAATGGTTTCAATGAATGGAAATATCCATTCCTTAAAATGTGTATATTCTTTCTTTCTAAACACCTTGGAAAGCATCATGATTAAATCATCAATTTCCTTTTTAAAGTCCTCCATGTTGGGTTTTTTAGGAACCTTTCTCAAAGACTTCTTTCTAGTTTTCAACCACTTCTTGTTCATATGGGACCTATTAGTTTCCTTGTCCCTATTACATAGCTTCAATGCCTCTACTTCATTCAATTTCTTAGGGTTCTTAGGATTAGGTGCATTAAACAAGAACCTCATCATTTGTAGGGAGAAATCAATTATTATATCCCTTGGATGTCTACGCACTGCCTTGATGCAGGATTGTAATGCCCTGTTGTTGTTAGTATAAGCTTCGAGCTCTAAATTGAGAAAGGGTGACATGTGCTAGTTTGAACGAGGCTATTCTTTCAGTCCTCCCAATCACTTCCTCTAAAAAGGTTTCTATGATTAACTCATCATAGTGAAATGGTCTTAGTTTGGTATTTGTGATGTCAGCCCATTGTAAATCCATCTTATTGGCTATAAGAGTGGTATCCTAGTGTTTATACCTCATAGTTTAAGGTAGCTGCTCCACCTTTATCTTTTTTAGCTTCACTCCTTTTGAGCTTTCGGCAGCTTGCCCTTCCTTTTGTGAAACTTCCTCAGATGCTCCTGACATCATTTAATCTTGCAAGACAAGCTTGAATTAGATCGATAGAAGTCATGGGAATCATCATACAAATGTTACCTTTCATACTGTTGTATTCTTCCCTAGGCAACCCTCCATACTTAGTAAAATTTTAAAACTTGTCACGAGTGGGGCTAGGAAAAAATAAGGAACTAGAGAGCTAAAAAAAATAACTCAAGTGGAACCAAAACTAGGATAAGGATAGAAACTGGAACTCTCAAATTTCCAATACTTCATATCATCTGATGATCTTGTCTTGCTAGGCTGGCAAGATTAGGATCAAAATCGAGACCCATCGAGGGTGGGATCATTTCCAGAACCAAACTCCTATGTGAATGTTCATGGGATGAGTTCACTTTCGGCTTTGGTTCTGGATCTGCCTCTATGACATATCATTTGAGCTAGGTAGATTCTCCCTACACGCCTACATAAATTTCAAACCAAGTCAAAAGAAGGTGTGAGGAAGTGAAATTTAAGCTTAGCTTTGCCAAGACAAATGGGACCAGGATTGAGTGGTTAGGGCATTTATGTAAAGGGTACACCACACAAACCCTAGTTTGTGTGGCTTGTAAATGAAAATTAGGGCATCAAAACCCCATAATCAAATCTATAAGACCAAAACATGCACAAGATCAGAAGGGTCCAGAGAAATATTTAAAATAGTTTCAAGCATCTAGAACCCTTCAAAAATGAAACCTTAATTGAAACTAGGACACAGTGGAATGGAACTGCCACCAAGAATAGGGAAAATGACAATAGGAAAATAAAGACAATGAAGGAAAGAAAAATACAAATGGAAAGCAGGGAAGAAAAACCCAAAAAAAACAAAACACGAACATAAGCAAGCAAAGATCATGGGAAAAGCCTCATGAATGTGCGAAGAACAAACTAAACAACAAAATGGAAAAACATAAAAATAAAATGGAATAAACCCCACCTACCTCAAAACATAACCAAAAGGGATTGAAAACCATCAGGAATCTACTAACGAATGCTTGCTCATGACCAAATCGTGCTCCTCATCAAGGTTCTTTCAACTCTAGCTTGTTAATATGTTTTTAGATGGTTGTAATGAGCTAGCTAACCTTGATTAGCTAACCTTGATTAGCTAACCTTGATTAAGGTTTAAAAACCACTTTGCATGTGTGAGGAGCCTTCAATTAATGCGGTAGGTCAGGTGCAAAATTGGATCAAAGATAAGTACACAACCACCCTGCATATGAGAGGTAAGGTGCGAGTGGAAGCAGAGTTGGAATAGAACTAGGAACTTTACCAAAGTTCCAAATTCCATTCCAGATCTGGTTCAAGTCCTGCAGTAGGGAAAAGAAAACAAAGGAATGGGGTGGGATCAAAACCAAATCTAGACCTATAACTTTTGCAAAGTTCTAGGTTCATATTCCACTTCGATTCCATCCCCAACAAAGGGAAAGAACACCAACACAAGAAAAATGAAAAAGGAACAAAGGGAAGCAGGACTGGGGTGAAGCCCATCCCAAATATGACACCAAATGAGAACAAAACACAAGGAAAAAAAATGGGAGTGGGATCGAAACTAAACCCAAACCTAGAACTTTGCAAAGTTCTAGGTCCGATTTTCATTCTGGTTTCACTACCACCAAAAGGAAAAGAAACACAAAGGGGAAGAAAAAAAAGAAAACCCAAGGGAGAAAACAAACCCAAGAGCTCCAGACAAGAAAAACAATGAAGAAACCAACAAGGGAAGAAACGAGGTCAAGATAAAAACCAAATCCAGATCTGGAACTTTTGCAAAGTTCTAAGTCCCATTCCATCCCTTGATCCGAGCCCACAAAAAAAAAGAAACAAGGAATTAGGAGGAAAAAGAACAAGTCATAAGACCCAAACAATAAAACCAAGGACAAAAAAACATAAGGAGGGCCCATTTTGATGAAAAAAAAATGGGGTGGCTATGCAAGGCATAACAAGAAGATTAGACACTTGTTCGATATGCCCATAGCTCACATGGTAATTGTGTGTGCCAATCTTTATGATGTTGGTTGATAGTTTTCTTGAGGATTTGTTCAAGAATCTTATTAGTGCTTTCGACTTGACCATTGGATTGTAGGTAGTAGGGTGTTGAAAAACGGTGTTGGATATGAAAGGTGTCCAAGAACTTCTTCACATCAGTATTTTTAAAGGGCATTCCATTATCTAAAATTAATGCAGAAGGAAGTTGGAAGTGAGCAATAATGTGTTCTAAGATGAACTAACATATCACATCAACAGTGGTGGATCGAAGAGGAATAGCTTCTACCCATTTTGTAAAATAATCAATTGTTGTAATGATAAACATATGTCTGGTAGAAGATGGTGGTAATATTTTTCCAATTAGATCCATTCCCCATATTGAGAATGACTAAATAGGAATTTGGGAATGGAGCTCAGAAGTAGGAGCACGAATCAAATTGTTGTGTTCTTGAAATTTGTGACATCGCTTAACATACACATAACAATCTTTTTCCATATTTTTCCAATAGTATCCCATATGAAAAAGCTTTTGCACTAAGGTCTTTCCTCCAAAATGACCCCCATAGAGGCCTGCATGAGTCTAGTTGAGTGCCATATTGAATTTAGAATCCTTAAGACATCTAAGTAAAATGCCATGAAAGGATCATCTAGATAACACATTGGAAAGGATTATGTACTTGGTTGCTAACTATTTTAAATGAGCTCAGGCGTTGTTTGTTATAGGCTTGGGAATGGTACCATATTTTAAATAATTATATATGGTATCATACCATTCACTCGAGTTATCCTTCATTAGTGTTAATGCTTCTTCAGATTTATCATTGATTGAGGGTGTCATGATGGGATGAACTATGAATGTAACATCCTTTGAAGGATCTTGAGGAGATATAAGAGAAGCAACACTTGTCATTACATCCATGTGCCTATTATATTTTTGTGAGATGTTATCAATGGTTAATGAGTCAAAATTTTCCAACAAGTTCATTGTGAGATCCTTATATTTCGATAATTTATCATGTTTAGCTTGACAATCTCCTTTTATTTGTTTGATCACCAATTGTGAATCACCAAAGATCTTAATATCTTTGATTCCCATGATTAAAGCAGAACATAATACAACAATTAATGCCTCATATTTAGCTATGTTATTCATGCATAGGAAATTTAATCAATATTACAAGGGGAGAGGCTTTCTAATGGGCAGGATTATTATAACGCCAACACCAGAGCCTGTTCTACAGTTGGATCTATCAAAATATAATTTCCATGTAGAAATCTTTGTTTCCAACACACTATCATTAGGAAAATAATCATTTTTGGGTAGTGACAAAGGAGAAGGAGCATCAAATAAGTGGTCAGTCAAGGCTTGAAATTTAATTGCTTTTTGTGAAAAAAACTTAAGGTCAAACTCAGTCAACAGCATAACCCATTTAGCTAAATGTCTTGATAAGTCTATTTTGTTAAAAGTATGTTTGAGAGGATCAAATTTTTTCATAACTTTTATTTTGGAATTATTAAATAATGTCACAACTTACTAGTAGCGAATACAAGATCCAAACATTGTTTTTAAATTGGGGTGTATCACATTTCATAATTGATTAAAGTTCAACTGATGTAATAAGCAAGATATTCTTTTCCATTATCATCTTGTTGAGCCCATAATGTGGCAAGAGCATGGGAAAATGTGACTATGTAGAGGATGAATGGTTTGTTTGGCATAGCGGGTTGTAAAATAGGTAGAGTTGCAAGGTATAACTTCAAATGATCAAAGGCCTATTTACAATCCTCATTCCAATTAAAATGCACATTCTTCTTGAGGAGATGTGTGAAAGGTAATGTTTGATAAGCTAAGGAGGCAAAAAAATGACGAATGGCTTGAATTCTTCCTTATAACATGCATAATTGAGAAATGTTCCTAGGAGGTGGCATGATTATGATAGCATCAATTTTCTTTGTGTCCACCTTAATGCCTCTGTGAGATATGATAAACCGCAAAAAATTTCCACTATCTACTCCAAAGACACTTTTTCAAATTTAGTCGCATGTTCTATTTACGCATCCATTCAAAGATTTGGTGGACATTCACATTTTATTGTCTTGTTAAGGATTTGGCGAGGATATCATCAACATAATCTTCCAAGATTTTATGTATGTAATCATGAAATATCAATTCTCTTTGATAAGTTGTGCTCACATTCTTTAATCCAAAAGGCATCATAACCCAACAAAACATTCCCCAAATAGTTGTGAATGTTGTCTTATATTGATCTTGTGGGTTAATAAATATTTGATTATAACCAGAAAATCCATCCATGAATGAGAAAAAAGCATATCCAATAGTTGAATCCATGATCATGTCGATATTATGAAGGGGAAAATCATCTTTTATATAGGCTTTATTCAAGTCACAAAAATCCATACATATCCTAATATGATTATCAGGTTTAGCAACTGCGACAATGTTTGAGATCCAAGGAGAATAATAAATAGGTCAAATGAAATTTGTGTTAAGGATTTTTTCAAGTTCTCCTTTAACATGCAAGGCTACCTTAGGATTCATTTTCTATATCTTTTAGTGAATAGGTTTAGCATTGTGAACAAGAACAATGCCATGTGTTAGTATCTTCGGGTCTATTCCTAACATATCTGAATATTTCCAAACAATTTTTTTAGGAAAATTATGAAGCAAGGTTGTAGTATCCTCTTGTTCTTCATCATTAAGGCACTTCCCAATTTTAATGACCTTTTATTTATCATTTGTGTCCATTGGTATGTCAATTGTATCCCCTAAGGGGAGTGCATTTGACTTAGAAAATTTAGGATT
>VDFB02379711.1:148356393-148373146 GCA_007258455.2 Sequoia sempervirens | reverse complement strand
TATGTTTTGAATTTATATTTTTATATTGTGTTGTGTTTACTCATGTTGTAATTGACAATGTCGATTGTCGTTGTTAATTTGTTTAACTTATATGCTTCATGAAGGTCATCAAGGCATTAATGGCTGGCTTCCACAGGGACTGAAAAAGTTATCCCAGACAATTTAGTAGGTTTCCATACTATGAGTAGCTACAAATTGTGCATTTGTTTGATACAATGCATATCAGAAAGAATATAACAGAAATGTTATGGAAAATATTGGATGGAAGGCATGACAAAGAAAAAAATGTCAAAATTTGTAGTTACATTCAGGAAGTCAATCATGCAATGAAAAATGTCATTCAATTAAATAGTGATAGAGATCAAATTAATATAAGTGCCCTTGGTTATTAACAGAGCAGCAAAGCGATGCTATAAAAGAAGTCATACAAAAAATTCGATTTCCCATAGGATTTGATGCGAACATAAACAATATAATAACAAAGAAAGGTAAATTTGGGTTAGGGATGAAAATGCATGATTGGCATACCTTCATTAAGGTAATTATTTTGGTATATTATATACACTTGTATAATGCATGTACTTTTTAGTGTATTGTGCTTTCTTACTACTTTTGGAAAAATAATAAAAAGATTCTCTTATAATTGTTGCAAGATGTTATACCCTCTATTCCTCCTTAAAAACTGACAACAATGTCAAACAAGTTATATATGATCTTGGAAAATACATGAGGTAAGTAGTGAGATTTGTTCAATTCAATTGTATACATCTTATAATTAAGCATTTGTTTTACTTGTTATGTAATATACTATATATTTTGTTAAATATCATTAATATATTTTGCACCTTTGAATCACTTGTAGATGGCTATCATCTAAAGAAATCCATAAAGAAGATATAAATTATTTGAAGAGAAAATTCCTGCCTAGATCGTGTGAAATGTAAAAGTGTCTACCTTCAACATTTTTCAATGCACAAGAACACTACCTCATACACTAGGTTGAGGAGATTGAATTGTGTGGACCTGTACACACAAAGTCAATGTGGATGGTTGAGAGACACTTGTACCTCTTTGGAAGTCTTTGGTTAGACAAAGAGCACATCCCTGCTGGGTTCTATGGTGGAGGGATATATGGTATACCAAACCATGGTGTACATTAGTGAATATCTTTCTAAGTTTGCAGCAAAGATCCATTTAGATTGCATTTGGGATCCCAACTCCATTAACAAATTCGAAGGGGAGTACCTATTGGGGAAAGGTAGATTGAGGAAAGTGAGAGGTAATTATAAGATGGTCATGGAGATTAATTGGAATGCATTTTACATATAGTTTTTTTGTATATTATACTTATTTAATTTTTAATCTTCAATATACATCAATTATAAATTAAGGTTGTATACTATGGTATTTAAATAATTATACATTATTTGTGAATTTCAATTTATTTTGGTATAGTTGGTCGAAAGTGGGATGCACTACATTTATACATCGCCAACAATCTTGATTGGATGATGGTATGGATTGAACGATGTCAACAATATAGTTGCGCATTAACATGGGAAGGTGTGGCTTCATTGGTTAAAGAAGCTCATTGTAATGGAGATTCCAATGTTACACAAAGGGAAATTGATTTAGCATATGGTTTAAGAGATAAACAGGTACGTATAAATATATTAATCACCCATATTATTTAATTATTTTCAAGTATATTGATGTATATATATCTTGAGATTGTTTTCTTTGCATACATTTAGCTAAGAATAAATATGTTTATCAACTGATGATATTGCAATAATTTTTACATGTTTGACATATTGTAGGTGAAACAGCACAAGGCTATGTGGTGCAATGGTTGTAAATTTTGAATCAAAATGTTGGATGACATGAAGAAAACTTGTGATTCTGGTATAACTGTAGTTTTTCAGGTGACTAATGTTTCATCTAGAAGCGACATACATCCAGAAGTCTCAGAAAATCGACACTATTGGATTTTGGATGATATTCTTGAGTGTGACTTTAAGTCCTTTAGATTAATTTTGTTCGTCGTCCTATGGTATAGGATACGATTGAATGAAAATGATCCTGAGAGAATTTTTATTGAACATGATAATGGATTTACCATGGTTAATACAAGGTTGATTAAGCAAGTTAGAAATGAGCCCTATGTTCTTCCAAGCCAATGTGAGTAGGTATTTTACTCAGAGGTTCCAGGTAAACCGGGTTGGTCATTTGTTGTTAGATATGATCCAAGAGGAAGGCTGGTAAAGTATAATGTGGTGGAAGAAGAAGATACTAAAGAACTAGAAGATGATGTAGATGATGATCAGGATCAACAATTAGTTGATGATGTCCCTAACGAAGATGTAGAAGAGGAGGAACTAGATGATGATGATGTAGGAGTTAATGTTCATGAAGATAACATCCATGTGGATGATGACATTATCAAAACTGATATCGATGACGATGATGATGATATGATTAATCCTTACAATGTCGAATCTGGATCAAATGATACAGACAAAGAGTTGGATGAAGAAGAAGATCAATAAAATTGAAATGTATAAGTTATGCGATTATATTATCTATTTGATATTAATTTTTTGATATAATTATTTTGACTTATGTGGTTACATAATTAATTCATGATGTTTTTAATTTTTATTGCATTACATAATTAATTTAATGATGTAATTTTTAATGTTTGAAAGGTCAAAAAATTAAAAAATTTCAATAGTGATGTTAACAACCTTGAAATTAGTGTCTTTTATGTTTCATGTGATCATAAAAGATTAAAAAGTTATTTGTAGAGGTGGTTGTTCAGTGGTTGATGTGTATGTTGGTTCTTTTTACAATGTAATTAGGTTTGTCTTCTAATATACCTATGGAATTGCCAATTCCAATCAAAGGTAGCTCGAAGGACTTGGACCAACTGATGAGGACTTTAAAAACCTCGTACACTTCGGGCTCTATAAGACCTGGGAGGGTGATCCCTTAATGTGTTTACAACCTCTACACCATTATTATAAACAACATTAACAATAGTAGATGATCTCACTTAATAGCTCAACACGATAAGATAATATCAACTAGAATTGGTTGTTCATAGACAATATCAACTATTTGGAGCATGAGATAACTAAACACAATCCATTGTATAAGATAGTCAATGATTTGAAATTTGTAGCAAGCTCTAGGCAAAGACAAACAAATACTGAACTACATGAATAATTACAACTTAGATCAGTGCCATATATCCATTGCAGGAGTCAAATTCATAAGCATCTAGAGGTTTATAATAGATTTAATATATCACATATAAGATCCCTAACAATATTGCATTACAATTTCATTAGTATGCATTCTAACCCAGGACTACTTATCAAATCCTTATACAACACATATCTACCTATAATCCCATTCAAGAATTTTGATTAATTCCTTGAATTAAAGCTAAAATAGAATCATACACACCACAACAGTGAGATGGATAAAACAACCCTTAGTTATTTTATTGAAAGTTAAGATATGCATGTACAATGGAGAGACACGAGCTCGAATTTTTATTTCAACTCAAATGCTAGTACTGTTATACAACATTAAATCTCTATGAATTCAAAACCTATTATATAATGACTCAAAACCTAAATTGCATTTCTCTAAAACCATCAAACTTTACAATTCGCTCTGCAACTTCACCTAGACTCAACAAAAATTATCTAACTTTCTAACTTGTACTTCTAGCCTTGAAATACTTCATATAGAAAATGAAGGAGCAAACAAGCACCAGGCCAGATAGTACACCTGTCAATAGTCAATTGGAGCACCTAGTGATATTGCAAAATTTGTTACAATAGCCACCACCTTGAAAAATATTATTGTTCAAAAATAATTACAACAACAATCATCCTGGAGCATATTCTCATTCATCATGTTGGCGGAGGAAGGTTGATGCAATAACAAAAAACCACGCGAAACCCATGCCAAGAAATTCATCCATACAAAATTGGAAATGTTGTAACCACAACATCTGATTTGCTACTTGTCGATAGCCCACTCTTTTTAATCATCATCATTCAAATACTTAGCCACCCACCTTTGGTATTCTTCGTCAGTTGGCCAGTCAAAATTAATCACCTCTTTTACCTTTGTACTATAAGGCAAATATTTTACCGCTACCTGATTAGCATCTCTTTCAAAATATTCTAAAAATGAGCCGGTACCAATAATCTTATCCATACAATTTACCAACAAATCATAATCCGAGTCATGACAAATTATTTTAATTTGATTATTGATGGCTTTACTTGCTTGATCCTACCATTGTTGGAATGTTCTGATTTCCTCCTGCTCATCAGTTATATTACGTAATAGTGTGTTACCCAATCATTGAAAATCTTTACCAATTCCCTAATCTTCCTACTTAGATCATCTGGTAAGGTCTGAAAACCTTGCAATGATTTAACTAATATATAAGTAGGCTTCAATGATTGGGGCCTGTTATTTACATCAAACCTTGAGGCTTTATTCATAACATCTAGATTATTTTCCTCAGGGATCCAATTTTGAATTATTGGAATCACTATCCCCTGATCCCTATCAATATTATTTATTGCTTTAAATAGCAAAGAATACGAAGAATGTATAGAAGGTAGTTTATTATCCACCTTTTCATTTAAATGATCCAAAACAAGAGTAACAATTTCTTTTTCTTTTGAAAGAAAACCCTCCTCTTTTACCCTTAGTGATGTCTATAATTGATCAGTTTTCTACATGAGCTGCCTCTTTGTTGGATCAACAGAGCACTCTGTTTCTTCATCAACTTGTTCTAGAGGAGGGGTAAGAGCAGGATTTTGAATGGGAGACCCTGGTGTAGAAAGATTTGGAGAAGCAGAGGCATTGACCCTGCTTTGGGAGGTGATGTGCTGGTTCCTAGAGCATTAGATATTTCCCCAGTATGTCTATACTTAAACCTTTCTACTTCAGTTTGCAGCTCAACATTCCTCTATTGCATTTTACTATATTCTTCAATTAAAATGTTATACTTCTCCATTAGGCTCTTTCTTTCAGCCTCCTCCCTTTTAGTAGTCTTTTGCGCCAACTTGGCCACATTCATAGTTAAACTAGTGGCTTCAATTGTTGTAGTCTCTGAAGCCCTCTTTATTATTAATCCTCCTTTGAAATTTGGATTAATATCAACAATGTCTAGCTTTCTTCCTTGTGGAGCCAATGCCCAAATTGCCAAGGTCTCATATTCTTCACTGAAGACAGAGTTTTGTAATGCTGCCTTAACTTCTTCTTCAGAATCTTGAAAAAGATTCTTGAAATTTATAATGGCATTGAAAGCCACTGCATCTGCAATGTCCCATTCAGGAAAAATCAAAACACCAGCCTGATTCACTAGTTATCTTCCTTCTTTACGAGTGATATTTTTGAACTCTTCCATTAGTTCAACTTTCACTTCTTCATCATTCTCCTAATCTGACCTGTAAGGCCTTAGTTCTCTTCTCTCCTTGCATTTATTTTGATATTCCTCAAATTTCATCTTCCATGCCAATTGCAAGAATACAAGAGTCTTTACAAATGCATTGTCATCTAAGAACTCCTTACAAGCCTCCATTCTTGCATCCTGCACACTCTTACCCTTCATATCCAAATCAGATAGAACCAATTCAGTTGACCTAGGAGGGGACGACATACCAACCTGCATGTCTTGATCAGTAACAATAATTCCATCTGTGAGATCCTCAGGTAGGTGATCGGTTCTTTGCCTCTTAGGACTTGGCTCAAGTGGTGGTGATGGGGGACTGTGCTCTGGTGAAGATACTAATTCAATGATTTTGACAGCCCCAAGTACTTTGAATTTTGGGCCTGGTTGTGAAGGCGCCTTCATTATTTTTTTCCCTTTTCTATCTACTTCTTCCTCATCACTGCTAGTATCCCTTTTCCTCTTATAGATGGGCCACCTTTATGTAGGCTAATATACTAGCCTTGTTTCAATTGGCCTATCACTTTGTCCTTGCATGTCTAGACTTAGCCTTAAATTTATCTTTTTGGTGTTCAAGGTGTCCATTATTTCCTTGAAATTCTTCATTAAAAAATCAATTCTTTTGTGGTATGGAGTGAATTCCATCAATGGATCATATGTCGGATCCATTTCATGCATAATATCCAGTAACTTACTATAAGCTATCCACTTTTCCTTATTCAATTCCTGTCTATTTAAATCAAATTCATTCCTGATCAAGTCCTCGGGGAAATTGAACTCATGTGCAAATTTTCTACCTTTTATTCTTTATCTGAAAAGAGCAAAGAAACCTTCAGGATCATGGTGTCACCTTGGACCAAATCTCAAATGATAATCAACAAAGAATTTTTCAAAATGTGTCCAGCCTCCCTTTGAAAATGTAAAGTCAAACACTACTGTATAATCAGGGAATAATGTTCCCTTCCCCTTTCCAGTTAGGTTATCTTCATGAATACACCCGATCTACCACATAACTTCTGCAAACCCTAGTTTCAGTGGCACATTGTATGGTAGTATGTGAGGGGTTCCTTGAAATCCATATATTCTTAGGACAATGCTGACTGGATATGGGATAATGTCACCCCAGTTATGTAAAACCCTCAATTTTGGTTTCCTCTCCTTCGGCCTAAGGAAATCATGCACTTCCTTAGGGATCCTAGGTATATTTACCATCAATCTAGCCCTCAATCTTGCAGCAAAACAATTATCAAATTGCACATAACTGGTGCTTTCCTTATTATAGGACAAATTTGCAGCCCATATCTGTACTTGCAATCTTTGTCCATTAACTGATTGTCTTAAGTTTATCTTCTCAGCAAAGAAATCAACATTCCTAAACAAGAACATATACATCAACATGGAATACCAAAAGAATTGAGTACCAGTATCACCATTCTACAGCTTTGACAGTCCTTTATATATATCCTCTCCACCAAAAAAGAAGCAAAGTCATATGTTACAGAGAAGTTAGGGTGTTGTATTTTCACCCCCATGAACATGTATGCAATCGACATTACTGCACTAGTGCTAAAACCCAAAATCTGACATAGTGAATAGAAAGTAGCCAAGAAAGGATTTTCAAAACAATTCAATCTGAAGGGTTTCTGGTCTCTAGGGCTGATGTGAAATTGTGAACGCCCTGCGTTAACCAGATGAGGTGGAAGCAGTTTAACCCTAAAAAGAGATTTCAATTTTGTATACTCCTGCTTCATTTCTTCAAGATTAATAGGAACCAAGTCATCACTTGGCTCACTCAAATCAAAAGTCTGTTGGATAATATCTCTGTTAATTTCTAATAGAACCCCTCCATCATTATCTCTGATTACCTATGTGATAGGGTCATATCTTTTGGCCACTACTCTAAGTCTACATTAGGGAACACATTTAGAACAACCAGCTTTCCTATGTCGTACATCCATCCATTTGAAAAAGGATGAGGCAAATTCCTCTGTCCATACCATAATCTAAACATTTCTAAGCCTGTGAGTGGAACCCTAGCATCAACAATGTTGGAATTATTACACACCAACCCCTCCCCTAGGATTTTCCCTCGCATCAACACCAAACCTCTCCTTCTCTCATTTGTTGATAATGGAAATTGATCTAGGAAATCATCATACAAGTTTCTTTTCAAATACTCTATGTGGCTAGAGTGTTGTTTGGTTGGTGCCATTTTAGACAAACTAGGGCCTCACTACAATATTACACTTCAAGTGGCTATGACTAAGCAGAGATAGGAAATTACAGAGTAAAAATACTGTAATTTCTCACAATTTATGATTAAACAATAGCCCTAATAAAATATTTTAATGAACTCAGTGACAAGCATAACAGACCCCCCTTCCTAAATTTAGGTGCAGAATGACTGGGAAACAGAGAAAATTAACTCAACTTTTTTTGCACAAACTCCAATTTCTGGCTGCAGCTGCTCGCAATTTCACCTTTGGCTCTAAAACTATTTTCATGAAATACTTGGATGCTTTGTGATACAAATGAGACAAGTAAATTAATTTTATGTCAATCAAATCCTGTCGGTAGATGTCTCATCTGCCATTAAAGCCCATTCGCGTGCTACACGAAGGGATCCAACCATAATTTAATACATATTTAAATTTGAGCCATTGATCCTTTAGTTTGATCAAATCATTGACAACCATCTTCAAAACAGGCTGAGGAAGGAATGCCACATGGCAGTTGCCTGCGATATCGTAGTCCTTTGATTTACCATCACGGGATGGCAGGCACCATCGATCTTTTTACCATAAATCTTGCTCCTTCAAAAATGGTCATCGTCCTTTCTTTTAACTGTTGAGCAATTTTTCCCTTAAAATCATAACCTTTGTGTTGAAATAAAACACGTGCATCTTACAAGCGCATTAGTAATCCACCCCGTAATACATTTAAAACTAGTGAATACTTTCTTCACTCCTTAGGCTTCATTGGATGAGACACGTGGCAGGCACCTGTGACATTGCGATCCCAAAATTCCTAATCGCGGGATGGCGGGCACTGTCAATCTTGAAGAGACAACTCATCAATGGTCATGCAGATTTCATCCTTTAGGAAGGGCACGTGGCACCCGCCCATGATATCGCAATCCCTATAATCCTTGATCGCGGGATAGCGGGCGCCATTGATATCGTTCCTTTAACATAGTCGCCAGCCATGTCGTTAACCTTCGAGAAGCTTTTCCAGCGAGATTATAACATATCCATCAATTTAGAACATGTGCGTGTAGAGAAAACTTTAGTAATATGCCCCTTAATACATTTAAAGCTGGCTAGTGTTTCCTTTACTCTTTAGGCTTCATCAGATGAGACACGTGGCGCTCGCCCTTGATTTCACAATCAACCCAAGCACCATCATGGGATGGCAGGGAATGACTTAGATCAAATGGTAGTTGGTTAGTGATAGCTCAAATTTGATCCCTCAGATAGGACACGTGGCACCCCCCATGATTTCGTGATCCTTCAATTCCTGATCACAGGATGGTGGGCACTATTGATATCTGTAGGAAATAGATCAACGACAGCACTAAATCAACCCTTGCAAAATAAAAGATTCATTAAAAGGAGAAGTGGGCATTACTAGGCAGACGACAAATTAAAAAATTATATTTATAGAAGAAAAATAAAATAGATTTACAATTTGTTTTATAATTTCACTTTTTACTTTAAATGTATGTTCACTCATTAAGTTGTATTTTTTTTACAATCACATTTTTATTTTAGATGTTTGTTTATAAAATATAAAGATGCATTAAAAATATATTAGAAATATTTTTCTTTATATTATATAGCTTTGATAACATTAAATTAACATAGAATAATTTCACAATATCACTTAACCAATCAAGAAAAATTTAATCATTACTATGCAACATTATTCTTACATCAAACTAACAAATAAACATTGAAAACAAATTTATTTTTATATTTATAACATTCATAACTTAAACCTTTTATACACAATATCAAGTTAATTATAAAAAACACATAAAATTATTTATAAGCAACTTAAATTTTTTAACAATTTAATAAAATATAATTTAATATAATTAAGAAAAATTAAATAAGAACTATAGATAAATTTATGAAATATTGATTTACTTATGAAAAAATCAATGATAAATTTACTTACCAATCTATTTTAACCATCAAGAAAAATTAATCATTAGTGATTGCAACATTATTGGCACATCTTTTAAAGTGACAAATAAACATTGAAAACACATTTATTTTTTATATTATGACATTCATAACTTAAACCTTTTATTGAATGAATTTATAGAAGATTATTTTTATTAAAGTGATAGAATCTAATCCCAATACTAACATTAATTATAAGAGTCTAACCATAACCCCTAAAGGCTAACACTAGATCTTCAAACCTAACTCTAATTTTTATATCCAGCCCTAAACATAACTATGATTCTAAAACTAACATTAATGAAAGCCTAGTTGGACCATAGCCCAACCCTAATACTAACCCTTGCACCAATTGAACCCTAATACTAACCCCAAGCTCTATCATAAAACCTTAATCTTTACCCCCAACCCCAACCCTAATCCTAATTGAATCCTATAACTAATTTTAATTAAAGTCTAACCCTATTTGAACCTTAAACTTAATTGAACTCATGTTTAGGGTTAGGGTTCAATTAAGGTTAGGGTTGAATTATGGTTATGATTAGGGTCAAAATTCAAATAGGATTATGGTTGGAGTTTAATTAAGGTTGCTATTCACTTAGGGTTAAGGCTCAATTAGTATTCAATTTGGGTTAGGGATTAATTAGGGTTATAATTCAATAAGGGTTTAATTAAGGTCAGGGTTAAGGTTAGTCTTAAATTAGGGCTATGATTGGAGTTAGGGTTCAATTAAGGTAAGGGTTATTGTCTATTTTAGGGTTAGGATTCAATTAGAGTTCTTTAGGGTTTTGATACAATTAGGGTTAGGTTTCAACAATACCTGGGGTTACGATTACAGTTCAATTAGTGTTAGAGTTAGGGTTATAATACGAGTTCAGTCAGGTTAGGGTCAAGGTTTAATTAGTGTTAGAGTTAGGGTTGCAATAATAAAATCTTCCATAATGATATGGACAGGCATTCAATTGGATTCATATACAAATGAACAAATAAGAATTGGTAATTAAGAATTCTGTAGAACTAAAGTTATAACAACAAATGCAATCCTTAGCTTAATCATCTGTTCTTTGTTAGGGTTGGGATAAGAATTTAACGAGGCCAACCAAGACTTAGGAAATAAAACTCTGCAGAGGAAATAAAGTATTAGAATCAAATTTGGGTTTTAATTTTAATCCGGTGACGTAAGCCTAAGCCATTAAATCTAGTGGTCATGTCGCCGACGGCTTAGCCAAAGCCTTTCATTAAATACTAACCGTGCAATGTGTAGGTTTTCCAGATTCGAAGATATGGGAGAAGATCTCGATTGTACCCCGCCAACTCGTAGACCTAAGGTGTCGCCCTGTTATTTGGCATGAGGTTAGCAAAAGGAAGATATATGTCTTGTATGGAATGTGGGGCCCAATCTCCACTATTGAGCTCATAACCTGTGGTTTTAGATGGACAACCAAGATCAAAAGCTAATGTAAATCTTTGTTGTTCCCTGCCAGCTCGCAAGAGGAAGATGAAGGTTGGTGAAGCATTAATGAATTATTCCTTACTTGTGTAGTCACGTCGATCTCAATCTGTGTGAAGATGTTGTTGTAGGCAATCATGAAGGGTGATCTTTGGATTCTCATCCAGCTCTAGTTAAATGGTGACAATACATACGCTGCCAAATTGCTATGTTTGCACATGCATATTTACTAGGAATTGATGAAGGTTGCCATTACCTCGCACAATAAATACAAGAGGAATTAACTGCTAATAGTGTCATTCTTGTAGCAGTTAGAGTGCTTTGTGGGCTGAGTCTAATCAAGTTTGAGTGCTTGTTTGAGAAGAGAAAATGAGTAAGTTAGTAAGGAGGTGTGTTCGTTTGAGCTCACAAAAGCTCGGTCCTACTATTCAGGAAGGTGCTTTGGTTGAGTAGCAATGTCCTAGAATTGTAACCTTCTACTGCAATTGCAGTAGAAGGTTACAATTCCAGGACGTTGCTGCTCAACTGGTAGATGACAAAGGCAAGTAGTCAGTGTGCTCTGGATGCGGCCAACACTCACCCATTGACCTTACGAGCAACACTTCTGATGATGTAACCAAGACCGACTCGGACTACTGTCGATATTTTAGTCGCTTCAATCATGGTCTGCCCTCTGATGAGGAAATGATATGTGTGGGCACAACAATTGTTAAAACCCCAAGCGGACGGACTAGAACCGTATTGGGCAAGGAAAAGAAAGAAGAGGAGGCTGAGGGTCTACCGTATTGGGCAACAACTAGAAGCGGGCGTGTATACCGGGGACTGAGTGTTGGTAAGGGTAGGGTGGTGGGTAAACAAGAAGTTGTTGTGGTGTGCCTTCGTGGCAATTTGGTTGCCTAGTTTTTTTGCGTGGCCTAGCAATAAGGGGATTTTGATGACAATTTGTGGTCTCATATTCTTTTAGCTTTCCCTAGTTCGTGCGCCACTATGTTTTGCAGATTCAACATGTGGGAAGTTTTGAAATGAAAGTCAAATGCAATGGATATTTTTTTCAAATGAAAATTTGTGGTGAAATTACATTTGAGCCCAAAGCTTGTTGCTCTCTTGTCATATAAAAGGGAATTCAAGGCTCATTTTTAGGGAGAGAACTAATGAAAGCTCTAGCTAGGTTTTGAGTTGAATATATGTGTAGAAAGATAGTTTTGAGTTGAATATATGGGTAGAAAGATATTTGTCCTTTGATGAGGAAGTGATATCTGTGGTGCCATTGGCTATTAAAACCCCAAGCAGACGGAATAAAATAGATAGATTGTTTTGAGTTTTGGATGAATATATGCAAATTATCTTAAATTGTATGCATGTATGACTTATAAGCATGAATAAACGTATAATTCTAATATCTTTTCTCTCCTTATGTGGATTTGAGTGAATTTTGAATGAAATGTTAATGATGTTGTCATTCTACTTTTGAGAATTTATTCAATTGTGTGTCATGTTTTGGGTAGAATTCAATTTTAAAATTTTGAGGTTTCATATTTATATGTGTGAGATTGATCTAATATTCCAGAAAATGAATGTTAAAATATCATGAAAAAATGGGCATAGAATGACTATAGAAGTAAAATTATATTTGAATATATTCATAAAATAAGATCTAATAAACAAAAAATATATGCAATTAAAAATAAACAAAAAAATAATTCAACCCAAATTTAGATAAGAGAGATAATTAGATATATAATAACTTTAAGGCTAGGGTTAGGGTTTGATTAGGATTAGTGTTTGCTTAGGGTTATGATTAGAGTTATGAATCTACAATTAGGGTTCAATTAATGTTCACTTAGGGTTTCTTTCTTGGGAGAATTTTATTGAATGGTAAGTGTATTTTATAAAATTAATATGTCAAGAATTAATTTTAGATAATACTACATATGGTTTTTCATATGGTATTAAATTGTAGATTAAAATTGATAATAGATTTCCTTCCTTCTTTTGCATTGTAAGCTACCATAATATATAGCCTTAAAATCCTATTCATATTTTGAGCTTTTCTAAACTATACAACACGACATCCAACAAATAAATTTGTTATGCATTTTTTCCAAGCACAAATCCTTAGAATTCTTTATTGCATTAAATAAATACACACTAATATATATATTATGGATTTAAGGGAAAATATTAAAATATTTAAATATATAGTAAAACTTAAATGCAAGGGATTCAAGTACATACCTTTTCTTTTGTTAATGTTGATGAAGATACAAATGTTGATGAAGTGCCAAATTTGATGACATGATATAAAAAAGTGGAATATCTTTGCTCTATGTGGCACTTGAAATTTTGTACAAAACTATAACTAACTCTACGTCAAATTTGTGACTTTGGACCTATTTTGCATCAATAAATATAAGCTTTGACACATGCCTCCTAATCTACCATACAATATGTACTTAAATGCTCAAAATAGTTGGGAGTAGTGTTAAGATTGGTGGATCTTTGGGAAGGTCCAATGCTTCACCTTTGTATCTCTCCCTATAGATAGAGGTAGAGATGAATATAGAATGAGAGAGGAAAAGGGATAAAAATAGATAGCGATATAGAGAGAGAGGAGAAATAAAATATATAGAGATAGGGATATATATATATATATATATATATATAGAGAGAGAGAGAGATGTAGAGATAAGGATATAAGGAGATATAGAGAGAGGGGAGAGATAAGTAGAAAGACAAATGGGAGGGAGAGAGAAATAGGGGGAGATGGAGAGAGAGAAAGAGAGAGGGAGAGATAGATAAATGGGAAGAGAAAGACATAGACATAGAGATATATGGGAAGATAAAGGGACAAACAGGTTGAGATATGAAGATAGATAGGGGTATAGGAAGGGAGCAAGAGATCAGGGAGAGATGGGGAGAGATAGAGAGAGGGAGGGAGAAAGGGAGAGAGATATGTAGAGAAGGGAGAGATAGAAGATGGGGAAGAGGGAGATATATGTAGAGAGGGGGAGATCAAGAGGGAGAGGCTAATTTTTTAGTTTAAATTCTATAAAATATTCAATAAATAATAATATAAATATTATAAGAATTATTAATTTGTATTTTAAATTACACACTATATTTTATTTTTTGAAAAATATGTAATTTTTTAACCATTTTCCTATATATTTAGTATTAAGATTTTTACATCTTTTAACAATTCAATATATAATACAAATCAAATATAGTTAATAATTTAATTAACTAGCATACCTATATTAATTAATAATATATGTAAAACACACCGAGAGTTATCTTTATCAAGATGCCTATTGACTTGAAAAAATGCTTACATTTTCATGAATATGAATTTGGAAAGCAATCAATTTGATTTCATTATTGTTTGTGTCATTGTTTATCTCAATTCCCATATATAAGGGTACACATTGAAATTTGAAATCATACCAACTTTTCTATAACAACAATCAACCAAGAATAATAAATTTAAAAGCAAAAATGTTCATCAATCATTAGATTTAGTATTGACAGCATCAAAGAAGTATATCATGACAAAATGGCATTGACTAACTTAGATATATCCACTATTTTTTTTTCAAATGTTTGAATACATTGTTAACATTATATACATTCAAGCATTTGAATGTTATGGAAAACCTATAGCTTTGCAATTGGTCCTAATAAAGCTTTGCTCTCGGATGAATAATCAAACTTTATTTGTTTTATGACTGTGCATTTTAATCCTTTGTTCAAGTATATAAGTCTTTTTTTTCACTTGAAGTTTAAATATGTATCTATTGAAAAGGACGTTTTGTATAATGTGTCCAAACTTAACATAATCTTGTTCTTCATGCTTCAAATTTTTCAATTATTTTGTTGTAACACCCATAATTTATTTTTCCACTTCTTCAAAAGTTATAAATCCCAGTAAGATAGTATGGTCTTGCACTGGATTGAAGTATATATTTATAATCACATTGAGGAAGTTTTATCACACATCTTCCACAATACACCAGCGACCATTTTTCATTAGTGTTTCAAGGAGGTGGGAGAGAGGGTGGCGAGTGTGGGAGAAGGTGGGAGAGAGGCATTGGGAGAGAGGGAGGGAGGAGAAGTGGGAGAGAATGGGAGAGAGAGTGGGGAGAGGTCTTGAGAGAATGAGAGAGAGAGTGGGAGAGTGGGGAGATAGGGAGGGAGAGAGTAGAGAGTGGGAAGTCTTGAAGCTGGGGAGAGTGGGAGAAATTAGAAGTGAGAGTTAAGAGAGAGTGAAAGTGTGGCTACATAGGGTTTCTATACATAGTATTTGTAGGAGAATGGTATCTCTATTTTGAATTATTCTAAGCCTTGTTTCTATGTAGTAGTTTTTAAATTCATTTTGTTGTTATACTCTATAATTAATAGTTTATATATTGTACTCTCTATTCATGATTTTTAGCAAGATTGGGGACACTAATAGAACCTTCATTTTTTTTTTTTAAAGACTAAGAAATGTATGAAAATTTGACAACATGAAAACCATGAAAATAAAAATTTAACATAGTAAAAATGGCCAATCATGTGCCAAAAATGAAAAGAACCATTTGTTGTTACTCTAATATTTCAACCACATACTACATTACCAAGTGCATTTTATAAATGTATCATGCAAGGAGCACAATATTGGGAGCCACTATTAGGAACAATAAGAAAATAGATAAATGTGAAAATAAATCCTAATATCTAAGAGTGTTGTGCTAAGAATTACATACACATCTCATAAATTTCAATACAAACATGAGACACATCTATAGAAATAAAGGTAAGAAATAGCTATTTAGATAGTTATTAATCTACAAAAGATTAGGACCTACGTACTTCAAGAGATTAATAAAAATAAGTTTTTATTTATAATTTTTAAATTTGATAATTTTGAAATTATCATAGATGTAAAGTAAAGATAAAATATTTTTCAACAAAACAAATAAAAATGACAAACAAATAATGTGATTAATCAATAATAACATGATATTGCAAAAAATATAATAAATAAAAGAATATGCATAATTGTACATAAGCCATCAAAAGTCTAAATATACCTATCTTTAGAAAAAAATAAAAATATTTAAAATGACTAAAAATTATTAAAACTTATTAAGCTCCGTGAAAAAACACTACCTTCCATATAAAGAGTATACAACATGATACTGTAGTAGAGTGTATGTGGGATGCCAAAAAATGTTAAAAAGATAAGATAAGATAAAATTATAAATGAAATTAATCATATTAATTTCATAGTTAAAAGAATAATTTCTGGATGCAGTACATGTATGTGTCTTTAAGTATTTGTTTAAAATATATTATATTTTATAAACTTATACATTAAATTTTTTAATATTTAAGTTATACTAAAATCTAAGATGTTCAATATTCATTATTATTTTTAAATTGTAATATTGATTAAAGATATATAATTATATTTATAAGATTTAAATTCAATAATGAACTTAAAAAATATTAAATCAATCAAAATTGTTTCTATTATCCAAAATACTATATAAGTAAATTATAAACTATTATAATATAATATTTAAATTTTATATTTCAAATGTTAAATAATTCTAATGTTAAATTTTTATAATTATAAACTTACCTTTT
>VDFB02379711.1:148344341-148356293 GCA_007258455.2 Sequoia sempervirens | reverse complement strand
TTTCCCTCTATCTCTCTTTATATCTCTATCTATTTTTATCCCTTTTCCTCTCTCATTCTATATTCATCTCTACCTCTATCTATAGGGAGAGATACAAAGGTGAAGCATTGGACCTTCCCAAAGATCCCCCAATCTCAACACTACTCCCAACTATTTTGAGCATTTAAGTACATATTGTATGGTAGATTAGGAGGCATGTGTCAAAGCTCATATTTATTGATGCAAAATAGGTCCAAAGTTGCAAATTTGACATAGAGTTAGTTATAGTTTTGTACAAAATTTCAAGTGCCACATAAAACAAAGATATTCCACTTTTTTATATCATGTCATCAAATTTGGCACTTCATCAAGATTTGTATCTTCATCAACATTAACAAAAGAAAAGGTATGTACTTGAATCCCTTGCATTTAAATTTTTCTATATGTATAAATATTTTAATATTTTCCCTCAAATCCATAATATATATATTAGTGTGTATTTATTTAATGCAATAAAGAATTCTAAGGATTTGTGCTTGGAAAAAATGCATAACAAATTTATTTATTGGATGTCATGTTGTATAGTTTAGAAAAGCTCAAAATATGAATAGGATTTTAAGGCCATATATTATTGTAGCTTACAATGCAAAAAAAGGAAGGAAATCTATTATCAATTTTAATCTTCAATTTAATACCATATGAAAAACCACATGTAGTATTATCTAAAATTAATTCTAGACATATTAATTTTATAAAATACACTTACCATTCAATAAACTTCTCCCAAGAAAGAAACCCTAAGTGAACATTAATTGAACCCTAATTTTAGATTCATAACTCTAATCATAACCCTAAGCGAACACTAATCCTAATCAAACCCTAACCCTAGCCTTAAAGTTATCATATAATCTAATTATCTCTCTTATCTAAATTTGGGTTGAATTATTTTTTGTTTATTAGATCTTATTTTATGAATATATTCAAATATAATTTTACTTCTACAGTCATTCTATGCCCATTTTTTCATGATATTTTAACATTCATTTTCTAGAATATTAGTTCAATCTCACACATATAAATATGAAACCTCAAAATTTTAAAATTGAATTCTACCCAAAACATGACACACAATTGAACAAATTCTCAAAAGAAGAATGACAACATCATTAATATTTCATTCAAAATTCACTCAAATCCACATAAGGAGAGAAAAGATATTAGAATTATACGTTTATTCATGCTTATAAGTCATATCTGCATACAATTTAAGATAATTTGCATATATTCATCCAAAACTCAAAATAGTCTATCTATTCTATTCTGTTTGCTTGGGGTTTTAATAACCAATGGCACCACAGATATCACTTCCTCATCAAAGGATAGATATCTTTCTACCCATATATTCAACTCAAAACTATCTTTCTACACATATATTCAACTCAAAACATAGCTAGAGCTTTCATTAGTTCTCTCCCTAAAAATGAGCCTTGAATTCCCTTTTATATGACAAGAGAGCAACAAGCTTCGGGCTCAAATGTAATTTCACCACAAATTGTCATTTGAAGAAAATCTCCATTGCATTTGACTTTCATTTCAAAACTTCCCACACGTTGAATCTGCAAAACATAGTGGCGCACGAGCTGGGGAAAGCTAAAAGAATATGAGACCACAAATTGTCATCAAAATCCCCTTGTCGTTAGGCCACACAAAAAAACCAGGCAACCAAATTGCCACGAAGGCACACCACAACAACTTCTTGTTTACCCACCACCCTACCCTTACCAACACTCAGACCCTGGTATACACGCCTACTTCTAGTTGTTGCCCAATACGGTAGACCCTCAGCCTCCTCTTCTTTCTTTTCCTTGCCCAATACGGTTCTAGTCTGTTCGCTTGGGGTTTTAATAATTGTTGTGCCCACACATCATTTCCTCATCAGAGGGCAGACCGTGATTGAAGCGACTAAAATATCGACAGTAGTTCAAGTCAGTCTCGGTTACATCATCAGAAGTGTTGCTCGTAAGGTCAATGGGTGAGTGTTGGCCGCATCCAAAACACACTGACTGCTTGCCTCTGTCATCTACCAGTTGAGCAGCAACATCCTGGAATTGCAACCTTCTACTGCAAAACTGCTAATAGTGTCATTCTTGTAGTAGTTAGAGCGCTTTGTGGGCTAAGTCTAATGAAGTTTGAGTGCTTGTCTGAGAAGAGAAAATGAGTAAGTCAGTAAGGAGGTGTGTTCGTTTGAGCTCACAAAAGCTCGGTCCTGCTATTCAGGAAGGTGCTTTGGTTGAGCAACAATGTCTTGGAATAGCAACCTTCTACTGCAATAGAAGGTTGCTATTCCAAGACATTGTTGCTCAACCAAAGCACCTTCCTGAATAGCAGGATCGAGCTTTTGTGAGCTCAAACGAACACACCTCCTTACTGACTTACTCATTTTCTGTTCTCAGACAAGCACTCAAACTTCATTAGACTTAGCCCACAAAGCGCTCTAACTACTACAAGAATGACACTATTAGCAGTTAATTCCTCTTGTATTTATTGTGCAAGGTAATGGCAACCTTCATCAATTCCTAGTAAATATGCATGTGCAAACATAGCAATTTGGCGGCATATGTATTGTCACCGTTTAACTAGAGCTGGATGAGAATCCAAAGATCACCCTTCATGATTTCCTACAACAACATCTTCACACAGATTGAGATTGACGTGACTACACAAGTAAGGAATAATTCATTAATGCTTCACCAACCTTCATCTTCCTCCTGCGAGCTAGCAGGGAACAGCAGAGATTTACATTAGCTTTTGATCTTGATTGTCCATCTAAAACCACGGGTTATGATCTCAATAGTGGAGATTGGGCCCCACATTCCATATAGGACATACATCTTCCTTTTGTTGACCTCGCGCCAAATAACATGGTGACACCTTAG
The DNA here is from genome assembly GCA_007258455.2 of Sequoia sempervirens. Lineage (NCBI taxonomy): Eukaryota > Viridiplantae > Streptophyta > Pinopsida > Cupressales > Cupressaceae > Sequoia > Sequoia sempervirens. The sequence goes on along the minus strand of VDFB02379711.1, from coordinate 148,353,378 downwards.
GTCTACGAGTTGGTGGGGTACGATCGAGATCTTCTCCCATATCTTTGAATCTGGAAAACCTACACTTGCACGGTTAGTATTTAATGAAAGGCTTTGGCTAAGCCGTTGGCGACATGACCACTGGATTTAATGGCTTAGGCTTATGTCATCAGATTAAAATTAAAACCCAACTTTGATTTTAATACTTTATTTCCTCCGCAGGGTTCTATTTCCTAAGTTTCGGTTGGCCCCGTTAAATTCTTATCCCAACCCTAACAAAGAACAAATGATTAAGCTAAGGATTGCATTTGTTGTTATAACTTTAGTTCTACAGAATTCTTAATTACCAATTCTTATTTGTGCATTTGTATATGAATCCAATTGAATGCCTTTCCATATCATTATGGAAGATTTTATTATTGCAACCCTAACTCTAACACTAATTAAACCTTGACCCTAACCTAATTGAACTTGTATTATAACCCTAACTCTAACACTAATTGAACTATAATCGTAACCCTGGGTATTGTTGAAACCTAACCCTAATTGTATCAAAACCCTAGAGAACTCTAATTGAATCCTAACCCTAAAATAGACAATAACCCTTACCTTAATTGAACCCTAACTCCAATCCTAGCCCTAATTTAAGACTAACCTTAACCCTAACCTTAATTAAACCCTTATTGAATTATAACCCTAATTAATCCCTAACCCAAATTGAATACTAATTGAGCCTTAACCCTAAGTGAATAACAACCTTAATTAAACTCCAACTTAATCCTATTTGAATTTTGACCCTAATCATAACCATAATTCAACCCTAACCTTAATTGAACCTAACCCTAAACATGAGTTCAATTAAGTTTAAGGTTCAAATAGGGTTAGACTTTAATTAAAATTAGTTATAGGATTCAATTAGGATTAGGGTTGGGGTTGGGGCTAAAGATTAAGGTTCTATGATAGAGCTTGGGGTTAGTGTTAGGGTTCAATTGGGCCAAGGGTTAGTATTAGGGTTAGGGTTATGGTTCAATTAGGGTTTCATTAATATTAGTTTTAGAATCATAGTTATGTTTAGGGTTGGATATAAAATTAGAGTTAGGTTTGAAGTTAATTAGTGTTAGTTTTAGGGTTGGGGTTATGGTTAGACTTATAATTAATGTTAGTATTGGGATTAGATTCTATCACTTTAATAAAAATAATCTTCTATAAATTCATTCAATAAAAAGGTTTAAGTTATGAATGTTATAATATAAAAATAAATGTGTTTTAATGTTTATTTGTAGGTTTAAAATATTACCAATAATGTTGCAATCACTAATGATTAATTTTTCTTGATGGTTAAAATAGATTGGTAAGTAAATTTATCTATAATAAGTAAATTTATCATTGATTGTTTCTTGATAAGTAAATCAATATTTCATAAATTTATCTATAGTTCTTATTTAATTTTTCTTAATTATATTAAATTATATTTTATTAAATTGTTAAAAAATTTAAGTTGCTTATAAATAATTTTATGTGTTTTTTATAATTAACTTGATATTGTGTATAAAAGGTTTAAGTTATGAATGTTATAATATAAAAAAATAAATTTGTTTTCAATGTTTATTTGTTAGTTTGATGTAAGAATAATGTTGCATAGTAATGATTAAATTTTTCTTGATTGGTTAAGTGATATTGTGAAATTATTCTATGTTAATTTAATGTTATCAATGCTATATAATATAAAGAAAAATATTTCTAATATATTTTTAATGCATCTTTATATTTTATAAACAAACATCTAAAATAAAAATGTGATTGTAAAAAAAATACAACTTAATGAGTGAACATACATTTAAAGTAAAAAGTGAAATTATAAAACAAATTGTAAATCTATTTTATTTTTCTTCTATAAATATAATTTTTTAATTTGTCGTCTGCCTAGTAATGCCCACTTCTCCTTTTAATGAATCTTTTATTTTGCAAGGGTTGATTTAGTTCTGTCGTTGATCTATTTCCTACAAATATCAACAGTGCCCACCATCTCATGATCGAGAATTAAAGGATCACGAAATCATGGGCGGGTGCCACATGTCCTATCCAGGGGATCAAATTTGAGCTATCACTGACCAACTACCATTTGATCTGAGTCATTCCCTGCCATCCCATGATGGTGCTTGGGTTGATTGCGAAATCAAGGGCGAGCACCACATGTCTCATCTGATGAAACCTAAAGAGTAAAGGAAACACTAGTCGGCTTTAAATGTATTAAGGGGCAGATTACTAAAGTGTTCTCCACACGCACATGTTCTAAATTGACGGATATGTTATAATCTCACTAGAAAAGCTTATCGAAGGTTAATGACATGGCTGGCGACTGTGTTAAAGGAACGAGATCAACGGCGCCCACTATCCCATGATCAAGGATTACAGGGATTGCGATATCATGGGTGGGTGCCACGTGCCCTTCCTAAAGGATAAAATCTGCATGACCATTGATGAGTTGTCTCTTCAAGATTGACGGTGCCCGCCATCCCGCGATTAGGAATTTTGGGATCATGATGTCGCAGGTGCCTGCCACGTGTCTCATCCAATGAAGCCTAAGGAGTGAAGAAAGCATTTGCCAATTTTAAATGTATTACGGGGCAGATTACTAATGCGCTTGTAAGATGCACTTGTTTTATTTCAATGCAAATGTTATGATTTTAAGGGAAAATTTGCTCGACAGTTAAAGGAAAGGATGACAACCATTTTTGAAGGAGTAGGATTTATGGTAAAAAGATCGACGGTGCCTGCCATCCCGCGATGGTAAATCAAAGGATTGCGATATCATGGGCAACCACCATGTGGCATTCCTTCCTCAACCTGTTTTGAAGATGGCCGTCGATGATTTGATCAAACTGAAGGATCAATGGCTCAAATTTAAATATGTATTAAATTATGGTTGGAGCCCTTTATGCAGCGCGCGAGTGGGCTTTAATGGCGGATGAGACATCTACTGGTAGGATTTGATCGACATAAAATTAATTTACTCATCTCATTTGTATCACAAAGCATCCAAGTATTTCATGAAAATAGTTTTAGAGCCAAAGGTGAAATTGTGAGCAGCTGCAGCCAGAAATTGGAGTTTGTGCAAAAAAAGTTGTGAGTTAATTTTCTCTATTTCCCAGTCATTCTGCACCTAAATTTGGGAAGGGGGGTCTATTATGCTTGTCACTAAGTTCATTAAAATCTTTTGTTAGGGCTATTGTTTAATCATAAATTGTGAGGAATTGCGATATTTTTACTCTGTAATTTCCTATCTCTACTTAGTCATAGCCACTTGAAGTGTAATATTGTAGTGAGGCCCTAGTTTTTCTAAAATGGCACCAACCAAGCAGCACTCTGGCCACATTGAGTATTTGAAAAGAAACTTGTATGATGATTTCCTAGATCAATTTCCATTATTAACAAATGAGAGAAGGAGAGGTTTGGTGTTGATGTGAGGGAAAATCCTAGGGGAGGGGTTGGTGTGTAATAATTCCAATATTGCTGATGCTAGGGTTCCACTCAAATGCTTAGAAATGTTCAGATTATGGTATGGACAGAGGAATTTGCCTCATCCTTTTTCAAATGGATGGATGTACGACATGGGAAAGCTGGTTGTTCCAAATGTGTTCCCTGATGTGGACTTAGAGCAATGGAAAAAAGATATGACCCTATCACATGGGTAATCAAAGATAATGATGGAGGGGTTCTATTAGAAATTAACAGAGATGTTATCCAACAGACTTTTGATTTGAGTGAGCCAAATGATGACTTGGTTCCTATTAATCTTGAAGAAATGAAGTAGGAGTATACAAAATTGAAATCTCTTTTTAGGGTTAAGCTGCTTCCACCTCATCTGGTTAAGGCAAGGCGTTCACAATTTCACTTCAGCGCTAGTGACTAGGAACCCTTCAGATTGAATTGTTTTGAAAAGCCTTTCTTGGATACTTTCTATTCACTATGTTAGATTTTGGGTTTTAGCCCTAGTGCAGTAATGTCGATTGCATACATATTCATGGGGGTGAAAATACAACACCCTAACTTCTCTGTAACATATGACTTTGCTTCTTTTTTGGTGGAGAGGATACATGAAGGACTGTCGAAGTTGTAGAATGGTGATACTGGTACTCAATTCTTTTGGTATTCTATGTTGATGCATATGTTCTTGTTTAGGAATGCTAATTTCTTTGCTGAGAAGATGAACTTAAGACAATCAGTTAATGGACAAAGATTGTGAGTACAGATATGGGCTACAGATTTGTCCTGTAATAAGGAAAGCACCAGTTATGTGCAATTTGATAATTATTTTGCTGCAAGATTGAGAGCTAGATTGATGGTAAATGTACCTAGGATCCCTGAGGAAGTGCATGATTTCCTTAGGCCGAGGGAGAGGAAACCATAATTGAGGGTTTTACATAACTGGGGTGACATTATCCCATATCCAGTCAGCACTATCCTAAGAATATATGGATTTCAAGAAACCCCTCACATACTGCCATACAATGTGCCACCGAAACTAGGGTTTGCAGAAGTTATGTGGCAGATTGGGTGTATTCATGAAGATAACCTAACTGGAAAGGGGAAGGGAACATTATTCCCTGATTATATAGTAGTATTTGACTTTACATTTTCAAAGGGAGGTTGGACACATTTTGACAAATTCTTTGTTGATTACCATTTGAGATTTGGTCTAAGGTGACACCATGATCCTAAAGGTTTCTTTGCTCTTTTCAGACAAAGAATAAAAGGTGGAAAATTTGCACATGAGTTCAATTTCCCTGAGGACTTGATCAGGAATGAATTTGATTTAAATAAACAGGAATTGAACAAGGAAAATTGGATAGCTTATAGTAAGCTACTGGATATTGTGCATGAAATAGATCCGACATATGATCCATTGATGGAATTCACTCCATACCACAAGAGAATTGATTTTTTAATGAAGAATTTCAAGGAAATAATGGACACCTTGAACACCAAAAAGATAAATTTAAGGCTAAGTCTGGACATGCAAGGACAAAGTGATAGGCCAATTGAAACAAGGCTAGTATATCAGCCTACATAAAGGCAGCCCATCTATAGGAGGAAAAGGGATACTGGCAGTGATGAGGAAGAAGTAGACAGAAAAGAGAAGAAAATAATGAAGGCGCCTTCACGACCAAGCCCAAAATTCAAAGTACCTGGGGCTGTCAAAATCATTGAATTAGGATCTTCACCAGAGCGCAGTCCCCCATCACCACCACCTGAGCCAAGTCCTAAGAGGCAAAGAACCGATCACCTACCTGAGGATCTCACAGATGAAATTATTGTTACTGATCAAGACATGCAGGTTGGTATGCCATCCCCTCCTAAGTCAGTTGAATTGGTTCTATCTGATTTGGATATGAAGGGTAAGAGTGTGCAGGATGCAAGAATGGAGGCTTGCAAGGAGTTCTTAGATGACAATGCATTTGTAAAGACTCTTGTATTCTTGTAATTGGCATAGAGGATGAAATTTGAGGAATATCAAAATAAATGCAAGGAGAGAAGAGAACTAAGGCCTGACAGGTCAGATCAGAAGAATGATGAAGAAGTGAAAGCTGAACTAATGGAAGAGTTCAAAAATATCACTCCTGAAGAAGGAAGACAACTAGTGAATCAGGCTGGTGTTTTGATTTTTCCTGAATGGAACATCCAGCGGTCTTGAGTGGCTTTCAATGCCATTATAAGGATCAGAATCCTTTTGAGGTCCCCGAAGAAAAAGAGATAAAGCCGACATTACAAAACTACGTCTTCGATGAAGAATATGAGACCTTAACTTAATTTGGGCGTGGCTCCACAAAGAAAGCCGGTTTGTGTTGATATTAATCAAATTTCAAAGGAGGATTAATAATAATAAAAGAAGCAGACTACAAAATTGAAACCACTAGTTTAAGCGTGAAGATATTAGTCAAGTTAGTATAAAAAGAAGCGCTAAAAAGGAGGAGAATTTTGAAAAGAAAAGAGCCTAATGAAGTATAACATTTTAATTGAAGAATATAGTAAAATGCTATGAGAGGAATGTTGTTCACAAACTTCAGTAAAGAAAAGGTTAGAAATATATAGACATACTAGGGAAACATCAATGCTCCGGAGACGTTCCAACATCACCTCCCAAAGTAGGGTCAATGCCTCCCTACTTCTCCAAATTTTTCTACACCAAGTTCTCCCATTCAAAATCTTGCTCTTACCCCTCCTCTAGAACAAGTCAATGAACAAACAGAGTGCTCTGTTGATCTAACAAAGAGGCAGCTCATGCAAGAAATTGATCAATTATAGACATCACTAAGGGTAAAAGAGGATGGTTTTCTTTCAAAAGAAAAAGAAATTGTTACTCTTGTTTTGGAGCATTTAAATGAAAAGTTGGATAATAAACTTCCCTCTATACATTCTTTGTATTCTTTGCTATTTGAAGCGATAAATAATATTGATAGGGATAAGGAGATAGTGATTCCAATAATTCAAAGTGGGATCCCTAGGAAAAATAATCTAGATGTTATGAATAAAGCCTCCAAGGTTTGATGTAAAATAAGGGCCCAATCATTGAAGCCTACTTATATTAGTTAAATCATTGCAAGGTTTGGAACCTTACCAGATGATCTAAGTAGGAAGATTAGGGAATTGGTAAAGAACTTCAATGATTGGGGTAACACACTGTTACCTGATATAACTGATGAGTAGGGGGAAATCAGAACACTCCAACAATGGCAGGATCAAGCAAGTAAAGCCATCAATAATAAAATTAAAATAATTTGTCATGACTCGGATTATGATTTGTTGGTAAATTGTATGGATAAGATTATTGGTACCAGCTCATTTTTAGAATCTTTTGAAAGAGGTGCTAATCAGGTAGCAGTAAAGTATTTTCCTTATAGTACAAAGGTAAAAGAGGTGATTAATTTTGACTGGCCAACTGATGAAGAATACCAGAGGTGGGTGGCTAAGTATTTGAATGATGATGAGTAAAAAGAGTGGGCTACTGACAGGTAGCAAATCAGATGTTGTGGTTACAACATTTCTAGTTTTGTATAGATGACTTTCTTGGTGTGGGTTTCGTGTGGTTTTTTGTTATTGCATCAAACTTCCTTCGCCGACATGATGAATGAGAATATGCTTCAGGATGATTGTTGTTGTAACGATTTTTGAACAAGAATATTTTTCAAGGTGGTGGCTATTGTAACAAATTTTGGAATATCACTAGGTGCTCCAATTGACTATTGACAGGTGTACTTTCTGGCCTGGTGCTTGTTTGCTCCTTCATTTTCTATAAGAAGGATTTCAAGGCCAGAAGTACGGGTTAGCAAGTTAGATAATTTTTGTCGAGTCTAGGTGAAGTTGCAGAGTGAATTGTACAGTTTGATGGTTTTAGAGAAATGTAATTTAGGTTTTGAGTCATTATATAATAGGTTTTGAGTTCATAGAGATTTAATGTTGTATAATAGTACTAGCATTTGAGTTGAAATGGAAATTCAAGTTCATGTCTCTCCATTGTACATGCATATCTAAACTTTCAATGAAATAACTAAGGGTTGTTTTATCTATCTCACTGTTGTGGTGTGTATGATTCTATTTTAGCTTTAATTCAAGGAATTAATCAAAATTCTTGAATGGGATTATAGGCAAATCTGTGTTGTATAAGGATTTGATAAGTAGTCCTAGGTTAGAATGCATACTGATGAAATTGTAATGCAATATTGTTAGGGATCTTATATGTGATGTATTAAATCTGTTATAAACCTCTAGATGCTTATGAATTTGACTCCTGCAATGGATATATGGCACTGATCTAAGTTGTAATTATTCGTGTAGTTCAGTATTTGTTTGTCTTTGCCTAGAGCTTGCTACAAATTTTAAATCATTGACTATCTTATACAATGGATTGTGTTTAGTTACCTCATGCTCCAAATAGTTGATGTTGTCTATGAATAGCCAATTCTAGTTGATATCATCTTATCGTGTTGAGCTATCAAGTGAGATCATCTGCTATTGTTAATGTTGTTTATAATAATGGTGCAGAGGTTGTAAACACATTAAGGGATCACCCTCCCGAGTCTTGTAGAGCCCAAAGTGTATGAGGCTTTTAAAGTCCTCGTCAGTTGGTCCAAGTCCTTCAAGCTACCTTCGATTGGAATTGGCAATTCCATAGGTATATTAGAAGAAAAACCTGATTACATTGTAAAAAGAACCAACATACACGTCAACCACTAAATAACCACCTCTACAAATAACTTTTTAATCTTTTATGATCACATGAAACATAAAACACACTAATTTCAAGGTTGTTAACATTATTATTGAAATTTTTTAATTTTTTGACCTTTCAAACATTAAAAATTACATCATTAAATTAATTATGTAATGGCATAAAAATTAAAAACATCATAAATTAATTATGTAACCACATAAGTCAAATATAATTCTATCAATAAATTAATATCAAATATAGATAATATAATGCATAACCCCTTTTCAATTTTGGTGATCTTCTTCTTCATCAACTCTTTGTCTATATCATCTAATCCAGTTAGACATTGTAGGGATTAGTCATATTATCATAATTGTGTTGATATAGGTTTGATAATCATCATCCCACATGGATCAATAAATGCTTTGTGAACATTAACCTACATCATCATCATCTAGTTCCTCCTCTTCGACATCTTCGTTAGGGACATCATCAACTAACTGTTGATCCTGACCATCATCTACATCATCTTCTAGTTCTTTAGTATCTTCTTCTTCCACTACATTATACTTTACCGGCCTTCCTCTTGGATCATGTCTAACAACAAATGACCAACCGGTTTACCTAGAACCTCGGTAAAATACCTACTCACATTGGCTTGGAAGAACATAGGGCTCATTTACGGCTTGCTTTCGATCAACCTTGTATTAACCATGGTAAAATCCATTATCATGTTTACTAACAATTCTCTCGAGGATCATTTCATTCAATGGTAGCTTGTACCATGGGGCCGACGAACAAGAATTAATTTGAAGGACTTAAGAGTCACCTCCAAGAATATCATCA
>VDFB02379711.1:148096114-148344241 GCA_007258455.2 Sequoia sempervirens | reverse complement strand
AAGTTCTTTTCAAAGTATCTCTGATGAGGCTGTCCATTACTTTTCTTCCCTCTTTAGAGAGGATTTGCAGGGGAACTCGATGGGAGAGGCTCAGGTCCTCTCTTGCGTCCCCCATTTGGTGTCTCGTGAGATGAGAGAGGATCTTATGGGGGAGATCACCCTTGAAGAGTTAGAGAGGACGGTGTTTCAGATGAAGAAATGAAAAGCTCCTGGCCCTGATGGTTTCCCGATTGAATTCTTCCAGGAGTTTTGGGAGATCATCAAGTTGGATTTATTGGAGGTTGTCAAGGAATCGCAGCGGAATAGGCAAATGTTAAAGGCTATGAATTCCACATTTTTGGCTCTGATTCCAAAGTGTGATGGAGTGGATAGGTTGAGCCGTTTCTGGCCTATATCTTTGTGCAATGTGTTGTATAAGATTATTTCGAAGCTAATTGCTAATAGGTTGAAGAAGTGGTTGTCGTTACTCATTTCGGAGGAGCAAAGTGGTTTTGTGGAGGGCAGGCAGATTTTGGATGGTATTGTTTTGGCTACTGAGACCATCCATTCTATGGCTAAATCGAGAGATAAGGCTATGTTTATCAAACTGGACATGGCAAAGGCGTATGATAGAGTCCGCTGGTCTTTTCTTCAAAAGGTCCTGGCTACCTTTGGTTTTGGTGATGACTGGATTCAATGGGTCATGAGTTGCATTACGTCTGTGTCCTTTTCTGTGTTAACTAATGGGGAGCATTCAGGGTTGTTTAAGGCCTCTCGTGGGATAAGGCAAGGTGATTCTCTTTCCCCTTACCTCTTTATTCTACTGGTGGAAGGTTTGGGGCATCTTCTGAGGCGACAGGTGGAGCTGGGGCTTGTTCAGGGGTGGCGGTGGGGTGGGGATTTACCTCCTTTGTCCCACTTGCAATTTGTGGATGATACTGCCTTGATGGGGGCAGCTACTATTAGGGAGGCTACTAATATTCATAGGGTGTTGGATTTGTATCTTGAGGCTTCAGGTCAATCAATCAACGAAGATAAGTCTTCTATTTATTTCTTTAATACTCCAAACCCTATTCAGAGGCGAATTGCTCAAATTCTTCGGTTTCAGATTGGGACTCTTCCTCTTTCTTACCTAGGGGTCCCGGTCACGGTGGGCAGACTATCGAGGGAGTCATGGCAGCCTATTCTGGATAAATTTCATTTGAAGGTTACTCATTGGACCAATCGTTGGTTGTCCTTTGCTGGGCGGGTTCACTTGCTGAAGTCGGTGGTTCTGGCCCTCCCTATTTACCAGTGTATGCTTCAGGTAGCTCCGATGGGTTTTATTACGGAGTTGGATTCCTTGGCAAGACAGTTTTTATGGGCTGGCAGTGTGATGTCATCCAAGTGGAGTTTGGTCAAGTGGGATATAGTGTGTTGTCCTAAGCAGCTTGGGGGTTTGAGGTTGAGGCACTCCTCTCTGGTTGGGACGGCATTGGCAGCGAAGATTTATTGGAGATGGTGCACGGAAAAGGATAGGATTTGGGCTCGGATTCTTTCCTATAAATACTTTCAGGGCGTTCCTGGGGAAGAAATTCCTCGCTATCCCTTGTTGGGCAAGGGTTCTGCTATTTGGGCCACCCTCAAGAAGGGAGCTGCGCTTATCAAGGAGGGCTTATTTTGGATTTGTCGGAGGGGGATGGATGTTCAATTCTGGTATGATTCTTGGGATGGGCACCCTCCCATTCTCTCTCAGTTCCCTGAATTGATGAATCTGAGTAGGAGCTTCGAGGAGGCTGGTTGGACGAGGGTTAGTGATTTTAAGGTGCTTTCGTTCCAAGGTCAACTTGTGAGTGCCAGGTGGTTGACTCCTGAGGAGTGGCCAATTATGGGTATGGAGGAGGATTGTAGGGTTCTTCATAGTATTCTCTTGGGCAGACAGTGTAATCCTTTAAGGGATAGGGATACCCTTGCTTGGTCTCCTAATCCAAAGGGGCACTATACGGTTGCATCTGGATATCGGAGATTATGGGCTCAGAGGTTTGAAGGGGAAGAGGTTTCTTGGTGGAAGAAGGTTTGGAATAAGTTTTCTTGGCCGAAGTGTAATTGTTTTGCTTGGATCTTGGCTTGGAACAAATGTTTGACTTGGGACAAGATTCAGTTGCGCGGATTTCAGGGCCCGTCTATGTGTGTGATGTGTGGGAAAGGGGAGGAGGATTCTTCTCACCTTTTCTTTCGATGTCCTTTCTCCTTGCAGCTATGGCATTTTTGGTGGAGTGTTTGGGGAAATCCCTGTGTTCATGCTTCCTCCTTAGTTGAGTTCTGGTCTAGCTTGGGCAGACCTCCCTCGAGGGCATCTTTTTTGTAGGAGGTGTGGCTGGCAGGCCCAATTTTTTTGTTGTGGCAAATTTGGCTTGAAAGGAATAGGAGGATTTTCCGTGGAGAATTGTTGCAGGTTCAATAGGTGTGGTTCAGAATTCTTGGGATGATCCAAGAGACTGTTCATGCCAAAGGGGAGGTGAAGTTGCCATTGGAGAAGAAAGATGTTGTGGCAAATTTGGCTTGAAAGGAATAGGAGGATTTTCCGTGGAGAATTGTTGTAGGTTCAACAGGTGTGGTTCAGAATTCTTGGGATGATCCAAGAGACTGTTCATGCCAAAGGGGAGGTGAAGTTGCCATTGGAGAAGAAAGATGCGGAGGTGGTGGTCCGGCTGGGTATCCTGGGGTTTTCCCCTTTGACTGCTCGTGGTCAGAAAGGTGGGCGAGTGAGGCAACAGGTCCAGCGTCAGGGGTCCTGGGTGCCTCCCCCTATGGGAACCTTGAAGGTTAATACTGATGGTTCCTCTAGGGGCAATCCTGGCCCAGCTGGTGTCGGAGGGGTTGGTAGGGATTCTTCTGGATCGGTGGTGTTCCTATTTTCCAAGCATATGGGAACACAAACTATCAATTTTATGGAAGGATGGGCAATTCTTTATGCCTTGCGGAATGCCTATGAGCTGGGCTGGCGTAGGGTTATTTGTGAATCTGATTCTCTAGTTCTAATTAACTTACTTAATAAGGGGAGGAGATTGGATGTGAGTTGGCAGTTGGCAGTTCTTGTTCAGCAGATCTTGCAGATTGGTATTCTTATGGAGAGTGTGTCTTTTGTCCATATTCCGCGGGAATGGAATAAGACAGCTGATTGTTTGGCTAAATGGGCTTCGGAGAGGCTGGTGGATTGGCAGATTGATGATTGGGCTTAGATTCCTTCGGAGCTTAGCTTGGATTTGGAGAGGATTCTGGTGGAGGATATTAGGGCTGCTGAATGATTTTGTTCTTGATTTTGTTGGTGCTTTCGGTCCCTTCTGGGCTTTTGCCCTTGGCTTGATTGTATTTCTGGTTCCTTTTATTCAATAAAATTTTTACCCCTTTTTTTAAAAAAAAAAAAATCATAAAAATTGAAATAATCTCTGAAGAAAACCGTAAAAATCATAAAAGTCAAAAATCAAAATAAAAGGAAAAAGTTTTAGAAACAATAAAAAATCAAGTAGATCCAAACAAAATGTTGAAACTGGGTAAATGAAAGGGTTCCAAGTGCTAAGTACTATACCAAATTCCGACCCTGCTCAAGAACGAGAAAATTGGAGGAGTTTCCATTTGGGTTTCGGATTTCAGAACTTGAAGGGAACATATCCCCAAAAAAAAAGTTCGAGATGAGAGTGCAATTCTGATTCTTGATCGCGCCAGTCAAAAAAATGAAAACCCCCTACCTGCCTAAAGCAAAGTTTATGGGGAATTTTCATTCCCACTCCTGCCATGTAAAATGGAGGCATAGATGAGGTAGTAAGGTGTTTAACAGAAAACAACAAAGAAATGAAGTCTCACGGGATGTTATGCTTGAAGGAATGCATAGGATGTATTTTGTTCAAAGACTTTGACAAAATTTCATTGGAAGATGCAAAGCCAAATTCCTCAAACTTAACCAACATCCATCGCCCATGCCAACATAGAATTTGGTCAAATTTCAGAAATTATTTTTCGTCAATCTTATTGGCTAAAAAAATTTGAGCAATACAAGTGGATTTTCAAGAATGTTGAGCATAAACTTTTTTATCACAGTTTTTCAAGGCATTTTTCTGCCACATAGACCATAATCAAAACATATTTAGCCACTTTTGAGGAATAATTTTGAACTCTTAGTTTTTTAACATTTGACCATGAAGACCATAATCCATTTAGCTATTTTTTAGAAATAAGTTTGAACTCTTCAAAGGTTGTTTACTTGTTAAGAATCCCGACCATAAAAAAATTATGGAAAAATTTCAAGATATTTTTACACCAAAAAGTTAATTTTTTATTACATTTGAATGAATTTATCAAAAATATTTTTAGAAATTTTTTCTTTTCAAAAGTTGTTTTCCTCAACTCTAGATTAATTACTTTTTCTTTTATCTTTCCTTTATACAAATCAAACAAAAATATTGTTCATTTTAAACATTTATTTACAAATGAAATATAATTAATAAATTATTATATAATATATGAAGAATAATCTAATAACAAACTAGTATATTTTAAATATATTATATTATTAAATTGTTTTTAAAATATTATATTAATATATTAAATTATCATTCAATACATTAACTTCAACACTATATTATAATATATATAATATATAATATATAACATATAATATCTAAGTTGCAGCCTATCATGGGTTGAAATTTGCACAATCTAAAAGATTTGCTAAATTTTGGCTTGAGGGTGATTGCCTCAATATCATTAATTATCTTAAAATGTTGCCATATCCTTCGTGGATGGTGGAGGTGCTTATTAATGATGCCATCAATATTATAGAGTCCTCAAATCAATGCATCATCTCTCATGTTTATAGAGAAGGAAATAGGTTAGTTGATTTTTTCGCCAATTATGAGGTCAATGATGCTAAGGTGTGGGGTGAACATAATCTTCTACCCAAGAAGCCCGCTCGATTATTCAGCATGATGCTCAAAGGTGTTGATAATTTTGCTCTTTTTATGATGATAGGTTGTCACATGTTCCTTACATGGTAACCTGTTTTGAGGTATATTTTGTTGAGAGGAAAGGTTGAGAGGTATGGTGTGTTGGCTCGAATGACTAGGCCTTCCTTTCTCATGATTTCCCTCTACCACATTGTCAATTCCACACAAATTATGGGTAGTCAGGAAGTCTTTTCCTTCTCGAGGTTTCTTATTTTTTGGTGCAAGATTTCTAAATTCATCTACCTTGTTTGCAAGTTCTTTCTGCTATTGGGGTTTTTGCATTTTGCTACCATGGGTGGGAGCCGAAACAATAGGGTGTTGGAACTTAGGGGCCAAGTTACTATCACCGAGGGAATAATTGTTGAAATTACTGGAATGTTGATGAACATGATGAATTTTTATAGAGACAAGAATGAGTCTGGCTCGGCTATGGATGTATTCTTCAAACATAATGAGCCAAGGAAGTTGGAATCGGCAAAGTGTGGAGGTTATTTGCGCTCTTCTCTTAAGGAAATATGGAGAGATGTCACATAGGAGATTATGAGGTACTTCACTTTGGATGGTTTCTTTTCTATCATTTTAGGGCACCATTTTGTTTTATTGAACCATTTTAGGCATAAAAAGAGAGTGTCCTTTCCATATTACCTCTTGGTTTCATTGGAAACTAGTATTAGGGATCACAGACGTAATCCTAAGAACTCGAAACTCCATGATGGGCTTATTGTATTGATAATTGACTATGTTAAGGCATTTATCCTCTCTGGTCAACCCTCAACTAGTAGAAAAAAGAAAAATATTCAGTATATCACTAGTTCTAAGGAGAATTTTGAGGATGGGGACTACTCCCCTAGCTTGGAGGCTTCTTCGAAAGGTGATTCGGAGACTCTTGTTGGGTTTGAGGGTAAGAAGAAGAAAAAGGCCCAATCTAATGCTCCCTCTAGAGATGAGGAGTCTATTTTTGGTGATGAGGTTGAGATTGTGAAGCCCTCCCAAAAATCGAAAGCTTTGAAAGGACTGGGAAGAAATAAGAAAAAGGCTATTGGAAATAAACAAAGAAGGCTTAATCCCTAATCTCAATGGCTAATGGGTATGATAGATGTGTTGAGAGTGAGGTTGAGCAGCCTAGTTCTAATCTTGGAAAAACCTCCATTGGTAAGAAGCTAAAGGGGTTGGAGAAGGAGACCCTGACCAAGGAGGTCACAACCAATAAAGGCCAACAAGGGATTTCCCTGTTCTTAATGTGCAGAACAAGAAGGTGCAACAAGTGATTAGCTCTTTGGGGAATTTAGAGAGGGAAGAGTAGCAAGGGCTTCCTGACTAGTGCTAGATCAGAATGTGGATAAAGGGGTGGAGGTTTCTGCTCAAAAATGGAAGGATACATTGAAGAATGCTTCTTCTAGCGAGGACTATGAGGCGGATTATGCCATCGACAAACATGGATTTAATTTTAGGAGGGAAATCATGCCAGATTATCTTGGTTTGGTAAAGAATCACTCTCTTTATTTAATCTATTTAAATGGGTCTTTCATGAAATGAATTCTACTAATGTTCATCTTAGAGTGGCTTGCACTAATGTCGATGAGGCTTCCTCTTCTAAGGGACCGGTTATCCAAACTCAGATTGATAAGGTTCAGGCTGAAGTCAAATAGCTTTGTGATACTCTCAAGATGGTTGCAGATGAAATGCTCAATATGAAGAATTCCTATGAGCAAAAATTTGCTATTTTGGAGGGAAAGTTATAGAAGGTTGTGGAGGTTAGCAAACATGCCATGTGTAATGAGGTGACGGGTTTATGTCTTTTGAATGAAAAGGCTAGGAAGTGACTGGGGGACAACTCTGGAGCGAAAAACTTGGTGGTTGAAGGTGATGTGCAACATAAAACTACTAATGAAATTGGTCCTTCAACCCATACTCACAACAAGACTAAGCTTAATGCTAAGAAGGGTGTTCCTGCTGTTGAAGTGGTGGAAGTTATCAATGCTAACTAGAAAATTACTCACAATGATCTTGAAGCGGCGAACATGCTAAAAAATCTTTAGTTTGCTTCTATTTTTTGTGCCTTTTTTAGTTGTCTCTATGTCGTTCTTTGGCTTCTTTTTGGCCGCTTCTCCTATCTTTGATTATATGGTGTTGTAGCGGCTTATCTTGTAAAGGGTTTTGGGTCCCTTCAAACCCTATTTTTCCTATAATCAAAAACATATAACATCTAATATATAATTTAATATACTAAATAATAATTTTCTAATATTATAATTTAATTTTTAATAATCTAATTTTTTTTTAATCATTTAATATAAATTATTAAATGATTTTTAATATATATTATATTAAATTAACAAATGAAAGAACAAAATGATCTTGCCAACATTTGGCCTCCAAATTGACAAGTTTTTCTCCTATTAATAGGGATAGTTTCTTCCTTGAATACAGGTAAGCCAATGATGTTCATAAAAGATTATGGATTACATTTGTTAGAATAAAAGTGCCCATTTTTGTTGCTCAATGAACTACATAAAGTATTTAACTCTCTTCAATGTTCTTAATATATTTGGCTCAGATCCTAAAGGCTCTGCAATACTCTTTTCTTTGCAACAATGCTTTAGTTTTTAAAGTAGAAGAAGGTTGGAAAATGTAGGATGGAACTAACATCTAGGACCATCCACCAATGATATAGGTTGGATTTTAGCTTCTTTAATTAATGGAATTGTATTTTAAGAATTTTTGGACAAATTGTTGAGAAATAATTAACCAAACTCATGATTTATAAGGGACCTATAGAAAATATGTGTTTTTACCAAATAATGAATGGTAGTTATTTTTGGTCCACAATGGACATATATAGATGGAAATGAAGTACCCCACTTGGTTTATGTATCCAGAGAAAAGAGGTCTAAATTCAATCATCACAAGAAAGTCGGTGCTATGAATTTTTTGGTATGGTAGACATATTCTTAGCTGTTTTTTTGGGGAATTGAAATAAATTTCAATTGGGTTTTTGAAGTCTATTTTGTTAATGTGGTTCTTGTGCTAAGCATTCTAATTGATATCCTCAACATTTTGTCACTATTTCAGGTTTGACAATCAAGTTGTTCTTACAAATGTTTCTTACCTACTGTTGGAAAGAAAGTTTGTTATGTTTAGTTCTCCTAAAGGTTTGATGGTATTGATAGTCATGATCGATATGCCAACCAAAACATAGTTTTCTTTGATGTAAGTAAGAAGATGACCAAGTCAGTTAGTATCTGGTTAACACATTGACTATGATGACAACTCTCTTATGTCACATAAACTATGTTTACCAACTTGTGTAAGTGACACCTTTCATTTATTACATGTATTTGTCCCATGTGGTTTGAAATTCTAATGAACTTATGATTATTATAGGATTAGTGCATGTGTATTCGTTAGGATGTTGGCCCTATTTACATTAATAAGCATGAATTAGATCGTGCAACAAACTTGATAAATGTCAGAAATACGGATTAAGTTCTTCAATTAGAAACATAAAATAAGTTTCAAATTTGATATGACTTGTTAGAAATCAGAAATAAGACTAATAAAAAATTGAAATTTGAAAGAAGCAATCAGCAACTAGATGAAACATAATAAGAATGACACAAAATTTACTTCTGGAAAACCCTTAACAAGGAAGACTCAACCTCAAATGTAGAATCCTCACTGTATCAACTTAAAAAAAAGCTTACAAACATAATAAGTTGAACCAATAAGTGACACAATAGCAACACATTATGTAATGAAGCAATCTTGCAGTTGATTCCCACACTACAATCCTATGCAGTTGAAATCACTATTTATAAGAAAAGTGCAACCTTTGGAAATCGTGTGCTCCAAACAAGGTTATCAAAATCATGGACAAATGCTAGTACCACCTCTTGCATGCAAATGTAATGCTCCAAGAGAAACCCTTCCAAAATAGGAGTCAAACAATAAAACCTAGATGTTTAAGAGAATTCTCTTACACTTTACACATTGTTTGGAACATAAATAAGGTTTTTTTTAATCATTAAATAAAAACAATAAATATTTAAATGTCTTTTTCAATGGAATTTTTTTTAATATCTCTACATATTCAAGTATGTGACTTTGAACCCTAATTAAATCATACTAAACTCTAAACCCTGAACCCTCTACCCTATACATTGGATCCTCAACCCTCATATGTCTTTGTCCCTCCCTCCTCTTCTCTCCTTCTCTCTATCTCACTTCTCCCTCCATCTCTCCCTCCATCCATCCCTCCCTCCCTCTCTATCCTAATCCCTTAACCCTATACCCTCTACCCTTAAACCCTCTACCCTCTACCCTCAACCCAATACCCTAAACCATCAACCCTATAACCTCAACCATTAAACTCTCTACCCTAAACCCTCAACCCTCAATCCCTCAACCCTAATCCTTCAATGCTTAAATCCTACACCCTCAACCCTTAATCCCTCAACCCTCAATCCCTAAACCCTCAACTATCAACCCTTAATCCCTCAACCTTAAAACCCCAAAACCCTCAACCCTATACCCTCTACAATATACATTAAACCCTGAACCCTCAATTCTCAACCATCTACCCTATACATTAGATTCTCAACCATAATCCCTCAACCATATACCCTAAAACCTATATACTCAACCCTATACCCTCAACCCTCAACCCTAAACCTCCTCTCAACTCTTAAACCCTTAAACCCTCAACCTTTAACCCCTCAACCCTCTAATACATTATACCCTCTACCCTATACATTGGAACCTCAACCCTAAACTCTCATCCTCTCACTCTCACACTCCCTCTCTCTCACTCCCTCTAACCACCTATCTCTCAAGTCTCTCCCTCACCTCCCCTCACACTCTCAAGTCTCTCCCTCTGACACCCCCCCTCCTCTCTCTCTCTCTCTCTCTCTCTCTCTCTCTCTCTACATACATATGTACATACAATCTTACATACATACAAGCATACATGTACATATGTACATATGATCTTACATACATACATACAGGCATACATACATACATGCATGTATTGATAATACATACATGCATATGCATCATACAAGCATATATACAAACATACAAATATATACACATACATGCAATAGAGTAGCATTTAAGATAAAGCAAGATATAACGCAAGTGCATTATAACACACTCGTGTTATGTCTCGCACAAACGTAAAAACCATGTTAAAACTAAAAAATAATGTGAGTGTGTTACAACGGGCTGCTTGTTTCTTGTTTTGGGAATCCCCAAGCCTTGGGCTTGGTATTTGACATAATCACGTCCGTGCTCACTGTTAGGTTTGCAAGTGTTTCAAAGTCAAAAAAATCTAACACCTGGGTAATGTTAGACTCTCTCTTAGCTATCTAACAATGTAATTTTTTTCACATTTTGACAATGTTAAGCCTTTGATCCATAATTTCTTCTATTTGTGTCTGTTTTTTGGCAAATCCCAATATTTGGTGTTTTCTTTGTTATAAATTAACCCTTGATCGAAATTTCAAATAAATTACATTTTTAGAAACTGGACTCTATTTTACACATATTAAAATAATAATAATAATTTTTAATTAGTTTTCAGAACTTATAGGGATAGCATAACCAAAATTCTATTTTTTAGGAAGTGTCTACTTTAAAAATTAGTAAAAAATCAAATATTCTTAAAAAAATTATCAAAAAAATCAAGCATAAACTACATATTGCTAGCTAATTTTTCACCAAATCGATTTTACAATACTAAAAAGAAGTTAACTATGCTAGGGAGCCACAAAAGTTTCTATGTTATGTTTTTCTAACAAAAACATCAATTTCTATGGTCGCCTCTTTTAAACCCCTTAATCTCAACCATTTTTTTTTTTTAAATAGTAGTTTAGAAAATAGACTCGGAGCACTACAATCCTTGTTTTTGTTGCATGTCAAAATTTTGAGTGTAACTATCCTCAATTTCACGTTCAGAGTTAGTATTTCCTAATTTCAAAAAAAAAAGTGGCCACTTAAGCCCCTTTTTTGGCCCCCCATCTTTTTGCACTTACCCCAAGATAGCCAATTAACCCTCAATACAAGTAGTGTAATTAGTAAAAAGAATCGGACACTCAGCCAAGGCTAAGTCACATGAGTAAAAGAATTAAAGGGTAGAAACAACAACTGGGGGGTAGGCACAAACTGGCTCACATTTGTATACATATATTTCAGTAGGTAAATTTGAAGCAACACCCATACTATAGTATCTATTTGCATCTCTTAAAACAATACAGATTACAAATTGTTTATCAAAATCCATATCAAATAGAGCTTATTTCTACCAACAATTCATTAATTATCACCTATATATATATATATCAAATTCAAACCACCAAACCCATAATAGTTGAAGATGTAATGTTCCCTTAACTAGTTTAAAGCTTATCATTGGGGTTATCGCTTCTAGGCTTATTTATACTTTACTCTATAGAATTAGAGACAAATTAAGTTAGACCAATTAGGGACATTACACTTGTGGAGTAACACTAGATTCCTCAATTCGAAAAGCAAGGAAAGATACTTATGTTTGCTAGAAACCATTTTAGAGTCACTCAAGAACTCAAGTTGGAATCATGATAAAGCAACAGCAAACCCAATGTCAAGGGACACTGAAAACTCACAAACTGACACAACTTAGGAATCTATAAAGCAACAGTATATTGAAAAATGATTTGAAACTGAAATGAAGTGCAGAGATCAAAATTGCACAAAAGTGCATGGATGGCAACGTAGAGCTCCTCGATACATTTTCAATGCTACAAGAATCACGAAAATTGAAGATCGTGGCAAAAAATTATGAGCTCAAGAGCCATAAAACAACATCTAATTTCAATCAACAATAAATGCATCCAAACAAAAAAAATTCTTAAATTAACCTATACCACTAGAAAACTAGGATCGTTAGCTTTCCAACAATATTTTGTTTACAAAATTTCACCATCTGGATCAAAAGTTATGCAAAAACAAAAAAAAAACCTAAAAGATGACCTTTTAACGCTAACCACGTGCAAAAATTGAACACTAAATAGGCACAAAAATACCACTCCTGGTCATAGCATATGACCTCAATGAAGAAAAAGGTTTTAAAAAATCCTTAATTTTACCCCCATCAGTAGCGGTGGGGCCATTAGGCAGAGCGATGAAGGGTCGATGACCCAAGGGCTATGCCACCCCCAGCACTAGCCCTTCCTCCGACTACAACTGCGGGCTATATAGACTTCGTCAATGCTTTAAAGGTTGTGGTCGACAAAAAGTTTAAAAATCAAACTTTCAATATTACAAAACTTGTTAGTTGATAAATCAAAGTTTTTAATAAGCAAAAACTTTATTATAAAATAAATCTCTGATCCATAAAAGAAATTGTACCCCTTCTGACCTTTAGATTGCAATGAATCTACCAAACAAAGCCTATCGATGTCGAATAAATTGTCCCTCGTGACAAAATTAAAATGCCTTGCAAATTGAATGAAATCCTTCCATCGTGATGTGACAAGAATAAATGCCAACGCGAATGAGATGGTTGGTCTATGCCGACAATGTCAAAACATAGGTTTTTGAAACTTTTATTAATATGAAAACCAATGCCCATATAATAAATTAGTCATACCTCGATTTGATAGGTATAGGGAAAAGGCCAACCGAAATAAATGGATTTCACCAATGATGCGATTGATGTGATAGGGACCAAATTGAAGGAGGACGATGACGCTAGAACAATACAATGCTCGCACAGACTTAGAATATGCTACGAATATGTTGCATTCCGCATAAAATATGTTGATCGTGTAGACCTGACGCCGTACGACCATGTACAGATACATACGGTCATATGGCTTAAAAAAATTGCTTGCACCCAAACTAAAAGCCTCAAATTTTGACGATTTGGTAGTTGATCATCAGGTTTTCAAACCTCCCAGATGCAATGGTGAGGTTGATTTTTGCTCAAACAGCTCTGAAATATCATATTTTTGTTCAAACTACTTTGAAATATCAGCTACCCTCTAGATCTAGCAACTAAAACCCTAGCTTCAAACCCCTGCAGATCTAACAAGAATCATGAAAATTGAAAATCATGGCAAAAATTTATGAGCTCAGGAGCCATAAAACATCTAACTTCAATCAACAATAAATGCATCCAAACAACAAACTTTCTAAAATTAACCTATACCACTGGAAAATTGGAATCATCAGCTTTCCTACTATTTCATTTGCAAAATTTCGTCATCTGGATCAAAAGTTATGCAAAAACGAAAAAAAGCCCTAAAAGAGGGTCTTTCAACACTAACCCAATGCAAAAACTGAACACTAAATAGGCACAAAAATACCACTCCTAGTCATGGCATATGACCTCAACGAAGAAAAATATTTTAAATAATTCTTAATTTTACCGCCATTAGTGGCAATGGGCCCAATAGGCAGAGTGGTGCAACGACGGCGGCCCAAGGGCTACGCCACCCTCGATGCTAGCCCTTCCTCTGACTGTGACTACGGGCAATATAGACTTTGTCGATGCTTTAAAGGTTGTGGTTGACCAAAAAGTTTAAAAATCAAACTTTCAATATTACAAAACATGTTGATTGATAAATCAAAGCTTTTAATAAACAAAAACTTTATTATAAAATAAACCTCCAATGCATTAAAGAAATTATACCCCTTCTAACCTTCAGACTCGAATGAATCTACCAAACAAAGCTTGTTGATGCTGAATAAATTGTACCTCACAACAAAGAATTAAAATGCCTTACGGATTGAATGAAATCCTTCCACTGCGATGTGACAAGAATAAATGCCAACATGAATGAGATGGTCGATTTGTGCCGACAAAGTCAAAACACAAGTTTTTGAAACTATTATTAATATGAAAACCAATGCCCATATAATAAATAATTCATACCTCAATTTGACAGGTACAAGGAAAAGGCCGGCCAAAATAAATGGATTTCACCAATGATGCAACTGATGTGATGAAGACCAAATCGAAGGACGATGATGCTGGAACAATACAATGCTTGCACAAACTTGGAATATGTTAGGAATATGTTGCATTCCACATAAAATATGTTGATCGATTGTGCAGATCTAAGGTCGTTCGGCCATGTACAGATCCATACGATCGTATGGCTCAAAAATTTTTCCCTTGCACCCAAATTAAAAGTCTCAAATTTTGATGATTTGGTAGTCAATCTTCAGTTTTTTAGGCCTCCCAGATGCAATGGTGAGGTTGATTTTCGCTCAAACTATTCTAAATATCAGCTACCCTCCAAATCTGGCAATTGAAACCCTAGCTTCAAACCCTTGTAGATCTAACAAAATATGTTAGATTTTGATGAAACAAAAGTCGATCTTGACTTTCTCAGACGCCTTGGTTTCAATGGCAAGGCTCTCAAGACCCCAACTTGCACCCAGCAAAACTTTCATGCCAAGATTCGTCCCTCAAATCTAAGAAGTTTGTAGCACTAAAGTTTTGATACCATGTAAGAGTTTATGGTGAACTCCTCAAACACCCTAGGATTACCTGCAAGACAAAATAACTTCCACAAGAAAGAAATGGCAGAAATATCATGCTATCATTAAAGATGCAAGAATGCCAAATTGAATATGTGAAAAAGTGCATATGGTGCCTTGCTTATAAAGGCAAGGAGAGAGATAGGATTAGACAAGATCATAACAAGCGTTTTAATCCTATCACATGAGACAACTAAGTCCTAACAACCTAGGATAAGATAAGCTCTATAAAAGACAACTCATCCTTCTATAAGGAACTTTAGAGCCTAAGTAAACTCTATAAAAGACAACTCATCCTTCTATAAGGAACTTTAGAGCCTAAGTAAACTTAACACGTGAATATGTCCCATAATTACCTAGTGAGTGAATCAACTAAGTACAAGACATTTATTCACACCAACAAGACAGGCATTGATTGTATGGATGACTTCAAAGATTTCACTCTGGACCCTATGAATTTCCCTGAGAAAGATATGAGAGTTTATTGAACAGATCCATGTTACTAGGCAAAAATATGTTCTTATAGTTGATCCGGATACTACTAAACTTCATTTTTTATCACGAACTAACCCAATTCTCTAGTGAAACTACTTAATTTATATTTGGTTATTAATTTTATGATATGATGTGTTTATGACATGGAGTTTACCATAGGATATATTAAACACCACAAAATGTGTACAAGGAGTATATTTTTAGACATATGGGTAGTTGTATAAAGGGACTTCAAAAATGACAGGAGAAACAGGTGGAATATTTAGAATCCTGCAAATGTGTTTTGTGACATGCTTATTTATGTACCCATATGAATCAAATAGAATTTAGCAACACGGTAATAGCATCCATACAATTTGCTAACATGTGCAGGAATAGCTGTAGATGAAACATACAAGACTTTTCAAAGAGGGATGAAAGAGGACATGTTTGTGAAACAAGCAGGTGTCCCTTACCTTACACAACTAAGGCCAGGCCCAGTATATTTACCGGATTTTCTCAACACCAAGACTTTCCAGCAGATTTTTCCACCAGTCCACACAGTGCTAGCTGAAAGAGATAGTTAATCCCAGACCTGGAAAACTCGAACAACTCAGTTTAATTATTCTATAAAATGAGAATGTTAGTTTCAGCAATACCCATTGCTCATCATTCTAAATACTTGTGGATAGTTATTGTGACTACTATTTAAGAATTAAATTGGCACTCCACATGTTTATAAGAAAAAAAATGTTTAACTTGAATTTTCTCATCTCTGTTTTGTAGTGACATTACTAAGCTGTGTAGTTGATAAGTTTGACTGAGCAAATCTTCTTTTATATTTACCGTTTATTTTTCATGTCCATTAGAATGTGGTCTACTACTTGATGGATGCTTATATTTTTTCATAGTCTGCCGTTGTTTTGGATTAGTATGTTTATGAGTACAATACTCGAAAGTAATCTATGGTTGACAGGTTAGCAAAGTAAGAAGCAATTAGTTCAGGATACAATTCCGACATGCACTGACAAGAATTGCGATACCATTAAGTAGATTCGACCCATGTTGTATCCTATGAAGTCTACTAAAGAACAAGCAAATTTTTAGTGGAGAACCACTGCATGAGCCAGATGAAACATTTTCAAAAAAAGTCTCACATTTAAAAAAAGAAACTCTCATACTACAATTATAATCATGCCCTGGCTTGAGACTTTTGCTTACATATTTCTGAGAAGCATCGATGATCACTCTAGATGCAGTGTAAAAATATTGTCATCATGGATAAGCCTATGCAATGGAATATAAATGAAAAAAGGATAAACAAGAAAGAATCTTGGGAGAACAAACCATTCATTTGGTTGATACCTCTGCAATAAATTTTCCTTAGAAAAATATGAAGGAATCTTAGATAATATGTTTTGGCTTCCTTTTCATTGAGGCCAATGAAACAATGAGATCTTGAAAGCTTTAGAAACGAGCATTTGGGAAAGTTATCCAACCCATGAGGAATATATTCATTAACCTTTATATGGACACTGAATTACTAACTAATGAGATTTTTTTGGCAAATGATACAAAATGATTTTAATGAGAAATTTATATGTATTCATTGTGTTTTCATTATGTGTAATTTGTCATAATATTTTCAAAGAGTGGATGTGACTTGGAAAACACACAGGTTATGCCTTTTGTGATCAACAACAACAAATTCTTATTGTCAACTCACTTATTTCAACCCTTAATCTATGGTCTAACATTAAAAAAGGAATGAAAAATACAGTATCAAAATGTTCATCAACACACCACAACATGGAAACATTCAAAACAGAACACACACACAAGATTGAATGCACAATGATACCAAGTTTGCCTTGGAAGAAACCCTAATTGGGTGTAAAACTCTTGCAAGAGTATTCCAAAGGCATCTCATTCACTATCTTAGGCATCTTTACAAGTTTACTGTTTTACATTGCTGTCCAGCCTAATTGAATCTTTGACAACATTTACAAACTCCTTCGCATCTGTTCTTCAACCTTTGCAACTTTCAAATCCTGACTTTCGTACTTATCCATGTGGTTTGAATGGAAAAAGAATGTTTACTCTCGAGCCAGCCCTGTAGAATTCATGTTTACAACAGATATAACATTCCTCTATGGACCAAAATAGAGAAAAGTACATGAAATAAATAAATTCAAGTCCAAAAACCCTTTGCATTCCACTCATTGTCTGTATCAAAACATTTTGTCTGCTTTCACCAGTATGAAATTGACGAGGCATTTTCTTGTTTTCTGTTTCCTCAAAGCATTCACTACAGTAGATAGTGCAATCACCTTGAAATTTATGAGTTCAGCACGGAAAACACTCATTCATCCCCTGTTGTAAGTGGTGATCTTTCCATGCTGCTGTTTAAACTTAATGCTGATGTTTGCAACCTGAATTAATGGTCATCGAGATGTTCTGGATCATCCCTGCTATCCTCCAATGCATGTCACAAAATGTAATGCATCATGAAACATCAATTTTATGTCAGAAAGAGTCTCCTAGTCATATGTCCTAAAGTGAACCTCCATATGACCACATTGGTCCAGCTTAAGTGACCTGAATTTTGGGATCAATGAGTGTCGTACAAAGAAGTCACAATCCATTTATAATGGCTGAGTCAGCATGACTGCACATTCATGAGGAAATGTGCTAAAAAAACATATATGCAAATTATGAAAGCATGAAGAGAGTAAAATTCATGAGGATTATGATCTTCTCGTGAGTAAAATTGTAATAAAACACATGAAAGTTATAGAAATACTATAGGTTATTGATACTAAAGATAGATTAGTAGTCTTATAGTGTGAAATATACTTGAAGTTACCCTATCATTAAAAAATTGGATGGAAACCAAATGAATTCTGAGTTTCATAGCACAATCCATTTGATGGTGTTTGGCTTGATATGAATGAGGTTTCCAACTTCTGCAGCGGAACTACATGTTCCTTGCCAAAAGCTGGGAATTGCCCAAGAAAAGATACACAGACAGAATGTTGTCTAGTGTGCGATGATGCCAATATTACAAAGTAGGAAGGTCCCCCTTTCAAAATCACCAATTCTGGAATCCTCAGATTGCTGGGAAACAAAACTCTGGCTGCCAGTGCAATACATTACAATGGTCTCTTGGAATACAATGTGCATAATCTATATGGGCTCTCAGAGGTCATTATGACCAAGAAGGCATTGAGATCAGTACTAATGAAAAGACCCTTCGCATTGACCCATTCTACCTTTGTTGGATCTGGAGTCCACGCCGCACATTGGACAGGGGATAATGCTACAACATGAGACAATCTTGTGTACTCCATACCTACAATTCTAAATTTTGGAATGTTTGGAATCCTCATGGTGGGTGCTGATATTTGTGGTTTTGCACAAGACACAACAGAAGAACTCTGCAATAGATGGATTCAACTTGGTGCATTTTATCCTTTTTAAAGATCATTCCAAAAAGAATTCAGTTCATCGAAAGCTTTACTTATGGAAATCTATAACAGAGTCTGCAAGGAAAGCATTAGGTCTACAATAGCACCTTCTTCCATATATAGCACCTCTGTTTTTCACATTCTATAATAAACAACCCCAATTTTTTTTTCTGATTTTCTTCCTCAGACTGTTTGCTGTTTGTGTTTGTTTTGTTTGCTGTTTGTGCTTGTTTAATGAAGTTTTTGCAAGGGTTTACATTGCATGCTTGAATTTCAACATTGTGCATAAACAATAGATACATAAAAAGCATAAAGAAGCTGGAAACAAACTCTTTCAGGAACTAAATATGTTCAGATTTCTTCTATTATTTTTTCAGTCATATAAAACATCAAAAATCAGAACTTTAAACTTATATCAGACCTGGAAAGATGTCCAGCAGCAAAACTAGAAGCTCCAAGAGCAAAGATGCCAATACCCAAGATGCAATATAAAGATACCCAGCTGTGACGAATTGAAGTGTAAGCAAATGGGTCCCCAAATCTGATGAAACAACCACCTTTCAACTCATAAAATTCTGTGCACACTCTCCAAGAAGGCCGTACTCCTCAAGAAGGGCGATTTTGCTCAATAAAAATAAATACTTCATTAAAAAACCTGCAACCAACTCTGAAAGGGGCACCCTAGGTAGGAATAAGGATTCTTGCAACACCCATATTGATATCTTGCCTCCTTTTTGACTTGTGAACAAAAAAGTGATTCCTCAGGCAAACTGAAAACTCCAGAAAAAAGCCAAAATATCACTCCAATCTGAACATAAAGCACTCCACACTAGAAAAAACCATACCACACACCAAAATCCAATGAAGAAGCACTCAAAAATACTGAAAAATCTTCATCATGAAACCTCTGTTGCGATTCCTGTGATGAAACCACACCACTACCAGCCTGAGCAAGGTCTTTCACTATCGGGGCTGATCTTGGAACTGAGGGGTATTGTCCTCAACTCTGTCCTCTAAGTTCTGGCTTCAAACCAGCAGCATAACACCTTGAACAATATCCAGCATAAACTCCAAATGAAGCCTCAAAAGTGTTTTCATGTTTTCTCAAGAAGTGGTCGCCCAAAACCCTAAACCCATGCATCTTGACTTAATTTAAAATTTTAATTCAAATTTCTTTCTTTCTACAGTCACCTTTTTTGTCCCCTTATGACCCCTTAATTCAACTTTATAACTTAAAGTCACCCTTTTAATAACCCCTTCAAAACCATTAGCCAAATATTAAAATAATTTCACCAAGTGACTTAAGTCATTGAAATATACACAAACTGGCAAGCCAGACCTGGTCCAAGCACCCAAAGGGACTTACTATTTTTAGTAATAAGCAAATCATCGTCCAAAGGCTCAAAACTGGAGGCAACTGAAAACACTGGAGCTCAACACCAGCAACCCCCAACCACTGACCCCTGCTAAAAATAGTAAAGACCTGGCAAAAACACTAACTCAACTGGAATTGAGTCCCCTAACTGAACCTCCTAGCCAACAGGAACCCGGAAATTGGTTAGAGGTAATGTCCATTGATACCCAACTAGGAGGGGACATTACACATTTCCCCCAGGACATTTACATTGGGTATCAGCACCCAGCTCCTTTTAGGAAATGGAGTTCTAGTCTCCCCTGTTCTGAAGGAAGGAGCAAGGCCTGTGGAGGATTATTTTCCAAAGGGAACCTGGTACAGTCTGCTTAATTTTTCAGATTCTATACAGATGGAAAGAGGTTCACATGTATGGCTTCAAGCTAAATTAGATACCATCAATGTTCATGTATATGAAGGGACTATATTGCCTGTGCAAGAAGTGGGTATGACAACTAGAGAAGCAAGAAAAAGCCCATTCAGTTTGGTGGTGGCAATGGGCAGCAGGCTGGAAGCAAATGGGAAGTTATATTTGGACAATGGATATGATTTGAAAATGAAATTGAAGAGGGGCAAATCAAGTTTTTTGAAGTTCCATGCAAATGTTGAAGAGAAAAATCTTCGGTTCATTCAACCAATATATTCTTTGCGGATGAGTCCGTGAGTCCCTGTGGAAAGTGTGAAAGCAGGATTTTGTGTCACGCGGAGGGCTAGCTCAAGAGCATAATGGAAGCATTGAAAGGATCTGATCGCTGATGCGTGTGACTGACAAGTGATCCACATTAATAAAATTAAAAAATAGTGCTAAATAAATTGGCACTAGCATTTATGCAGCGAGAAAATTCATTTATTTTATAGGATGATTAACTGAGCAACTGCAGGAAGACATGATAATCATAATTCGATCTACATTTGAATAATAAAGTAGATGATGATAATTTGCGAGAGAATAAGCTTTTTAGAGCAGTGATTTAGTGATTCTCATGGCTAAAGTATTGAAGTTTTCCATGTCACAAATTAAGCGTTTTGTTACATGTCTTGCTGGAAATCTGAAGGCTACCCATTGAGAAAAAAATATTCTTCCAAACAATTGTAGTTTCTTACCCAAAACAAGCATCATAGATCTCTGTCTGAAGGCTAAATGGCAACAAAACAGAGTACCAGAATAAATGGCATAATGAGAAAAATAAAAAATCAGTTAAAAGAGAAAACTAGAAAAATGAAAAAAAAAAATTATTAGGTATACTAAAAATAGGATCATAAATGTCCCGACTATAAATTAGAAGCATTTGAACATTCCCTCGTTGTTCGTGT
This sequence comes from Sequoia sempervirens, assembly GCA_007258455.2. Taxonomy (NCBI): domain Eukaryota; kingdom Viridiplantae; phylum Streptophyta; class Pinopsida; order Cupressales; family Cupressaceae; genus Sequoia; species Sequoia sempervirens. The sequence continues at coordinate 148,323,086 of VDFB02379711.1, read as the reverse complement.
GACATCAGACAAAATCATGAGGGAGAAGCTACCACTAAATGAACGTAAAACTCATCTCACAGTTCAAAATATCTCTGCATAAGAAAAGAAATAGGGATCTAACACTAGGTATTACAATAATATTGTACAAGAAAACAACCATGTACATAAAATTACAGATCCAATTCCTTTATTTAACAGATAACAACAGAATTGTTTTAAAATAAAACACAACAATAAATGATCCAGAATTGTGAAGGAGGAGACTTCACAACAAACACCAGTCTAACAGTCTAATCTTATTCCATATACATAAAAGAAAACCCTATTAAAGACCACAAACCGAAGTGTATATCAGATGGAAAGGCGGGTAGCAGAGATCACAACGCCATCTAAATCAGCATAACACCATTCTCCCGGAACAATTATGGTGCCAGCAATGGTGAGCGGGACGTTGATTTCTCCGTGGCCCTTCTTATTCGATCTCAGAGGGTGCGCTGCCAGAGCCCGGACTCCAATATCACAGCTGTTAATTTCATGGGCATCACGGACGCAGGCATTGAGGACGATGCCACTCCATCCGTTAGTGTGAGCGAGGTGAACGAGTTGGCCGCCAAGCAGAGCGCAGCGGAGGCTGCCACCGCCATCTACCACCAGCACTCTGCCCTCCCCTGGCTCCGACACCATCTCCCTCACTTTCACATTGTCTTCAAACACCTTCACCGTCGCTATGCTACCGCTGAATACTGGCCTGCTTCCGTATATTTGGAACATCGGAGGCAGAATCCTCACCCGCCCATCTCTTACCTGTTCTTCGTACGCGTCGCACAAATCTGTTGTCGCCATGGTCGGCAATCGCTTCTGGACTGCTATGACCCCGTCAAAAGAAATGGAGGGGGAACTTGGAGCACAACGCAGGGGCTTTGTGTCCTTTTCTGTTTCCCAGCCCTTTTTGATATTACCCGCATTCGATGTGTCCACTTCTCCCAGCTTCACCTCTCTATGACCATTTATGCAACCACCCTCTCTCCTTACATGTCCCCACCCCCGCTGCCTGCCAAAAAAAGCAGCGGATGAAACTTGCTGCTCAGAACTCCCGCGTTTCTCAACTGATGGCCGCCTAACACCCTGCAATGCATGTGGGTGCCAATCCTTCACTACCTCTGCATACCGTCTTCCCCTTGGACCTGCACAGCGAGCAGAAACAACAGAAAATCGCCCATCCTGGCCGCCAGAAACCCTAGCCACGGGCGAACACAGAGCTGACATCTTCAATCTATATTATATAATATTATAATTTTATTATCTAATATATTTAATTATAAATTATATGTTATATATGTTACATATTATATAGTATATATTATAATATTATAATATGATGTTAAAATTATATATTAGATATTATATATGTTACATATTATATAGTATATATATTATAATATTATAATATATTGTTAAGTTAATATATTACATGTTAATTTAATATATTAATATAATATATAATATATTAAAAATAATTTGTGAGAGGTTGGGCGGGTGCCACCCTACAAGAGAAGTGTGGTCATAGCAGACACATCGACTAGTGACATGGTCTGGGGAGGTGTTGGCATGTGTTTTTGATGGCGGGTTCTAGAGGCTTCCTCAGGAGGGTGATGTCATTATTCCCTTGTGACATGTGTCAAGTCTTGTTGTTGGCCTTTCTTATTACTACAACTCGCCACCCGAGTCATCATTTATCGTTACGGGTTGGTTTTTCTAGGTCCCTAAGAGTTGTTTTATCACCATTTTCTTTGGGTTTTTCTAGGCAAGTCTTGTGTTGGTATGGGACGCTTCATTCTTCTAGTCTCGGCTATAGAATTGGAGATGGGAGAAATGGTGACTCCTATTTAGCTAATGAGCTCAAAGCGTCAAATGGCATTTCTTGGCCTAGTTACCTCGCTTTGTCTGAGCCGGATAATTTGCCACCTAGATTACTTAACCTTTGCAATGGTGAAATGTGTGGCTGGTAAGGGTTTCATGGCGGAGGCGAAAGGCTATCGAGTGGATTCATGCATTTCCTCTTGCGTCCTGGTCGATCTCCTAGATGTTGGGGTCTTGAAGGCGAATGCTAGGGTGATTATGAAGCATCTTTTCAAGATGGATTTGTTGGTGGGCCTGGAGAAAACACTGGCAATGCCCTCGCTGGGTAAAGGTATCCCTCGCCTCGTGATCTCAGGGTGTTGGAAGACCCAAATGCCTTGGTAAAATATTATCCCTTCCTTCTTGATTTGAGTGGTTTGGCTTTGGAGGAGCATCATAGGCTGCCTAGTGTGAATACCGATTATTTGAAGAAATTCCCCTTGGTTGTTATATCGGAATCGGCTTGGAAGCACGAATTCAGAGTGTTCGCCCAAAAGAATGTCTGGTAATGGGGCAGTGGGGTTTGGTTTTGTGATTTCAGTGACTTTGGTATATGTCTGGTCTAGGTCTATGTATGGCTATATGTTTTTTGTTCAATATAATGGTAATGAATTGTAGGTGTCTATGTTGGGGGATTTGTGGGTTTCAGCCCCGTATGGCCTATATGGTGGTCTTTTTGGTGTCTAGGGTTGTCATGTAGGATGTGTATGGTGTAGTAGTGCAGGGATTTGTTCTATGTTGCCCATAGGCAGGGGCTTGGACTTTGTAAATTTTTTTGAAAATTAATATAAATCTTACCTTACCCATCAAAAAAATATATATTAAAAATAATTTAATAATATAATATATTTAAAATATATTATATATTTGAATTTGTTATTAAATTATTTTTAAAATATTATATTAATATATTAAATTAGCATTCAATATATTAACTTCAGCACTATATTATAATATATATACTATATAATATATAACATATAACATCTAATATATAATTTAATATATTAGATAATAGTTTTATAATATTATATTTTAATTTTTAATAATATAATATACTAATTTTTTAATCATTTAATAAAAATTATTAGATGATATTTAATATATATTATATTAAATTAACATATGAAAGAACAAAATTATCTTGTCAACATTTGGCCTCCAAATTGACAAGTTTTTCTCTTATTAGTAGGGGCAGTTTCTTCCTTGAATACAAGTAAGCCAATCGAGTTTTTCTATTGTTGGAAAGAAAGTTTGTTATGTTTAATTCTCCCAAAGGTTTGATGGTATTCAAGGACCCGTATATGTCAATATGAGATCTACATTTTTTTGGATTCCCAACTCTCATGTTTTTTTCCCAATAAAATTCTATTTTTAAATTTTTTGATCTTTTGGTTTGTTGAGTTATTGTAGTGAAAGATTTTTACTACCATGGGTATGATGACATTGATTGGAATGACCCTAATAGTATTGTGAGGGAAAAGGACCAATAGCTTCTACCAATTTTATCTATGAAATATTAGAGAAGGAAAAATGTTGCAATTAGAGGATGTAGAGGTCAGTTATAAAGAAAACTTGAACACCCTCTCAAGAGAATGTAAATAAATCTATATACTTAATAGAGAAAGTAGGAGTTGGCTATCTAGCAAAAAAGGAAGAATGTGGGGCTACAAAAGCTTTCATATTTTATTTTAAGAGAACAACAACATTGGGAATTCACGCCTAAGCTTAACAAAATAGGAGATAGAAAAGAAAACATTGTCATACCTTGCTTTGGAAGATGTTGTCACAGTGTCCCCCAGACAGTGTGTTGTTGGTTGTATTTTCATATTGGCTTAGACTTTCATGTGGAATCACCCCTGTAATTTTGTTTTCCCTTTTCTACCATTTTTATAATAATTTATCACACGCACCTCCTCCTATCTTCTATTGTAGTCTAATACAAGAGAGAAATCTTATCTTTGCGAATGCATAGGTAATGGTTGGAAGTCGGAATATTATTGTACCACATCTTCTGAGCAATTATATGTCTCACACCATCATAATGAACAATAGAATGAATAATAAATTCTTTGTTTCTTTTTTTTTGAGTATATTGTTTGTGTCTCAAGAGATCTTTTTTATCAGCGTTGCAGAGCTAATTTGAACACTGACTTTAAGTCCAATTCAAGATGGTTTTCGGGGCCTACATATTGAGATTTGATATCTGGAAAAGACATTGGATTGTATCAAGATCACAATGATTATTCATAAATAATCTCAGTGCCAAAACATAGTTTACTCCAAAGATATCAACTTTCATAATCGAGAACAAGGAGCTTCAAATATAGGGGGAAAAATATTATTAAGAACATGTAATAAGTACAGAGAATAGAATAAATAACATTTTAAAAACTAAATTCACATAATTATATTCCATATTTTGCTGCTAAAAATAATAATTTGTTAAAAATATAATTGATGAATGCAACAAATACAAGTAAAATAGGATAAGTTATATGTGAAATAGATAAGGAAAAAGACAATTCTTGTAAAAAAATCTCTACTGTTTATATGATGAAATAGCTAATGAAAAAGATAAAAATACTACAAACAATTAGTAACTAAGATAATATATATGTGAATCTATTTGACACTTAATTCTCTATTAATCCCATTTAATTGTTTTCATAATAAAATTGCATGTGCTCATCTATGTTCATAAATCATTGGAACCAACTAGTAAATCTCTCATAACCATGTAAAGATGAATTATATAAAGCAAAAGGAATGCCTTTATTTCCTTGGCATGCAAGAAGAAATTGAAGATTGGAGAAGTATCTGAAACACATTGGCTTAGTTGTTTAAAAAATATTCTTGGAGAAGGCTCGCTTTATAATTTGTTGAGTCTTTAGGCTTGGATATTAAATTCATCGTCACAAGTTTTGGAAAAACCTCAATAATGCAGGAATTTGAAATTTTCAAGAAGATGACCAAGTCAGTTAATATCTAGTTAACACGTTAACTGTGATGACAACTTTCTTATGTCATGTAAACTATGTTTACCAACTTGTGTAAGTTACACCTTTCATTTCCAACATGTATATGTCCCATCTAGTCTGAAATTCTAATGAACTTATGATTATTGTAGGAGTAGTGCATGTGTATTCATTACGATGTTGGCACTATTTACATTAATAACCATGAATTAGATCATGCAGTAGGCTTGATAAAATGTCAGAAATATAGGTTAAGTTCTTCAATTAGAAACATAAAATAGGTTTCAAATTTGATCTGATTTGTTGTTAGAAATCATAAATAAGATTTATACAAAACAAAAATTTGAAAGAATCAATCAACAACTAGATGAAACACATAATAAGAATGGCACAACATTTACTTCTAGAAAACCCTTAACAAGGAAAACTCAACCTCAAATGTAAATTCTTCACTATATCAACTTAAAAAAAGCTTACAAACATAATAATTTGATCCAATAAGTGACACAACAACAACACATTCTACAATGACACAATCTTGCAGTTGATTCCCACACTACAATCCTAAGCATTTGAAATCACTATTTATAATAAAGTGCAACCTTTGGAAACCATGTGCTCCAAACAAGGAAATCAAAGTCATGGACAAATGCTAGTACCACCTCTTTCATGCAAATGTAATGCTCCAAGAGAAACCCTTCCAAAATAGGAGTCAAACAATGAAACCTAGATGTTTAAGAGAATTCTCTTACACTTTACACATTTTTTGGAACATAAATAAGATTTTTTTAATCATTATATGAAAAATAATAAATCTTTAAATGCCTATTTCAATGGAATTTTTCTGGATATATCTACATATTCAAGTGTGTGACTTTGAACCCTAATTAAAGCATAACCTTAATTGAACCTTGACCTTAATCATAACTAAATAGTAACCATAATTGAACTCAAAATTTTAGCCTAATTATATCCTAACCTGTAAATAATAGACATTGTTGTTCAAGAAATCATTTTTTTGCTATTGATAGGTCTACCCGTATAGAGGAAAATAATTATTTATATGAAAAATAAAGGCAAAAAAGCCTTTATACATAGGTGATCAAAGGGTTTTCATATTTGACAACAACATTTTAGTCATTTGTCCTCATCATTGTTAAAAACACAAAACAAAACCATAACTACTCTCAAATTATTTTCACTTCAATATGATTATATAGCCATCAAATTTAGGCCCTAAATGGTACTGAGGGTGATGTAGGTATGCAATATTAACGAGGGGAAAACATGGTTTTAGTGATATATAAATATGGTAATGAAAGCATAATGTGTAAGGGGGAAGGTGTCTATGATAGAAGATTTAGTAATAGGATCTCAATGGGTGAATGGAGAAGGCATGATGCCCTAGATATAAAAATCTACCAATGAGAGTATAACATGTAAAGGAAAAGACATGATAGCAATGAGATTATAACATGTACAAGAAAAAACATGATGCCCTCATGCATAAAGATGGGGCATTGAAGAAATTTGATAGAAGGAGGAATCATGGTGCCTCAAAACTAGATATAAATGTTTAAGATATGACAAGAAGAGGATGAAGGTGTAAATGTGATGAAGAGGAAAGGCATGATGCCACCCCATATCATGGTGTGATATCTTTAAAGTATAATATGACACTATATCCTCATTATGTAACTCTAGGATTGTGATGTGTTAATGTAGGCACAAGATTTAAGCTCTAAAAGACATGGTATGACAGTACGAGATCATGGTATATATACAATGGTTAGAGACTAAGGAAAAATCCATATATATAAACAAGTATAGGCAAAATGTCATGAGCATAAGCCTGGAATGTGAAAGGACAAGGGACACATAAGCATGAGTGAATAAGGATAAAATACAAAAGGATAAATAAGCAATCCGAGTGGAAGATTATTAGGAAAGGTAAATATAAATAAAGTATGCACAAAAAAGATAATGCCAACAATCATAAGAAAAAGGTATAAAAAAAACAAAGTGAAAACAAGAAAACCCCAATAATATAGAAGGCATAATGGGAAGAGGAGGTTCAACAAGCAAGACATTGATAAAAGGCCACAATGTGAAGGAAAGAGATAATACATTTATCTTTTATTTCATGTGTAACCTCAACATAGTTTTACTTAGGACCAACATCTTGGTGTGCACCATTTACTTCCATATGATTAATCTCATCAAGCGTGGGAGTTGGGGGTCCATGGATATGCTTAATGTTTATCTCCCCTTTATCCATAAAATTTTAAACTATATATTTGAATGCAATGCATTTATTTATGGAACATCTATGTGTGTGATGATAAGAGGAAAATTACATGTCCTTGTGTTGTGGAAGCTTGGAATTATTCATTGGTTTGACAAGAGGTAAGGTAAGGAGCTTATACAATGAAAGTTGTTTTCATACTATATGTGGAGGCTCTTTCAATGTAGTGAATTCTCTATAGTGTGTTGGTTCATAAATTTTCTTATCATAATCATGAATATTATTAAGTATATCATATTAATATTCCAAATGTGACAAAGTGCTAGAGCTATATAGTTATGAAAGAATATTATTCAAGATAGTACACTCATGCTTACGTATAGTAGTATACAATTGTGAAAATGAATAATGAGGCATGTAATAGACTTGGTCCTTAAATGTTGGAAGTAAACCACACATGAATACATATCATCATCTAAATTAGAACTCAATTTAATAGCTAATGCTTGAAATTGTGATATGCAAAATCTAATTGGCTTATATATTTATTGCTTGAATTTCATAATGTCAAGAGCCAATTGGAGTTTTCATATCATTACTTCAAGCCAACAAGTGTAAAATTAAAAACAGAGGTATATCACATTTGAAAATAGGTGTAAAATATAAATCTTCAGGCCAAAGTAAGTGTGCATACAAGATCAAATATGCACAAATAAGCACAAACTCTAAAATGATGATGTATCAATGAAACACAAAAATAAAAAAACAAAGATTAGATTTAAAAAATAATATGTTACAATAGAAACCCTAATACTAATAAGACACCCTGTGGAAAACCTTCTCCATGTAAGATTGGACAAGTGCAAAGGAAAATCAACATTCTCGGGGATTTAATCTAGGATAATCTAGAACAACATACATATACATCAAATTGATAGATTATTGAAGAAATGGGCTAATGTACTCTAATGTACTATGAAATTAAATGTTAAGCTACAAAAATAAATGCAATGGTTAGGGGTACTTAGTTTGTTGAAAGAAGAATTTAGAAACCTTATGGATAAACTAGGGTATGTAAGATTGGACAAGTGCAAAGGGAAATAAAGTTTCCCTAGGCTTTAATCTAGGATAATCCAACAACATGCATATATATAAGACTAATAATTGACAACAATGAGATAATATAATTTATGTAATTAAATGCTAAGCTACAAAAGTAAATGTAATGGATATGGGTACTTAGTTTGTTTATGAAAGAATATAGGTCTTTGATGAATCTAGATTTCAAAAGAGTTGGCATTATGTCACAAGGGGACATGTTGATTTGGGCTTGTTTATTTATGATGACTGCCCTAGTGATGAGATTTATAATAAGTATACTTGTTTTCAATTATATCTTACACACGATACATGCTTTTTATAATCACATGAGGTTGTCAATCACTGCTTCATATCTTGTGTGTCATGGTATATTAAGGATGATCACAATAATAGTTCTTTATATTATATGATAAAGATGATGACTCATTGTCTCATAATGATTCATTAACTTACACATGTTCTCGCAGCCTTTTCTTAGTGGACCCCATGGATTTCTCTAAGTGCCATGATTATATATTTTTTTGGATGGAGACCCACATGTGGATCCTCTCATGTTTTCCTCAAGGATATCCTTGAGTTATTTTGGAGCATATTCTTATACACTTCTAAACAAACACATGACCTAGACACATATAAAGACAAAGAACAACATGAGGATAATATGACCCTAGTTGATAACACATCTCCCACTATTACACATGATATGAATATACATATGGATATGGGATGTGTTGAGAATCATATTTCATCTTATGAGAACTACCTCATTAATGAAATGAATCATCCAAAAGAATTCATTAATGATTATTGTAGAGTAGAAAAGTGTAAACATTTATATTTTCACTCTATGTTTGGGTCCCTTAATTTAATTGGACTTAATTAAGTCTCTAATTGACCCAATTATTCATTTAAAATCCTAATTAATTCCATTTTATGAAAGGGGAACTTGTATTAAACAATTGCAAACATTAATTAAATTTCCTTGGAAATTCAGTTTCCTGGATTTAGGTCCCAGGAAAATGGATCATCCTTAAGTTGACGATCTCAAATTTTAATATGTTTTTGGCAGAATTTTTATGATTCAAATTCTACTTGCAATTTCTGGCCATTGATGTTTAATTATCAGGAAATTAGAAAATTACCTACAAATACAAGGTCTTTTTATTGTTTCAAATTGTAGAAGCAAGCTAGAAATTTTTTGGGAGACTTCACAAGAGAAAATATTATTTTCAAAGGTGTTCAAGAGGAGATTTATTAGTCCTCTACATTAGCATTCAATAGCTCAAGCATCATGTCAAAGTTATTTGTATCTATGCATGTTTTTCAAGCTAACATTGTGATGTAGGTTTCCAGCATTTAAACATCAATTCAAGCATCAAGATAATCATCCAATCAAGCCATTTCATTGAAGGTTAAGACTTTGGATAGATGTGTTAGACTTCAATCCTCTAAGGATATCCATTCAAGGTTTTGGAGATTTTCAACAAGCTTGTGTTCTTTAATCATTCCTTCCATTCACGTTTCATATTATTTCAAGGTTTAATTACCAAAATGGGGTTTGACCAAGGCAAACCCCCATTCACCAAAAACAATTTTTGTCTCTTTGTGTATGTGCAAGTTCCTAGGTGAAGAAGGATTGGAATTGAAGATCCCAAAAGTTATCAAAGTTGTAAAGTTGTCAAGACACAAAATCTTACTTGCATAATTTAATTCTGACTTTTCGACAGTGAGATCTGAAGAAATCAAGAGTGCAGATCCAGGAGTAGAGGACTATGAAATAAAATTTTGGACCCCTATAGTAGGACCAATTTACCCTAGGGCAAATTTTTCCCAGGAGGACACTCAATAACAACTTTTGGTGATTGGTACACATCAACTTACCCTTGTCAGATCTATCAAAAGTTTGATGTTTCTAATTGTGTTATGTTTTAAATTGATGATTCAAGTTTCACATTGCATAATTGAATTCATTTGTTATTTTTAGTTTTTCTCCCCAAAGTGCATTTTAGGCATATTTACCCCATCCTCAATTATAAGGAAATTTGTAAGATCTCCAATTAGGTTGACTCACCTAGGGTTGAAAGTCAATTCTACCATTAGGGGATCTCATTTCCTAATGAAATGGGAGAAAGATAGGTTCATTAGACCCCATTTTACCCATTCTATTTTTAGTAAATTATTGGTGAACCCTCATTTTGATGAACTCCATTGTTCACCATTTGATTTTGGTGAATTTGAAATTCTTGCACACAATAAAAAATTTCTTTTGGAGTTCATTAAAACCCTAGATCTAGGATTTGCAATAGTTTCATTGCATTACAATATTTTTCATCTCATTTAGTGTTTTAAATTTTCTTTTTGCATTGTTAAAAATCTAAAAAATTAAAAAAATTACATGCATATTACATTGATTTTGCACAGTACTTGCATATTAATGTATTTTTTAGTCATTTATATTCATAAATTTGATCAAAATTACATTTCAAAAAGTGTCACTTTGTTCATCATTTGTCACTAATTTCATTTGCATTATGCCACCTAAATCTAGAGTGTAAAAGCACAAAGTTGTGTCAAATTTTCAACCAACTAAATAGTTTCAAGAAAAACAATTTCGACCTAAACAGTTTCAATCAAACTAGTTTCACTTGAAACCATGTGGCCAATACATGGCACATCAAGTTTTGGGCAAAACCCTTTCTCTTGCAATCATAAAATATGATTTTTTCCCTTTTTTTTTCCTTTTTCGCAATGAAATGTGACTTATTTTATGTGAGTGGTTTTGGTAGAAATGGTTTCGTTTGAAACCATTTCTACCAAAACTTTCTATGCAACATTCTAGTTGGTAGCCAACTCAAATTTTTTCAAAATTTTCTAAAAATTTCAACTTCAAACAAGCATTTCTTCAATCAAATGATTTAAAAATAAATAAAAATACCCTTTTGAAGAGATCAGAGTGGTAAATCCAAATATGTATTTTTTTTTATATTTTGATTAGTTTTTGTAATGTTACAGAATTGCACCTAGAGGCAATTCCACATTTTTGAATTTTTACCTAGCATTTATGACACCTTAGAGCATTAATGAAAAAATCCCATGAGTCAGAGTTTCATGATCCTGACTCCATGCAGACTTGTGGAAAAGCAACAAAAGCCTCAAAACATGTTTCTCAAAAATCTAGGCTTTGGACACTTGCACAATGCATAGACATCTACCTAACATGCTAGCATCCTAGTAGTTTTCCAAGTTTGAAATAGGGAATTTGGAATCTTGACTCTCTTGAAAACTATCCTAGCATTCAAATTTTAGATGTAACGACTCTTTTCCACCCTTACATGCATTAAAAACCCCTTTCTTACTCTCATTTAGGGTTGGAATTCATTCATTCAAGCTATCTTACCACTTGATCCATTTTTGAGTTCTCTTTATCCTCTATAGCAACACTCTCAAAAGGAATGCCATGCCAAACTGAGGTCCTTCTAGCAGCAACAACTCTCAAGAAAGCACTCAACAGTACATCTATGTGCTTTGGAGAGGGTCTAGGCCCATGGGTAACACTCTCTCTCTCTTTCACTTTCCTTTCCTACTTGTTTATTTACTATCTCATGGTGTAGGTTCTACTCCTGAAGCAGGTTCTACTCCTGAAGCAGGTTTTTCTTTCACCACATGCTTTGTCTACTTCATTTGCACTCATTTCCAACTTGGCTATCTATGGAGGTGGGAACACCAAAATGGGGGTCTAACTAAGGTAGGCCCCTATATAGCCCCAACCTTTTCCCCTTATTCTTTTGTGTGTAGGTGCAAAGCAGAGCTTGGAGTGAATAGTTGAATACCCAATAAAAGTTAAGCTCTCTCCAAGTCCCCTTGTGTTTGTTATTACTTTTGGCTTTGTATTTGTTTATTCCATTCAGTACATCCTAGATCGGAGCTTAGAAGTGAAACCTAGTTCCATACACTTGAGCTCCTGAGCCCTTTGTTACTTAGGATGCCAACACATCTTTTAGAGGACAATGCACCACACTGGCGTCTTGAAACCACGTTGGCATCCTGAAACTGCACTATTGTGTTTTGGACGACAACTCACTCATCTGAGGCAGAAATCTTAGGGTTTCACTCTCTCAGGATGTGAAGTAACTTTCTCTGAAACATAATTCAAGTATACTTTTCTACATTTTCATTAAATTGCTTATGCTAAGGTGTATAAGGACAGTTCATTCCCTGGTGATCTCTTGAGAATGAGGAGAACCATGTGCAACAAATCCCTCTTATATCACATTTTTGTGAACCCGACATGAAGGTGTCAAATATATTTTCATGGTGTTGCATGCTTATGATAATCCCTTTTACAAAGAAGATTTATATATGTTGGAAGATGCTCTATATGACTTCTTAGAAGTGCTCTCCCCTATCTACAAATCTTCCAAACAAACTCCCCCTTCACAAGTTGAGGAGTTGGTAAATGTGGTTGTGGTCTTTGTGGCTCCTTCGAGCCCTAAGAAACCCATCATTTACATGACCCTGACTAACTTGTCCTCTAGGGAGAACTATTATTATGTCTATGGGATTTCATGTTGTAATGATTCATTAGACTTATATTCGAGGTTCATGAAAGCTACAGACTCCACTTCCTATAATGTTGTTGGGCACACATATAATACGAGGAGAAATAAACAAAATGTGGATCAACAACCTTTTATTCCTACATCACAACCCACTCAAGTTCCTACTTCTTTACCACCTTCTCAACCAAGCCTTCCTTCAACACCTATACCTATATCAAAGCACCAAGTGATTACGATCTTGTTGAGCAACCCTGTGTTACTCTGACTAAGATCTCACTTTGGTACTTCCTTCAAACTACTTTAGTTTACCAAGAGATGATTCATGAAGCTTTACAAAATATTATCTTTCCTGTCTCCACTAGGCCTATGGATTTTAATGCGTTGTTGGCTCATATTCGAGTGGATTCGCCAAATATTACGTTCCATCCACAAGAACTCCCACCTTTGGATGTGTAGAAGCAAGCATATCCTTTGATGATTATAATTAATGTTAATAATATTAGTATTAGGCACTCTCTCATTAACACTGGTTCGAATCTCAAAGTTTGGGTTATGGACCTATTACCTAATATTAAAGTTGATTCAACTTCTTTTGAGCCTTGTTCCTTGTATATTTGTGGGTTTGATAACACTGGTTGCCAAGCTCTAGGTACGATAATACTACCTTTACAAATAGGTCATGTTACCTTACCTACATTGGTTTATGTGATGTATGGCCCATTACCATACAATCTTCTCTTGGGGAGACCCTAGATTCATGTTATGGGTGTTGTAACTTCTACTTTACACTATTCTTTGAAGTTCATCACAAATAATCAGGTGATTATATAGTTAAAGCAGATCTAGAAATTGTTCACCTTTATGAGCTAGCGGATTCCAGTCATGCTTCAGTTGTATCCACTCTCAAGAATTGTATTCCATCCTTACCCACAAATGCTACGGCATGTTCTTCATCGGTACCCTTTGTGGAAGTCATTCCTGGAGTAAGTGTCGATAAAGATGAACCACCTAAAGAAAAAGATCCTAAGTCTCCCCTATCTTCCCCTTCTTCCTCTCAATCAAATGCTTTCCTTGGTGATGATTGGGGCTCCTTGGATTTCTTTGAATTCTTTATTGCAAAATACAAGGCAAGCCCCTCTTTCATAAACTTGATTTGACACAAAGATGGATGAAAATATCGCTTAGGAAGAGAAGCATGATCCTATTCAGGAGACCACTCTTTCCTCTACTAAGGGGAGTAATCCTATTCCTGCAAAGGAGGTTAATGTTTGTGAACCTAGTAAAGTAGGTGGGAGCGCTCTCGTAGAGACATTTGACATTCATTGATGGAATGAAACACTCTATGTAGAGCTTCCACCTCTTAAAGTTTTACAAAATCATTATAGGTGTTACCTAATTTTTCTTCTAGCTAAATTAGGTAGACTTATGATTGTGTTTGCATTTAAACATTAAAATATACACATCATTTTTTTGCTAAATTTCATTCATGTGCATAAAGGAGTGTCAAAAATATTGCATCATTACAATTTTGCAATTGCATACAACAAGAAAGAGAACCAACATGTATTGCAAATGTAATCTTTATTGATGATCATAAGTGTATAATGTCCCTCATAATCTGAGGGATTGGCTATTCTAATGCTTATGAATAAAAGACTATACACTTATAGATAAAAAGAAAGAAATGCACATAAAATGAAAAAGGGACCCATCATTTCCTAGAAGGATGAATCTTGTTGGCATTGTCCTGTATCATCTCGGTCTTCCTCGCTTGTCTTGATTTCATTTGATGCTCTCCTCATTGCTCCTAGGTTTCCTGCATCTAAAAAAAGAGTGTTGTTAGAAAAATTGAAGGTAACTAATCAAAATATGTGCAAAACATCCATAAACATGTAATTTGATGTCCATAAGCATTAAAATAGATAACATACCATAAGTGTGCAGGAAAAAAAGAAAAGAGTAATCAAACACACCTATGATATGCTTTGTTTATCTAACTTGTTTGTTCCTTGTACAAATATAGGAAAAGCCTTTGTTACTATTTTGATTTAGCTAATTATAGCATGTGGAGTAAAATGTGGCTCCCACGAGGGTTGAGCCCATCATGTTGCTCTCTTGTGTTTTAAGAGGGGTAGGAGATTTAGCAACTTGATCAAATCAATGATAAACCTATTCTTGATGCATTAAATCAATATGGAATCATACTAGTTGATCAACTTTCATTATCAAATTCAAAAGATGCAATAAACAATGTGAACTATCAAGAAAGTCACTCTTCATCTTTTCACAATGAATCAAGCAATAGGCTGCCATCATGCCAAAAGGGACAATACTTTGTTGGATATGTCTTTCAATCTTCTTAAGTGGATCCAATATCCATTTTAATAAGAAACAAATGATTTCTATGAGCACTGAAGCACAAATGCATCAAGCTCAATTATGCATTCATCATAAATAATGGAGGAGCTATCAAGTTCTGTCTAAACAAGGATAATCATGCATTGTTTCATTAAAAGATAGTCCAATTCATCTCACTTCAATCCTATTGAACAATCACACATCACTTAGGATTGTGAATTTTTATGTCACCACCATAAATGACATGTTTGCCTAGTAGGATTAAAACAAGAGAAATGATAGTGAATACTGGTATTTATTAAGTAATCATGATTCAAGAGGTGAAACTCATTTTTTAAGCCAAGTTCATGATGCCAAGTGAGTATGACAGTGACTTTTAAGAGTTGGAAAAGGGTAGTCCTAGGTGGATAAAAAGAACAACATTGCCATATAGGAGTTAGGCTTCCTCAAAAGCAACAATAAGTGCATGCTATAGGACAACAACCATGAATGCATGCTACATGGACAATCAAAGGAGATGGCATTCACCAAGTAAGTAATCTACAAATATCATGATTCTATTTAACAAAGGATGAAAGGACAGTATCTTCAAAGGCAGGATGGCCACATAGGCTATCATATGCATGAAGGTTTTAGTTACAAGATGCTAAGAAGACATCACAATCATGGGACTACCATAACCATAGGATAGGTGAAAATAACATTTCTATACCTATTTGAAATGAAAATAGCAACCACATCTTCACTCATATGAGCCAAGCATCATTAACCAAAAGGAGCAATCACTCTGTTAAAGAGGACACTACATTTCCAAGTAGACAGTCAAATGGATACTAGAATGCAAAATGACAACCACCTTGTTAAGTTGAGGAAAGATTGAATTCAAGTCACCAAGGGGCAGCCAAATACAAATGATAGCCATGTGAGGTGAGATCTGAACAACTTAAGTTATTGAACATGTCCAAAATAATCTAGTGAAGATTGTAATCTTTATGGAGTGTGTTTCTAAACATAGAAAATAGGCATTTGCATTTGCTAGTGAAAACAAGGTAAAGGCCTTAAAGGAACACATGCATGTTGAAGTTATTGAACCTATCCAAAGTAATCTAGTGAAGATTCTAATCTTCTTGGAGAGTGTTTATGAAGCCAATAAATAGGAGTGTGTATTTTCTAGTGGAAACAAAGAACACGAGTATGTTGAGGCTATTGAGTCTATCCTAAGTAATATTGTAAAGCCCCCAAACTCTTTGGAGAGTATTTCTCAATGAAACAAAGGGGAGTGTTCATTTAAAGGTGAAAACAAGGAACATGTCATAAAGAAACAAGGATATTTTGGAGTTGATCTACTTGTCCGTAGTGATCTAACCCCAATCTTGTTTGATGTCATTTTGGATCCCAACAAACAATAGAATGTAATTGATAAAGAAAACATGGAACAAACCTCAATGAAAGAGGGTGATGTCAAAGTTATTGAATCAGACCCCAAAAACCTAAATCAAATCATGATTGGATGGTATTTTTGAACCCAACAAACAAAATTGTGAGTTTGTTGATATAAATAAGAAATAATTCTTACTGGCAGAGTATGTAGAACTAGTTGAATCAGTCCCATGGAAGCCTGTACAACCATTAAAACCTCCACTTTCATAATCTCATTTGCATCTGGATTACTTCACTATGGTAATTGATGTTAAGATGACACCAGTGTAGGAGAATCAGAGCTACTAGACTGTTATTGTTTATTACCTCTATATCCAATGTCTTGCAAAGAGAAAATGCCTATTACAACATGAAGCAAAGGTAGAAATGTAAGGGTATCTATCTATTAATATGTGACTTTTGGATATTAATGCACAATAATAAGAAGTCTCATAACTTTCTAAGTGCATAATGAAATAAAGAGCTTAAGAGCAACATTAAGATTGTCAATGAATGCATGAGGAATCAATGGTTGCCAAGATCATAGAGGTATGTCAAGGAGGTTTTGAGGACTTATACACACAGTCATGTTTCTTCAAAAGCTTTTGGTGAAGGGAATAGTTCAAAAAGTTCAAAATTATAAGGAAGATATTGTATAGTGGGTGTCAAAGTACATTTAAGGTTGTATTGCATATGACAATCTATGATTGTGAAATGATGCAACAATAGTAATGCCTCAAATGGTTTGATGACAACAACATGATCTTAAGGAACATGACAAAAGTCTACAAAGTTTGATCATACAAAGCTTGAGAAAGATCACAAACTTTAGAAAATGCATTTGTCTCATTTAAATGTCAATGATACAGATTTAAAAGATCACAAACTTTAGAAAATACATTTGTCTCATTTAAATGTCAATGATACAGATTTAAAGGCCAGTCCTTGATAATGGAGTTTGGAGGAAGCAAAAGGGAAATATGCAAAGAGGAAAATGAAAACCCTTGAACCAATGAAAATAAAACCTAGATGGACAAAGTAGAGGTTTTCAAGTAGAAAGGGGGGTGTTCATGAAGGAATTTTTAGTGTTAGAATTGGCTATGGCTTCCAAGATCTATGGACCAAATGGAAAGCACAAAAAAAGAGAGAGATAATATGACAATAATAGACTGTATTCAATGTCATTGATATGAGATGATTGTGATTACAAATGAGAGAGACCCCTTGGTTATATAGCCAAGGTGAGAACATAGAAGGGCATAAGATTATGACAAGTGTCGTAATCTTATGACATGAGACAACTAGGAAAACCTATCACTCCACTTAAGGTGGAGAGATAATCACATGATGTGTCCACAAAAGGTGGAAGTGATGAGGTAATGACATGTCAAGTCCACCAAAAGTGGAAATTCTCCAACAACCTCCTATGTGGTCCCTAAGTAAACTTAACTAAGGTGTAATCATGACCTAGGACAAGGTACAAGACTTTTAATTACACCAATAGTTAGAGATCCAAATTTGCACCCATCTGCCAAGTTGTGAAAGAACTCAGGAAATTTGGAGTAACATGGGACTACTTTCAAGCTATGGGTATCCTATCATGAAAGTAGACCTCCAGATTATGGGTTGGCTCCCCTTTTGATGTCACCTAAACTAATGATTTCTTTAGAAAAGAGTAAAAAGATGCATGAAAATGAAAGTTAACTAAAACTTCAAAGGGTGATTGTTGGTGGGTATTTTTGCACTTCTCAACATAGGCAATGCATAAGTGCATTACCTCTCTTGAAAGGAAATCTCCTACAAAAAAATTGTGAAAAATTACCTCAAGGTCTCTTGGGTGTAAGATCATGACATGCTAATTGGAATAATTCAGTTGGTTCGATATGATCTTGTTGGTAATCACAGGGTAGCCTTACACAAGTTTAGTTGGAGGGGAAATGGTCCTCCAAGTGGAGTTCCTAAGGTGTTGGAGTTGATGTGCAATTGTTGCAAGTTCATAATAGTAGTCTAGAACTCTATTTTCATCATCAGATTTGGCTTTACAATGTGCAATGATACTTGAATTTGTCTTAAGTTATTATTTAAAATAAAAGTCAAAAAGAGCAGGGAAGGAGGGAAGTTCCTAGACCCGAAACAACCAATGAACAATGACAATGGAGGATGCTACTATGGACAACCTTCCTAAAACTAAGTTCCATTTAACCAAATCAACTAACAATCTCATGAAACTAGTGCAATCTCCTAAGGTCTGCAGATGGTCAACCATTCATTCACCATAAAGCATGAATAAAAGATAGAATTTAAGTACAACATTTAACTAATGTTCAAACTAGCTTTACACTGTTGCTTATCATCAATAAATAGTAAAAAGATGAACAAGGAAGGGCATCAACACAACAAAATTTCCAGCATCAATGATCAACATTAATTAATCTACTAAAGCATGATGAACACATAGAACAACAAACTAAATCTACTCAAATTCACTAACTATGAGGAGAAGAATCATGAAACATGGAATGGAACTTGAGAATCCACCAAAATCAATGAATTTCTATTAAAATTCTAGCATCATGTCTTTACAACAACTCAACTCTCTCTTGAAAATGAGAGGAGACCCCCTATTTATAGTGTCCAAAAAGAAAAATGAATGGCCAAGATTTAATATCATTGTGTGGCCAAGATTCACTACAAATTAGGGTTTCACCTACCCCCAAATATTTTACAATATAAAATACATCTTTGTCTTCTAGCCTAATTTGTCTTCTAGTGGCCAACACTACAACACTTTTTCTTTTAGTTGATTTCTCTTTGTTGCAGCTATACTGTGAGGAATTCATTGCCAATAACCAGATTTCCTTCATGCTTCTTCACAGTAGCATATCCTACAAATTTTCCAATTAATTCCTAGAGATTGTTCCACTCCATTATATCGTATTAGAGCAATTGGAGGTTCAATTTCCTGGATTTTTTGGTAATCATATCGTAATCTTTATCACACTTTGGTGTATTCTTTATTACTTGCACAGATTGACTGAAGGCGCAAGAAAAAAAATCCATGAAATCTAGTGTGAGTGTATCAATGGCTCCATTCTCCATATTTTTATGGAAGTATGGCTTTATTTTCTCAGGATCTAGCTCGATGGAAGGAAGATCATAATCCGTCATCAACTTTAAGTATTCTTCACAAGCCATTTTGATTTCCTTGGCCTAATCTATGTCAATCTCCACTTCATGGAGCACTTGTTCCAATATTTTTCTTTTGTGATAAAGGCCCAATTTCCATGTTTCCACAAGCCAATGATCATCATTTTCCCATATTCTCTCAAGCATCTTGAGGATAGCCTCAAGCTTGGAGTATGTAATTCTATACAATTCTAGGAAGTCAGTACAAAATTTCCTTAAGCCTTCAAGTTTCTTTTTGTACTTCCCAAAACTTATTTGCTATCCTAATAGCTCGATTGATGCCCATATCTCCATTGGAGAGGACTCATTGGAACCAATCCTTTGTGGCCTTATTCCAATTTTTTCTCCTTTCTAATTTGTTGATACGGTCCTTGGACAATAGCTATGGTGGTGTTGATGACATGGCAGGAAGCTCTTCGATGGAGGACCATTGTTGTATGTAAGTCATTAGATTTTCCACCTGTACTTTTAACTCTTCCATAGCGGATTGATCTTTATTCATTTGATGCACAATAGTGGAGACAGATCCTTAGAGGTGATCAATTTTCTACACTCTGGTGGTCATTCCTAGGTCAATGGTGGAGACATTATAGATGACTCCTCCTTACACCACTGGAGTAGCTATTTGCACTGTCCTTAATCCTGAGGCATCCATTACTATGTGGGATTTAACCCTCAATTTCTTCTTATTTTTCCATATCTACACCCTAGCCAAGATGGCTTCTAGTCTCTTTTTTAGATCCATAAGGATAGGGGTCTTCTTCTCCAATTGCTTTTCTAGCCACTTAGGCATTTGGGATCCCTCTTTCGGTGATTCATGATCATCTTCCTCCCTTTGGGTATGTTGGATTTCCATTTCTTGGAAACCCATAGCCTCTTGTTCTATCTTTTCTTCCTCTTCTTCATCTAAATCTTGAATGAATATAGCTTCTTCCTTCAAAGATTCGGTGGTGGCTACATTTTCTTTGGGGCTATGTTCCCCTCCAGATCTCTTTCCTTCTTCTTCCTCTCACCCATGTTTTTTAGGATGCTCTGTCTTTAGGCTTCTCCATGTTTTATCCTCTTCTTTAGGCTTATCTTCTTCTTTCTTTTCCTCTTTCTTTTCTTCTTCTTCCCCTAGGGGAGGCATCTCTTCATCATGATCAGGGCTCTTATCATGTTCCCCAGTTGGAGGTTCTATGGTTACCTCCATTTTTTCATTTGTGTCCTTCTCTTCAGAGGGTTGCTTCTAAACTTCCTCCCCAACATCCTTTAGTTGCTTGGAAAGCTCCTCCTCAAGTTCTTGATAAAAGGTTTCCATGATGTATTTCATGTTGGGATCTTCAGTTTCTTCCTTGAAGGATTGTGTTTCCTCTTCCTCATGAACTACCTCGTCAATGACCAAGTGTTGGTGCTCTGGGTGCTTGTGGTAGTCATCAGCTTCCTCCTCCATTTACTTAGCAATCTTTCTTTCTTTCCTTTCCAACTCCTTAGAAATCTACATGGTTGCCTCCATTTTCAATGGTTCGGTCAGAGGAGGAGGAATAGGGAGGCCAACAATAACTTGTGCTAGGGAAGCTTGCATTGCAAGTTTCATTAATACTCCAAAAAGCTCTGTTGGTATGTTCTGCATGGGTTAAGCAAAGGCTTCTAGGAGCGAGAGGGTGGGCATTGTTGTTGTTGTTGCAGAGGCCAATGGAATAGTTGATGGAGACACAGAGGTAGAAGAGAGTAGAGAAGTGGTAGCAAAGGAAGAATATATCACCATAATTGGTGTAGTGGGCAATGTGGAAACAAGGTGAACTGAACCATGGGCGGAGAAGAATCAAGCATCACTTGAGGAGTAGGCAGGGGAGTGATGGTAGTGGGAGTAGTAGTGGCAATGAGGGCAGAGGTGGTAGGTGGAGACTTTGGTTGCTTGGCCTCTTCTTCCTCTCCCTCGTGGAGTGGGTCTTCTTGAACAATGGACATCTCTGTGAAACCCCCTAATTTCTTGGCCTTCTTAGAAGGCTCACCTTCTAATGCCTTTATTGAATAGACCTTGTATTTGGGTTGGCTTTTAACCACTTCTTTTCTTTTCCTTGACATAGTAGTGGGAGGACACTTTGAAGTTTCCCAATATGGGGTAGTAGCAATTCCACTATTGGTCTCACTCTTGGGCTCATCCTCGAGCTCACCATAGGTCAAAGTTACAACCTCACATTTCAGTTGAGCAACCTATTCATCAATCCATTGTTTTTTTCTTGCCTCTATTGGCTTCATCAAGATATCAAGGTCATTGACCTCTTCTTCATCCTAGTCAATTAGGGGCAGCAACAAGTTGGCAACAACATCATATCTTGGGTCTATCACTGTGTTTTCATCTTCCATGACTTGGTATAGCACTGAAAACAAGTTAAATGTCTTGAAAAAGTACTTCGTCATGCACATGTAGTTTCTTATGCGCACTTCTTTATCATCTCTACAATTTTCCAAAAGTCCTCAACATTGTGTAGATGGCAATATTCCTTTCCAACCATCTTTTAGGTTGCCATACAGATCCATCTGTGACCTGGAAGTGTGGAGTTCCAATTTATATTCATTTATCTCTTTTTAAAAATACTCCACACATTGGGATGCAGGGATTTCATACATTCCTTGGCCAAAGGTAAGAGGATATGGAATTCCTGGCCTGTGTTTGTCATCCAGCAATGTGTGAGCATGTTGCAGCTTCCTAGAGAGTTCAAACAATACCAATCAGTCATTTGGGTACCGAGGTAGCTTATATGGCCTTTCAGAGAAGCCCTCAATTCTGATGTATGTGAATTTAGGAAATTGAATGAAGAGAAATCTGAACCGATAGATGAATACATTAGCACTATGTGTGACTCTCCTTTTGAAGTCACCCCCAAGAAGTCTCATAATATGCCCGATGAAGGCATCATTCACTCTACAGTAATCCTTCTTGAAATTTTTGAATTGGAGTTGCAGTTAAATGCCATATACCTTCAAATCCCTCCCCAGAATCTAGCTTGGTGCCAAAAATAGACCTCTATATTGAGTACAGTCAGCAAGCAGATAGACCAGATATGATGTCATGTAAAGATTAGAGGTCTTTTTTAACTGCCACAAACTACTCATGCAAGCAGTTGTTGATCATTCCTTCCCAATGGAATTTAGTCTTTCCTCTGATGATTTCTTCTATAAAATAAAGCATCCATTCCTAGAAATATGTCACAATTGGGAGGCCCATAACCTTGCTTAACAAGGTTACCAAATCATGATAGTCCTCATGTAAATCATTCCTAGAGAGTTCCTAAGGTACCTTGTTTTTGTTGCCCCTCTTCTCCTTTAGCCAATATTGATTGATTAGTTTCTTGCACTTGAGGTGGTCGTCTTTCCATGTGCTTTCAACATAATCCTTGGATGTTTCCTCCATTTCATTAAAGGTGGGGATGTGGAAATTTTTCCCTATTGATTTGGTAGACAAGTCAGCCAATATGTTACCATCTCTATCCACAATTCTCTTGATAATTTCTTGGTAGGCCTCTCTACAGGTCATTACCAGTTCAGGAGCCATGAGGGTAGGTGGGAAACTAGCTGCCTTGGCCAATCCACTTTTCCTTATCTTCCTTGCATTTTCTATGACAGGATTGGCAATGACTCATTTCCTAAATTCATCAATGTCTAGATGTCTTAGGTTGGTGTCAAGACTGTGTCCCATTCTGTGGTGACTTTGGAGTTGAAGTCTGCCCCTTGAAATTTATACTTCATTTGGTTCTTATCTTCTTTCCCTCTTAGAGCATTGACAACTTTCTTTCCCTTTTCCTTCTTTGTGGATGCTCTCGAAGGTCCTACAGCCAATTCCATATATCTTGAAACTAAAGGAGTAGTAAGCATATTCATGTGTAAAACACGAGAAATGTTAGAAAAACCTATAAAATCCACATTAAATCAAGTAATTCATCATTCAAGGATCCTAACATTTCTTTCAAATCATCATTAGCCTTTTTTTGGAGGGAGATATGGCAATGTGGGCCCAAGGGTGCTGACTTCCCTGGGCTAGCAACCATTTTGGAGATAGCTGCAAACAAATGACAAACAGGGCACAATGCACTAGTAGAATTTGGAAAATAAATGACTACGTGACAAACTTTTAGTCACGTGACTAACACTAGTAATATCTTGAAAATAAATGACTAATTTGGTCATTTATAAGTGACTAATTTGGCCATTGGGTAAAATCACAACTAAATGACTAATATCAAACAAATAAAAATGACTAAATAAATGGCTAAATTAATGACTAAATAAATGACTATTACTCCTCTATTCTTTTTTCTTTTGAATTTGATCATAATCCATAGAGCAAATTAAACCCTCCTCATGGAACCCCTACCTAAGTGGGCCATTTGGTTGCCTAGGTTGCTTGGTGCACCAAAAATACCTATTATGTGGAAGGCATTGCCTCTCGGTGTAGTCTTAAGGCCTTCACATATTTTATAACAAAAATTATGAACATTTACATTCTTTAACTTTTATTACTTATTATGTTAATGAATCGTTAATGTTTTTAACTATGATTTGAAGCCAGTTTGATTTTCCTGTTGTGTTAGCATGTCAAATGTATCAAAGAGAAATTGTGGTCAATTTCACTAATAAAATATGATTTTAAACAATCCAATTTCAATCAAAATGAAGAAATTGATTCACTTCTATCTTCACTTGTTGATATACTCGGCCATCTTAATAATGTGAAATAGAAATAAAAATTATGATTGCTTTTGGTATGCAAAATTTTTCTCTTTCAAGCTTTATCTTGTTAATTATTTTTTAAAAATAGAATTATTTTATAATCTATGAAATCAATTATGTGTGGATCATATTTATAGATGTTATTTTTTATACAAGTTTGAACTCTAGTAATTTTAGGAGCACATCATGCTTATCTTAATTTTCAGAACCTATATTAAAATGACAATGTAGATAGATGAATTTTTTTCCCCTAAAAATGAAGATTAATTTTTGCATGCCTTCCACACAATAGATTTTTTTGGTGCATTTTAGCAATAGGTATTTTTGGTAGACAAAAAATAAGAAGGTATTTTTGGTGCCTTGGTCGATCGGGCCATGTATGCATTTGGAGGGAATCTCAAGCAATTGATTTTTGGCATAAAAATTTGTGATCTCACAATGGAGGGAAGTTTCAAAGTTTAATCAACAATTTGGTATTTCAGCTCCCACACACATTTGAAGGTTTTCCAATTGCAAGTTTGAAAAATGAAACAACCATTGAATGCAAAGAGTGGTGGCTTCCATTTTTGTAATGCTAGAGCTTGTTGAGCAACATTTTTTGAGATGCAACACTAGTATCATTCAAGAAAGGGCAAAACATTAAACAAGGTTACAATCTAAAGGTAAGTGGAAATATTGAATCCTGAAACCTCATGTTGCATATATTGTTCTTTCTTTCCATTGCTTCATTGTTGTTACAATCTTGTGCTTTCACTCATATAATGATAATTCTCTTTGACATTGAATGAATCTCATTGACTTTGACCCCTTTTCACTTTGTTCCATGGTCTTTTACATCTTCTCTGTGCATGATATCGGGTCACATGGAATTCATAAAAACTACTATTATCTCCTTCATTTTGCTATGATCCTTTAACACTCATATGCTTTGATATAACAATGATCATTTGCAAATATTTTGGACCTTTATATATTGTCTTTCATTCCTATCCCTTGCATGACTTGGACTACTATTATCATGCATTCAAAATTGGAACTCTTTATTCACTGTATTGATAACTCATTGGCACTATCATTGTTTGTATTCACTTCTATCTTATGATGATTGTTCTTCATAGTCAATCCTTAAAATCATTGTTTTGATAAAAACACAATTTTTCTCTTTTGTTTTTACATTATGATCTCATTACTTTGAACCTTGTGCTTTTTGATTATCACATCTTTGTTACAATCTCTTCAAGGACTGACTTTCTTTCTCTATTGACTACAAGAGACCCCTTTTATCTTACAACCCCAAGCCTCTTAAAAAAAACTTAGAATCAATTGGAAACAGTGAACAAAAAACCATCATAGCTAATTTCATTTCTTTTCCAAGATCATTCAATGAAAATATAATGGAAAAAACACATCACTTTGTGGGGTAGGGTTTATTTGATTTGAAAACCTACCTTCAACGTCCAAGTCAAAATGTCAGCCTACCAAGTCTATGCTGAGTCCTCCAAGTCTTAAGTCAAAAATCAGCCTACCAAGATTGTTTTACATCCAAGTCTTGTATCTATGATACAAGTATGATAAATATTTGAAAATAATGTACACAACTATATGATACAATGCATAAATTTGTACGCTTTCTCATTATATCAAAAGCTTCAAACTACAACTCACAGAAATTAGAAATGAGTTATAAAAAAAACTTATTGTCAAGTACAATTTCCTCCAAATCAAAATTGCATTATCCAATTTACATAATTTTTTGTTTAACTAATTTTTGTGGGAAAAAAAACTTAGTGTACAAAGTAAAGCAAGAACTTTCTTTCTAGGATTTCAAAGGCCTTTTGTTCACAAGGCCAATAAGATCATTATTGACCATAGAAGAAACCACCTGCACTAATAGTGTTAAGTTAGAAAATATTCCATAGAAAGAAATATATTTTAGATAAACAGAGCTAGTTAGAATTCAAAAATCCAAATAGTTTAATACAAGAAGGATGGTAAAACATAAAACATTAAAATACTTTAAGACATTACAAATTTCATGCAATTACTATAGAAGCATCACATTAAGATAGGAACAATTAGTTTTTCTTAAATATTCATCATGAGTTTTCTCCCGTAAAGAACTCCCCCCGACATGAGCAATGGGAAGTACATCTTCCATCTTGTTTGCTGACAGGCATTGCATGACTACTCCCTTATAATCACCAACAACTAAAGAACTTTGAATGGATTTATCACATTCTTAGTATTTAGTTGAATCTTTAGTAGCTTCATGTTGCACCTCTTCTCCATTGCCTAGGGTATCCTTCCCAACAACAAAATCATTTTTAGTGAGAGGAAGTGAGGAATCTTCTTTCAGACTATTCAAATTATCAAAAAACTCCTCACCATTGTCTCTGGGGGATGTAACATCTTGTCCACCTTTTAACTGAACTAATGGATCTAATTGTGTTGTATCATCAAGAGTGACATTGTGATTATTTCACTGCTACTATCATCAATGTTGGTAGATTGAGCTTCTTGTAAGTCTTCATTCTCTATTGAGTGCACTTGAAATCCAAGGTGCTCAAGTAGCTTTTTCCTAGCATTTCCTTCATCTTCAAACATGAATCTTAGGAAATTCCATGTCTCCCTCTCTTCTTCCAAACTAAATTAATGCAGAAACCAAAAAATTGCAAGTGAAACAATACAAATTAATGTAAATTGTTATTAATCCCATTCAAAAAGTATCCACAAATAATTAATCGAGAATCCTAAGTCTTCTTATTGCACAAAGCTCACAATGATGATTTTTCACCATTTGCTATTTTAGCTTGAAACTCTGTTGAACAAAGCACCAGACTATCCTCGGTAATGAGATTGTGTATATATACCTATCAAAATAGCAAAAAAATAAGACCATATATCATCTTAATGACATGTACCAAATAATACATTGTGCTCTACCTTAGAAGAACCAACAACACTTTGTGATGTTGTACCAAGCTGAAATGTAGCAAGCTTTCCTCCAAATCTAAATCTGACACGAACTAGTCTCTTCAACCACTTAGGAGTTTTCAAGAGTGCACCTAAAATGGGAAAAACAAAAAGATAGACATCATGTATTTGCATACTGGATCCCAATTCATTGGGGGATGTAACATCTTGTCCACCTTTTGATCGAACTGATGGATCTAATTGTGTTGTATCATCAAGAGTGACATTGTTGATTATTTCACTACTGATATCATCAATGTTTGCAGATTGAGCTTCTTGTAAGTCTTGATTCTCTATTGAATGCACTTGAAATCCAAGGTTCTCAAGTAGCTTTGTACTAGTATTTCCTTCATTTTCAAACATGACTCTTAGGAAATTCCATGTCACCCTCTCTTCTTCCAAATGAAATCAATGCAGAAAACAAAAATTTGCAAGTGAAACAATACAAATTAATGTAAATTGTTATCAATCCCATTCAAAAATTATCCACAAATAAGTAACTGAGAATCCTGAGACTTCTTGTTGCACAAATCTCGCAATGATGATTTCTCACCATCTACTATTGCAACTTCAAATCTGTTGAACAAAGCACTAGACTATCCTCGGTAATGAGATTGTGTATATATACCTATGGAAATAGCAAAAAAATAAGACCATGTATCATCTTAATGACATGTAATAAAGAATAAATTGTACTCTACCTCAAAAGAGCCAAAAATGCTATGTGATGTTGTACCAGGCTGAAATGAAGCAAGCTTTCCTCCAAATCCAAAACTGACACCAACTGGTCTCTTCAACCACTTAGGAACTTTCAATAGTGGACTTGAAAAGGGAAAAACGAAAAGATAGGCATCATGTATTTTCATACAAGATCCCAATTCATTAAGAAAATCTTATAAGTGAGATTCCCATTTCTTAACCAAGTCATGTATGGTTATCACATAAAGCAACACTTACCACCCACTTTATGTTTGAAAGCAATTAAAGCATTATACTTGGGTTATTCACTGAGAGTCATTAGTCAAGTATTATAGAAAAAAAATCATGGGAATATCAAACTAGTAGAGCATAGATAGCAATAATGATCATACATAAATCTCATGAATAGATTTGCATCAATTAAGGTAGACGTATTTTGACAATGAAAAAATTCTAGATGAAATTGACCTACCTTCCTAACACTTTCACTTTTGCCTATGATTTTCATTAACACCAAAGGTATATGTAGATTGGGTAGGTACTGTTGGGCTCTAAAGGACCCTTATTGTGTGATTAAAAAATATAGACAATTGGGGAAATGTCATTATATGTATGACATAAGTTGAGGTTGAAGGTATTGTTTGATGCCAATTCAAACAATGGAGGCTCTTATTGAAATATACCTCTACCTTCTCATCATGGCAAGGACAGTGAGATGTAGTTAAACCATGGAATTCATTCATATATTTTGATGAAAAATCCTAGGCCATCATCACTAGTGTTAGGTCTTGAAGTGTAGGTTTTAAACCATAAGGGGCTACCAATCCCTTAATACACCTTTGGCCAATGAACAAGGTATGTAGGACTGATTACCTTCTACTCTTCAGGCTCTGCCAGACCTAGGTAGGTATACATGAACAATAAGGAAAATTTGAAGATAGATATTGTTCCTAGATTAAGCAATATACTTACTATGGCACGTGAGATGAATCAAATGTAGAGTTTTAATGTCTAAATACTAGTGAGAGTAATTGAGAGTTCAAGTTTATGAGTTGTATTTTGCATGTAATATCTAATTATTACTAGTTCTTACTTCTATTGTGTGGACGGAGTGGAGGGATGAATGATGATTTTGGAGATAGGGTTCTGTAAGATAGGTGGATTCAGTCTTTAGCTTAACTCAAACATTTGAGAACTTTGAATGTTTGCACCTTATGAAAATGTGCAAGTATGCCAGTTATTTGGACTCTTCTTAGTAATCCTAGTGATATCCCCTTATGCTACTATGAAGTTGTGAAAGGATTTAAATCAAATGTGAAAGTAAACCAATTAAGACAATCTATTCAAAACGACTTATATCCAAACAAGAACCTATCAAATTTGATTTCTCAAAAGGAATTTTAATTCTTTTGCACATCAAAACCAGTCAACAAAGTCACACAACTACAACAAATGTGTATTGAAAAATTAAATGTATTTCCACAAACTCAATTTGAATAACATAAACAACCACTTTAGAGACAACCAAATAACATATAAGCATATAAATCCACACAAAAATTGAACACTTGAAAGCAAATTAACAATTATGCATAAACTTCTCCATTATATTTATCTTTGAATAATATGAATTATAACAATAGTTTATAAGATGAGATGGATGATCTATTCAGATCTTGGAATCTCTTATATATGTGAGAGGCAACAAGCTACAAACCCATTACAAAAGTCATGTTGTTTGATAATAGAAATATAAGTAAGAAAATGAAATATTGCAGCAACTAAATGTACCAATCTGTTAATCTCCAAGCAGAATCCTATGACCACCTAATACCTATTCAAAGCTTCTACTCCATGATATGGTGCTCATGCTATCAGCTGACTCCTTTCATCCTAATGGTTTCCCTATTATGTCTGGTGTATCCATAGTTTAGTTGAGGAACAAATTGAATGCAGAGAGGTGATGGATGTATTCTTGTTCAGCACAAGTATCTACATTGGAGATCACCTCTCATATCATACTCCCTATACATCATCTTCTCAAGCTAGTTGTGAGTATTTTGTAAAATCATATCCTTGTCATTGATCTCTTGTAATGCAGTAGTCAAAATTACATTAAAATATTCCTTCCAATCATCATATTCTTGAGGATTTCCCATTTCATCATAGAGTGTTGGAGTCAAATTGAAGCACTTGAAATCCTCAATAAGCTTATTATGATATCCATTGTGTGCTTCTACCAATTTTTTATGTGTCCACATTGTCTGTCCTTTCAGGATTTGCTTGTCTTGAAGCTCTTGTCTCTTTTTGATTATTCTCCCCTGTATCATGTGTTCTCCTCTATTGCTAAGAGTACCTATTTAAATTTCCTCCAATATTCATCTAAACATTTCATCATCTTATTGAATCTCCCCTTTATCATTTTGGATTTAGTCATATACTTGATGGTTTTGACTTCCTTCTCCAATCCTTTACATTTTTCTTGAAATTTCAGGTGGCACTACTTCCAATAAGTTGTATTAGCCATTGCATCCAATACTCGCTTATCTTTCTCAAGACATGGGGAATACAATTCTGGTGTGGAAGAGGAAGATGATATTTCTCTTTGATGTGTTAATTCCTTCTTCAACCTATCATTTTCTTTAACTAGCTTATCAATGTGTGCCTTGGTGAACTTTTCCACATTGACATTCAACTCTATTGTCTCCATGGGGTTAGTATCCCCTACTCTTTGAACCAAGAGATGTCCAAACATTTGGTTTGGATTATCAATCACAATTGGTCTTTTTTCATGGGGGTGCAATGACCAAATAAGCAAGGTGGCCTCATCTAGATTGTATCTGGATCTTGAATACATCTTGTCACTTGCTTCATTTGTTAAATTCATTGTTTTATCTCCTCTCTTTCTGAAACTATAAAACACAAGTGCAAATCTTATATCCCATCCAGGAAAAAGCAATACTTTAGCTTCTTGGAGTAACTCTCTCCCTCTCTCAGGAGTGATGGACTCCATCTCTTTATCTATTTCTTTTTTCAATTCTTTCAAAACAACAACTTCTCATTCAGGAGTGACATCCTACATCTTTTGTCTCATTTTCTTGCCTTTATATTCATAAAAAAATGGTTTAAACTTAGGAGACTTAACAAAATCTCCATTAGAAATGAACTCATGTCCATCCTTGACCCTAACATCATCTGATAATTCATCTGATGCTTCAAATCTTACAACATTATGTTCTTAAGCAGACTCATACCGTACAATTACAAGAGCACTTATTTGTTGTACTTTCTCTTCCTCCTCATCACTTTCCTCATCACTCTCCTCTTCTTCACTCATATCAATATCTACAAAAAAATCACATCAGGAGTTGGCTATGAATGGATATAATATAAGTGCTCTATATCTTCAACTTGCACTCCTAAATAGGTTGCATGAGGGGCATCAAAGATAAATGAAGGGACATTCTTTACCACTTCATCCATATGAGCAATGAGTTGCTCAATCCTTGCCAGAGGATCCTATATTTCACCAAATGTCTTCGAATAAGATGGGACATTTCTTCTTTTCCATTCCTCTGCAAGCATAACCCTATTATATGCAGTCATTCTTTTAGTGGTCGAGGCTTCATCATGGTTTTTGATTACATCTTCAACTAAGAATACATGCTTATATCTTGATAACACCTGTGATAGCCTTGCTTTGTGAATAAAGCCTTTTGCATCAAAATTTTTCCTTTTGTTACCTAGAGGGAGGTTATATTATGCTAATTTAGCATCAATTTCCTCATATCCCTCATTTTGCAACCATTATAAAGTCTCCAAAACATAAGGTACTAGGCATGATCAATTGTTTGTTGTGTCCTTTGAGGTTTTTGGAATTAGATTCTTTTGATTTGCTCACAATTTCTAAGTAGGAAATTCTATTAGGAACTACTTGTTGTACAAGTGTGGAGTTCCTTCAAACCCATAAACCCTAATCACCGTGCAATCAAGAAAAGCATACCAGTCTCCCCAGTAATGATCCACCTTTTTCCTTGGGTCATTTTCCTTTGGTCTTAGAAACTTTTTCACTTCTGGGGATAAGTTATAATCACACGGATATCATAGCCACTCCATTAATGGTTTCACAAAAGACTCCTCAAAATAAAGATAATGAGACATACCAAATTGACTATCCCACAGTGAATTCCACATCTGTACAAGTTTGAGATTCCCATTTTCATCTGTATCTTTTATTCTTAATTCTTAATTCCAGACCCTTCTAACATGTCCCTTGTGCATGAGAAAATGCATGAATAGAGAATAATGTTTGAAATGAATATATTCACTATTGTTTTTAATCTTTTCAAGCTCCTGGTTTAGGTCATTGGCCAAGTATCTAGCATAATTGAATGACCTAGAATCACTACTTTGTATGTCTACAACTAAGACCATTGGGGCAATAGACATGAGGGGTGGGACCTCTACCCCCAAGACTTGACCAGTTGAATAATAAGTGTATTTGAAATATTCCTCAAACAAGTCCTCATGAAAAGGAGGGTTTTCATTACTCCAAAACCTCCTGAGTTGACCTCGTTCATTCTTAGGCCTATGCAAGGGTAGTTTCCATCATTTGTAGCTGGTATCCATATGGTGATACTCTTTCAAGAGAACTCTAATCGTGAATGGCAAGTTCATAGGACACTCCAACTAAAACACATTAGAAATTAAATCCTCAAAAATAACAAGCATGTCAGCCCCATTATGTGCTTGGATAGTTCTCCTCTTGGGGTCATATCTATTAGCCATAGCTTTAATTATTTCTACATTTACGAACACATTGGGCACCACAAGTCTTCCCAAGTTCAACCTCCATGGTTTGTAGACTAGCTAAAACCTAAATTGTTTCCTGTAATGATACATGAAAATCCCATACCCGCATCATGGTGTCCAAATATCCCCCAAGCCTTTATGTTTATCTAATAATCTATCCATTAAAGGATTCATTTGAGCACCTCTCCTAGGTCTTGGCTCCAACCTAGGGCATTGATTTATTATGTCTTGATCCAAGAGTCTCTTCTCAATTTTTTTTCTTAGCTTTGGGCCTTTTTGCATTTTCCTCCATTGTTTGAATTCTTAATCCATTGAAAAATACAACTTCTTAGTCAAGATTGGTGTACTTACTTGGGTCTCGCCTCCACTGGTTTCTGTTATGTGAGAACTCCTAGCTTTTCCTTTTTGCTTCTGTCCTCAGTGAAATCTTCTAGACTGTGCAACAATTATACGATCAACTTGTGATATAATTCACTTCAACTCTGGCTCATAAATACACCACCCATTTCAGTCTTGTCATCGAGGGGAAGCATTTATTTTTAAATGTCTGGATGATGCCTTGAGATGTCACATTAGTTATGAATCAATCATCATCAATGTATTAGCGAGACTGCAATTCTTATTCCACCGATAGACACCCTCTCCACCAATGAACAATTTTCCTTTGGTCTATTGGTGAGACACCAAAATATATTACCTTGATACACATTAATTCCCCTGATATATAATAATTCTTGATAATTTATGATCATATCGGGCCATCAGGGGAATGTAGACATTCATTCCACTGATGTTCATGTGTTACAATGATGTTCTTACTTTTGTTCACTCTATTGGTCTATCAAGGGGAACACCTTAAGAGTTAGCCAGATAGGGTGTTGTTACACCGATACTAGGTAATGAACTATTTTCATTGGACCATTGATGAGGCTATGGTGGGGGTTCCATCGATGATGCATACTTAGGCCGATAGTGCTAATTTTTACTTAGGAAAAATTATGGAGTCTCAAACTTATTTATGGGTGTGACAATTTGGCAATGTGGACTACAAAATGGATCTTCTCACACAAATTTCAACAATTTGTGTTGATTATAAAATTAAAATGTGATGAATTTATGTGGAATGTGGAGGATTGGTGGGTGAAGGCTAGTGAAAAATGTGTAAAATTTCAGTTGCAACAACCAACACAATGAAAAATAACATGCATAGATCATACAAAAAAAATAAGAGAGAATAAGAATTAGTAATGGATAAATGAATAAAGCTTGTTGTCTCCAAGAAGAAAATACCAAATATATATGGTGTTCATTACCTAGCTTGACCAGATCAATGTTAATCCTTTAATTTATAATATTCTTTACAATATCCCCATGTTACTATAGTTCCGCCAAAGAATTATGACAAGACGAATGCTAGTTCTTCAATAATGTAGATACCATTTCAAGCTAGTTGAAAATTTGCAATGGTTGACAAAACTCTTTGTTAGAGAGACAAACGAATCTCCTAACATTTCCCATGATTGAATAGGCTTTGCTACACTTGAAACTACTAATGTATGCATATCTAGTCAGTTGAATTGTCCCAAGCACTTGTGTAGGAACCAACTTAGTTATTTTCTGGATAACATATACATCGCATTCACTGAGTACACCTCCCACACCCTCCTATAACCACAATTTTCAAAGGATTTCTCATGGTAATTTTGAAGTAAATTTTGGAGACACTCTTATATAGAAAGCATGACTTCTTCATAGAGTTGTGTAAACATTTAAAATCCTTATCCCTATAGCCACTCTACCAAATAGAATAAAATTATAGAAAATAAGGATATATTTTCCAATTAAAGAATTACTCCAAAATATTACATGATGAGCCTCCACCAAACACAACCTCTCTAGAATCCATTTGACTGCAGGCTTGAAATGGATGCACATCAAAAGAGACAAACCCACATTAATTATAAAGATGTTCCTTATGAACAAAAAGGAACACAACTAACTCACCAAGGAAAAAACATAGTAGCATCTAACATGAAATTCTAAGTTAGGTGAACCTAGAGATAAGCTTATCAAGAAATACTTGCAACATGCTGAAATACTTGTAGAAGATATATATCATGTACTTCTAAGAGATTATTTTGAACACAAACACTTGTGATCCAAAATCAATTATGAGTGTATGTCTATGTTAAGTTTGTCCTCTTTGACAATCAGAAAAAATAATCTTGGCCTTCAACTCACTTATATATAATAAATCCTTATGCCACATTTACATTAATTGATTAACACCATATGACTGTTATTGGTATATTTAAATATTTTGCATCACCTCCACTCATTCATGACCCACAATGAACATTACATTCT
The DNA here is from genome assembly GCA_007258455.2 of Sequoia sempervirens. Lineage (NCBI taxonomy): Eukaryota > Viridiplantae > Streptophyta > Pinopsida > Cupressales > Cupressaceae > Sequoia > Sequoia sempervirens. Next base: position 148,287,795 of record VDFB02379711.1, on the reverse strand, counting down.
AGCACTCACCATAATGTTATCTATGGATCAATCCACTTTCAAGGCTCAATCATGTTTTGGCTTTAAGTATCTAGAATTTGTAAGATCCACATCAATCTAGATAAACATATGGACTTATATATCAAGACTCAAAAGTCAAATATCACAAAAACAAGTAAACAACTAAAGACTTAAATCTTATCAACAAGGGCACTTTCAAGTTTTAATTTCATAGCACAGCCAATGCAAAAGAAAGAAATACATAAATTAGCTCAAAGGGATATGAAAGTACAAGTTACATGAGTAACAACCATGAAAACAAACCAAAAAAAATAGTTGTATTAGCTGAACTCAAAAATAGATTATAAGTCAGAGATGACAAACCTTTAAATGTGATTTATCTAGTGGTTTACATAACTTGTCTATATTTATAAGTCAAACAACTTGTAAAATGTATAATTGTTGGCATGGGAATGAAATTGGATTGTTGTTGACATTTGTTATTCTCATGGATAAGTATTGAAGCACTTGCATGGGTGATAAAGCTTGTTTGGATAGAACCTAGAGACTTTTGAAAAGGCGGGCAAGGAATTCAAAGTTTGCTACAACGAATTTGAAGTGAACAAGGTCCTCTGTAGTGAATTCAAAGGTAATTTGAAATCCTCATTACTGAAAGTAAGCTAATAGGAAACATAGGAATATTCTATTCTCAGTAGGTAAACTTCAAATGAATGTAAGATAGATCTCAGAACAGTGACTCATTATATCCTCTTCTTTCTATTATGGTCTGTACTAAAAGTGACTATTTTCAACAATGTTTTGGAATCTTTATTTTCAGATTTATGTTTTTTTCTTTAAATCATAAACTAAATTAATATGGGAATGCAAAATATTATAGATGGATGAGCATCAAAGGTTGACTATAGATCAATATCATGCATATGATGAGAGAGTAGCTGGTGAGAGGGACATTGATAAACATCCATATCTATGTAAAAATTGTCTTGGTGGAAAGGTGAGAAAAAGAAATATGATTTATTGACATATTAAAAGATATGAGCATAGTGGTATAAGCCCTAGGCTTACAATTATTATGAAGATATGATAGAATGTCAAACTCTGAGAGATGAAGAGGAAACTGACATAGATGAAGTGGCACCAAACATAGATGAAGAGGCAAAAATGTTTGACGAATGGTTTGAATTTGATAGAATGTTGAATGAGGGTCTAAACAATGATTGGGCCAAGTCAATGGATGATGCTTTAAATCTTATGTATGCTAATCGAAAGTTAAATCATTTGACAACAATTATTCAAATTCTTAACTTGCAAGAGGTGCATGGTTGGACAAATGAGAGTGTATATCAGTTATTGGAATTATTAAGTTCATTGTTACCAGCTAACTCCACATTGCCAACAAAACGAAGTCAATGTAAAAAGAAAATTAGTAAGCTTAACTTGGGGTATGAAAACATCCACACATGTGTGAATGGTTGTGTATTATTTCACAAAAATCTTGCAAATGAGACTGAATGTCTGAAATGTCATGAATTGAGGTATAGACAAGGGTTGAAATCAGTTGTGGTTCCTAGAAAGGTTCTTTGCCACTTTTCGATAATCCCATGATTACTCTGAATGTATAGGTCAGAGACATTGTTGAACTTATGCAATGGCATGCCCAAAATAAGAGCACTAATGGAAAATAGTGACATGTGCATGATTCTAAGACATGGATGGAATTTGATAATAGATGGCCTAATTTTTCTCAATATCCTCATAATATAATGTTGGGTTTGGCTCTATGTGGTGTGAATCCATTCTCAAATCTGTTATGCCTTACATAACCACCCCATTTTATTATGGAAAAAAATGGGTCCCCCTCTTCTTTTGTTTTCATCGTCTTTGGTTGTTTGTTTTGGATCGTAGTAGTCCTTTTGTTTTCCTCTTAGGTTTGTCTCTTGTTCTGTCAGATTTGGTTCTGCCTCAGCTAGAGTTGGGTTTTTTTTGGTTAAAATTTAATGAAATAATGAAGAATAGTGTATTTTCTATGCTTTTTGGGACTAATGGGGGCATTGTTCTACAAGATTAAATCATACACCTGATGCTATTTCTCAAGGAAGTCAGTTGGAAAGCATGCCTCAATCATATATGGCATAAAAATCTTCAAAGAAGAAAGTCATTGAGACCAGCTAGATGTCTTGCCGACTGTTAGTATGGTTCTATTCATTTGAAATACACTAGTCGCCCAAACATTTTAGTTGCCATGGGTTTTTATATATCTCTCTGTTGGGAAGAAGCCATGCCAACCCTTGTGCACAAGGCTAGCATTTCCAAAAGAGGGATGTCATCAGGGAGAGGTCTTTCCAACCTAAGGAAATCTTGCCAACAGATGGGGGCTTCGGGGTAATGTCTCGCTGAAGGTTTGTGGCTTTGGTATGATGTCTCGCCGATTAGACGAAGTCTCGCTGACAGATGGTTCGCAAGATAATCGCATCAGGGAGACTTCAGGCTGAATGATTTGAGCTCAAGGAGATGTCTAGCCAAAGGGATGAGGTCTCGCCAAAAGAATTTGAGCTTGGGGAGAAGTCTTCCTGCTTGATGTTTGTGTCGCCAAAAAGGGGGTGTCATCAATATGAGGTTTTCCCAACTGGTGTTACTCTCACCGAAGGATGGTGCCTTCGGTATAATGTTTTGAGCTTAGGGAGATATCTTGCTGGAAGGGTGAGGTCTTGCCGAAAGGAGTTTTGCTTTAGGGTAAGGTCCTACCGACTGAGGGGAGTCTTGCAGAAATGAATTGTGCCTTCGGTGAAATGTTTTGTGGCTTCGGTATGATGTCTCACCGACCAAGTGGAGTCTCGCTGAATGGGTATTTGGCCTTGGTAAGACTCCTAGCTGAGGGGTTTGTGTTCGCTATGATGTCTGGCCATCATGGTCTCGCCGACAGAAGGTGCTTTTGATGTAATGTATTCCTGATCACTGGAGTCTCACTGAAATGGAATGGTCTCGGCATAATGTCTCACCGACAAGGTGAGGTCCTGGTGAATGGTTTTTAACTCTTTGGTATGATGGTATGACTAATGGGAACCCACTATGATCTCCTGTTGAATGAATGATTTCTTGTCGAATGCAGATGTTTTTCCAATAGAGGAACACTACGGTATAACTCTTAAGGGCTCGCTGTAATTTCCTATCGACTAAATGGTGCCTCACCGATGGTTTTAGCTCTTTGGTTTGACTGATGGGAGCTCGCCAAGACTCTTGCCAATGGTCTAAATGGAATGGTATCTATTGTCAGGTGCTTTTGGTATGACCTCTTACTGAAAGTGATAGTCTTGTCGATGGTTTTTGGGATATCAATATAACCCTTGCAGCTCGATATGAAGTCTTGCTGACAGTTGTGAGCTATGCCGATAACTGTTGTAGAATATAATCACATCAGGGAGACATGGCTAGTGTCTCACTAACATGCAATTCTATTTAAATGACTTTTGACCATCTGGAAATCCTATGTGGTATGTGTTCAACCAATCAGAGGGAGCTAACGATGAACCATTGGTAGTTTGACTATTGTGATAGTCCTTGTGGAAGATCAACATAATGTGAGTAGTATGGATCTGCTCTATGAATGAAATGATGAATCAACTCAGTGAATGATGGTGTTCGGGTCTAGCCAGGGAACATCTGATGTTGTCTCTCTGGGGGGTCAACTTGCAAAAGGATCTAGAGTGAGAGGAAAGCCAAAAGGAAGAAGAAGCCACGAGTCTTAGTTGCAACTGGAATCTCTACTGGAAAAGGTAGATCGACATTTATGATAATGCTTTAGAACATTCAAAGCAGCTCTGATGGAAGTTCAAAGGTGGACATGAGGGCCAAAAGTTAATGCGATGGTTGCAAAAGATCTGAAAGACCATCCCTAGAATGATCTTCTGCCAACATGGACACGAGGGATGCACATTGAATGCAACATTAGCTTTATTCCAAAAGATCTAAGGACCGACCCTTTTGTAAAATTGATATTTTGTAAAACCCTAAAAGTAGGGGGCTTACATATTCTTTGGGACACGGTTTTGTATAGGAGACTTTTTTTGACCTTTTTGTAACACAAGAGAGACTGGCACAAAAAAAAGAAGTGGGACACAGTAAAGGAGTAAGAAGAAGGAAGTAGCAAGGACAAAGAGAGATAGATTTTTGAACAATAGGAATTTTTAAAATCTAGAGAAACTTAAGAGTAGAATAGAGTAGGAGTTAGATTCAACAGAAGGCAGGGATGTATCTTTCTAGTTTTCTTAGTGTAGATGGAGATGATTTGAAGACATGGATTTTTTGTACACTGGTGATCTTTCCAAATTTGTAAATGTTGCTTATCCTTTTAACCAACAGTAGAAGCAACCAGATTTAAATCTACTTCATATTGTGTTCCAAAATGATATTTATCTTGGGTTAATTATTTGATTTGCAAAGCTTTCAAGGAATTAAATTTTATCTTATGTTTTGTTTAAATAGTAATTTTCAATCTGCTGTTGAAATTAGCACTATGAATGAATGAAACTATGTATTAATTACAAGTTAATTTTGTTCTACAGTTTTAATTAGGAATTCCTTGAAAGGTAGCAAGTCTGGTTAAGTTGGATGAATTAACATTCTCTTTAGTTTGCAAGCTTTGATCTATCTTTTTCTATTTCTTTAAAACCACTAGTTAAGGTAGGTTTAAATTCATGTTTGATCTTGGAACAATTCAGAAGCTCAATACCAATAGGCCCCTTGAACATTATAGTTCACATCAACCATTGAGTGAAATTAGCATAGTTGAGAACCAATTACCAAGACCTTAGGAGTTAGATATCCATGAGTTATTCTTTCTCTTTCAGGAGAACAAGATAGTCATATTTTGTTTACTATTGCTATGCTCATTTGATCGAACAATAGGAGACTGGCACTAGAGGGAGGGCCTAGAAGAGCAAGCTAGATAATACTGGGTTTTTCTCACCAGAAAGGTCCCATAGAGTTCTTCGATCAGCTGAAAATCCACCACCTTTGATAGAACTCAAGACCCCAATAAGACACAAGATTCACAAGAATAGGGCAACCATCATACCACCCTTGTTAGCTCCACTCACTCCACTAGGATTTTCACCAATACCCCAGTGGATACCCACCAATTCACCACCAAATCCATCTCAAGTGCCATTATAGCTGGTTCAACCCATCCAACAACTAGCTCAACAACTACCATCACCACCACCAATGGCATTTTTTTAGAATAATCCCTCTCCATTGGGGACTATTCCTAGATTTTTTCATGATATGCCTAAGAATCCTGAGAAATTCTATCCCAAATACATTCATGGTGAATCAAGGAGTGCTGAAGAGCACACAGGCTTTTAAGGACGCTTGTACCAAAGCCTAGATAGCTCACCATGATGTAGTTTGTAGGTTGTGCCCTTATTCCTTAGGAGATATGGCGTACAACTGGTACCTAAATCTTCCTCAGCATTCTATTCTGAGCTAGACAAACCTGGAGAATGCTTTCATCAATCAGTTCATAATTTACGTGAATCCAACCATTTTATTCCACCAATTTGCTACCATTAGGAAGGAGACATGTGAATCTTTTCCCTTGTTTAATACTAGGTTTCAATGGATGTATAGGAGACTGCAGGACCCCTATCTAGTTGCTGAGAATAGTGCCATTCAAGCATACTTTAGAGTTATAGACCCTTTGCTTGGCTTGTTCCTACAAAGGACTTATCAGCTGACTAACATTGATTCCTTGTCTAAATTTTATCATCTTTCCACCAAGCTGCAACAACAAATTAGCTCTAAACAAGGAAGTTTGGGAGGAGGCTTTCCTTCAATCGGATATCAGATGCATAACCCAACCCCTTTATTCAATACCATCCCAAGAATGTCTCCTTCCCATTATGGACTACATCTAAGTTGCAGACTCAACCTCCTATTCCATTCTTTTCTAATGGAGCTCCTCACTTCTTTCAACAATCACAGGCTCATCATAGTCCGCATGGTCATCATAAAGAAGCTGGAACACCAAATCTTGTCAGTCAGCCACTTGGTGCTAAGAGTGTTGAAAGTGAAAAGATAGTTCAACTCACAAATGAGGTGGAGACCTTAAAGAAAACTCTGTCTCAAGTCACAAATGACATGGCTCAGCTTAGATTGAACCCCTCTCAAAATCAAGGTAATTACCCTAATCAAAACAACAATAATTAGGGTAATTATCATAATAACAACAATCACAGCCAGAGGGGTTATCAAGGCCAAAACTCCCCTAACCAAGGCTATCAAAATAAAAATAGAGGATATAACCAGAGGCCAAATAAATTTTGACAATGGAATATAGGGCCAAATAATGGTTGAGTTTCTCACAAATATTATCAAGCTAATGAGGATAGGTCACATACTGCAAATGTGGCTGACCTTAATTTTATGACTAACTGGTGCAGGCTGCATGGTATTGCAACTCATTCTAAGGTAAACTTCCCTGAAATGGAGAAAGTTGTGAAGATGGCATAGGCAGATGTCCAAACCTTCCAAGGGAATTCAAACAAAGGAGGTGACTCAATGGATACAACAATGACTTATGACCTCTTTGAGGAAGAACCTTCATTCCCAATGTAGAATGAGAATGAACTAGAGGAAGATGCGTATGATACCCAAGCCTTTCAGAAAAAAAGGGGGACACTTTTTAAGAAATAAAAATAAGGGTCCGTTCACTACATCAGCACCACCTAATCACATGGTGCCTTTGAATCAAAGTGTTGATAATAACCCTCCTCCACCAAAAGGTCCACCTGACTTCCATAACAAAGGTAATTCACCTGGTGTTGTCAAATGGAATGCAAGCTATAACACAAAATTTGATATTGTTTCTGAGATGCAAAAATAGAAAACCTCCTTATCATACTTTGACATCCTAAAGTGGTGCACTATTCAATGAGAGATAGTGCTGAAAGCTTTGGAAGAAGCTGATAAATCAAAAAGGAAAACCAAGGTGGCAACTGCTGTAGACATGAACGCAACTTTGTACAAAAGCAAGGTAGGTACCTCGCCATTTCTTTTAAGTTTTTAGAATCTGTGGTAAGAATCTACATAATTGTCTGCTAGATTCAGGGGCTTCCAGCAATGTTATGCCATTTTCTATATGCAAGAAATTGGGATTGAACCCTATCCAAACAAACAAGAAGGTCATACAACTTGATAAAACAAAGGTTAATGTAGTTGGAGAATTGAGAAATATACATGTGTAAGTAGGTTCTGACCCTAGGATTTTAACCAATATAGATATTCAAGTAGCAAACATTCCTGAGACTTATGGTATGCTATTAAGCAGAGATTTGATGAAAAGTATAGGGGGATATCTCTTCCTTGACTTTTCACATATGTGGCTACCATGGAGGCGGATGTCTATGCAAATTAGGATTGAAAGTGAACCTTGCCTCAAACATATCATCATTGAGTATGATTGTCCCAATGAGGTAGCTTATTTTGAAACCAAGATAGGAGTTTATAAAAGAGAGGAAATTTTAACCTTTTTGGTGCTTGATTTTAAAGATTTGTCAATACAAAAGTTCTCTGATCCCATGATTAATGAAAATCAACACGCATTGATCAGGAAGCTACAACAGGATTAGCTAGTCTTGGATGAAGATATCGATTTGCACAGTCTTCTACTCCCTAATTGGTGTAGGGTACACTACCAAAATCATTCGGAATTGACCTACCAACCTTGCATCAATATTTTAAAACATGTTTCCCAAACTGAGGAAACTAGCCTAAGTCACCTTGAGACCGTTTCAAATCACTTCTCATTTGAAGCCAAAAATGCAATAATGTTAACTAGGGATAATATACTGTCAAAGGAAGTCCCTCCTCAAATTGAACTTACCCGATCACAATACCAGACCAACATAGTTATGATGAACAACCCCAAAGTTTGTTTGATACCCCTGCACTCCCAAGTATACTGAAACCTGAGGGATTAATCAAAGATACAAGTGAATATCAAAAGGATAGCCATGGATTACATGATATATTTGAGCAGGGATTGGAAATTACACCTAAGGAACCTATTGAAAACCCCTTCCCAATATTTGATGCAAAAGATCAAGTGACCCCACCTATGGCTCATCTTATCCAAATGCCCACAATAACATCCAAGGGATCAACCCCAACTCATGATCAGCTATGGACCCTCACATTTGATGGATCCAAATCCAAAATAGGCTATGGTGTTGGGATTGAATTAACCAGCCCAAAAGGGAAAAATTTCTTTGCTTCTTATGGGTTACAGTTTAGATGCACCAACAATATAGCAGAGTATGAAGCATTAGCTCGGGGACTGATGTTCACACATAAGAAGTAGATATCAAGCAAGTGTGTAGCTAATACACATGTCACAATAAAAGGTTGGCGGCTTATAGAAATCGGGTATGGAACCTGATTGAAGACTTCAATACTTTTGGGATTAGTTTAATCCCTAGAGAAGAAAATAAAATAGCTAATTCATTAGTCATTGCCGCAAGTACCCTGGAACCCATGCAAGGATCCAAGCTTAAGATATTCTCAGTAGAATTGATATCTACCCCAGCTATTCCTAATAATGTCAGGAACTTTCAAGTCTTTGATGATGATCGACATATTCTTGCTTTTCTAGCAAACTCAAATGTTTTTGAAGGACAAATTATCGATGAATCTGATAGGGATCAAGGAGACTGGAACCCCGAAGACTATGATACAAAGGGGGTCATCAATTTGAAAAGTAATAGCATTCCCAAGGGAATGGTGGCCTTAGAAGGAATTTTTGATTTAGACCCAAGGGCTCAGGAAAAGGTATCAATTGAAGATAAAGGAGGTGAATATGAAACTATTAACCTGGCTGATTCTGGCCCTGAAATAAATTTCTACGTAGGGAAAGCTTTCCCTAAAGCAATCGGAAAAGATATACTGAGGGCACTGAAGAAGGATATTGCTACAATATCCTAGGGGTATGAAGATCTAAAAACATTTGATGATTATGTAATGACTCATACTATTCCTTTGAGGCCTGAAGCTAAACCATTTCAGCAAAAACAACGTCCTGTCAATGCCCTGATTGAACCACTAATCTTCAAAGAAGTTCAAAAATTACTTTCTGCAAGAATAATCTTCCCTGTTCGACATTCAACATGGGTGGCTAACTTAGTTCCAGTTTGTAAGAAAAATGAAGAGATCAGCCTATGTGTAGATTTCAGGAATCTAAATAAAGCTTCAAAAAATGACAACTACCCACTCCCTTCCCTATACGAAGTCTTGCAAACTATCAATGGATCTCAGATGATATCATTCCTGGATGGTTATTTTGGATACAATAAGGTGATTGTTAATTATGAAGATAGAATGAAGACAACCTTCACTACTAAGTGGGGAACATTTGCTTATAAAAGGATGCCATTTGGTCTAATAAATGTTAGAGCAACCTTTCATCATGCCATGGATGTAGTGTTCAAAGATTTAATTGGAAAATGCATTATCGTTTACATGGATGACCTGATAGTGTTCTCTAAAGATAGAATGAACCATGCTGTAGACTTGGCTAAAGTTCTTGAAAGATGTATCCGGTATGGTGTCTCCCTAAATCCTAAAAAGTGTGTGTTTGAGGTTTCTAAGGGGAAAATTTTGGGACACATAATCTCGGAGAGAGGAATATCGATAGATCCAGACCAAGTTGAATCCATCTTAAAGATAGCCATGCCAGGGAGTAAGAAGGAGATGAGATCTTTCTTTGGAAAGATCAACTTTGTGAGAAAGTTTATCACAGGTTTTGCAGAAATTGTTAAGCCATTGAATGAAATGATGAAGAAAGAGGCTAGAATAGAATGGAGTAACGAGGCAAAGGCCATGTTTTCTCAAGTCAAACAATCCATTTCGGAAGTGCTAGTCCTCACCAGCCTTGACTACTTGAAGCCATTTTATATTTATTCTTTTGCTTCTGAACATTCGTGTGCAGCTATCCTAACTCAACGAAGAGAGGAGGGAGATGAGAGGCCAATCACCTTCATGAGTTCTTCGTTTAAGAATGCTGAAGTCAAGTACCCACCTCTTGAAAAACAAGCTTTTGCATTGGTTAGAGTTGACAAGAAGTTCAGGCATTACATCCTACGAAGTCAGATTATTGTTGTAGTTCCTGATGCTGCTGTGAAGTCTCTACTTATGCAGAGCGAGTTGGGAGAATGAATGGGGAAATGGATGGCCATTTTGCAAGAGTTTGATATGAAAATTAACTCTATGAAACTTTTCTGAGGTCTAGGCCTATCTAAATCCATAGCAGATGCTAGTGAGAACATTATTTTCCAGCAATACACAACACAATCCTTTTCCAATGACCCTTGGTATTCTAATATAATCTATTTCATGCTCAACAATCGATGCCCAGAGGGAATGAATATAACTTAGAGGAGAGCACTGAGAATGAAAAGCTCCCATTATATGCTCAAAGGAGGATTTTTATATAGGAAGAATTTTGAGGGAGTGTACCTACGATGCCTTGATCAGCAAGAGGCTAAGCATGTAATTGCTGAATTTCATGGGAAAAATGGCATGTGTCATGGGTCTACAGATTTGTTAGCATATCAGATCCTCAGATCTGGTTATTACTGGATGTGTGTGTTAAAAGATGCCCACCAACATGTAAGAACATGCCACACATTTCAAATCTCTGCATCAAAAGAGCACCATTCAGCCATGCCATTGCATCCTGTTTATGAGGTAGGGCCATTTTCCCAATGGGCACTAGATTTTATTGGGGTACTTAACCCAAATTCTTCTGTAGGACACAAGTTTATTTTGACTGCCACAGATTACTGCACAAGATGGACATAGGATATACCTTGCAAGAATAGCACAATAGAGGTTGTAATCAAGTTCCTCACTGAATGCATCACAACTAGGTTTGGAGTACCCTTCACATTGGTATGTGATAATGGGTCTTCCTTTTCTTCTGTTGAGTTCATTTCATGGGCTTATGATCACAAAATTGTTTTAAGTATTCTTCAAACTATTACCCATAGGGAAATGGAGTTGCAGAATCAACTAATAAGAATCTCTTAGGAGTAACTAAAAAACTATTAGAGAACAATCCTACAGACTAGCATACCCAACTAAGATTTGTGTTATGGGCAGATAGGAGTAGGATCAAGGCTGCTTTAAAGGCTTCACCATTTAAGCTAGTGTATGGCCAAGAGCTTGTGTTCCCTATTCACTTGCAAATACCTATCCTTAAGTTCATCGTCTTTGGTTGTTTATTTTGGTTTTAGGAGTTCTTTTGTTTTCCTCCTAGGTTTGTATCTTGTTTTGTTAGATTTGGTTCTGCCTCAGCTAGAGTTGGGTTTCTTTTTGTTAAAATTGAATGAAATAATGAAGAATAGTGTATTTTCTATGCTTTTTGGGACTAATGGGGGCATTTTTTTGTAGGATTAAATCATACACCTGATGCTATTTCTCAAGGAATTCAGTTGGAAAGCATGCCTCAATCAAATCTAGCATAAAACTCTTCAAAGAAGAAAGTCGCTAAGACTAGCTAGATGTCTTTTCGACTGGTAGTATGGTTCTATTCATTTGAAATACATCGATCACCCAAACATTTTAGTCACCATGGGTTTTTATATATCTCTCTGCTTGGGAAGAAGTCATGCCGACCCTTGTGCACAAGGCTAGCATCCCCGAAAGAGGGATGTCATCGGGGAGAGGTCTTGCCAACCCGAGGAAGTCTCATCGTGTCATGACCCCTATTTTTAGTTAGTAATTTATAACTCAACAATTCTATTTTAAGACTTTTAATATTTAAACTAGTTGAATGATTATATTGATGGTACTTTTGAATGTTTAAATAAATTAATTAGTAGTGAAATAAAAGTGCAAAGGAATAAAATAACTAGTTTCAAATAGAGAATTTATTTTAGCACGTGTATGATAATGCATTGTAATTTAGAATATTACTTTAAATTGCAAATAAATGTTACCTCATTGCTAACTATTTTGAATAAATATTTGAAATGAAATAAAAGATTCTGTTATTATTTACTCAGAATAGATATTCAATTATGAAATTTAAAAAAGGGGGGTAATCTTTATTAATAGCTGAGGAAAATGAAACAAAAAAAAAAGATATGGTTTCTTGATCTTTAACTTTCTCTGCAAGAAATATAACTAAAAAGTTGTGTCGGCTGAAGGGATTTCTTCATTATTACTATTGATAGATAAATATTAATTTTTATTTAAATTCAAGATTAGGTATTCAGTTACTGGGAAAAGCATGGAGGAAAATTTATAAAACAAAAATATAGGAAATCTATAACGGAGGAGGACAGGGGAGATCTTGGGAATTTTTCGGTTCTTCAGGTCACAATCTATGTAGGGAAAAAGTGGCAGGAAGAATTGGTAGGAGAGCTTCAAAGGGATTATTCGCATGAGCTCACAAGGGTACCCTCCAGTTAATGAAATGGTGAAGGAGGTCGCTACTCCACCTAAGGTTACAATGGTACGTTTTCTTGCTCACTAACCTGCTATGCTTCACTCTTTTCCTGTACTCAATAGGGAATGTTATAAGTCAATCTCAGATTTTTGACCCATCTACAGAGAATCACATGAGTTTAATTTTGAAAAATGGCTAAACTTAATGAAGATTTTCCATTCCCTAACATCTGAGCCATAAATTTTTAACATTTTCTACACTTATCTAATACTCATATAGAATCATACCATAAACTTGTGAAAGCGGTGGAAATAAAATCAAAGAAGGACTGGTACATGCATTGTGTTCAGTTACAAAAAGTTATTACAAATATAATTTTCTTTTACACAGTAGCATTAGTAAATTTTGGAAGGTTTAGGCTCAGCTTTCAGCTAAATTCCAAGGTGGCTTACACCATCTGGAGCCTCTGACTGTAATGACATTTTTTTCCCCCTGAAGATTTGAACCCATGCCTCCCCTTTTCAACCGCAAAATTTCTCACCATTGGGCCCGCTTAATGGAAAAACAATAGGAGACCATGAATTTTCTTTATGATATGATATCAGAGATAAAGACTTCCTCTTTTCTTTTGTATCTTTTATGTGCCAAGAAATCCATCCTTTGAGTGTACAGACCTTTGTTTTGAAGCTTCTTGTTTAACATTTTTGTTCTCCTTTTTAAAATTTTTGGAAGTAGACATCAATATTTCAATTAAGAGCCAAAAATGGTACATTGAGACGCTATTTATAATGAAATTGTGTTCGGTGAGTCTGCAAGGACCAAGAAGTCAAGGTTTGTAATTCCTGCATGATCAAACAATAAGCATTTCTTAATCAAATTCTTATAGGAAGATTTACAAGCGTCAATATCAAAGATGTCAAAATAAGTATAGTTTTAGGTATCATTACTATAAGATGCTAAAGTTCATCATATCCCAACTTCTGCAGCAAGATCTTACATAGATATTTTTGCATCTGATGAATAGTCATTATTTTGTTTCCCCACACTAGATGCCTTGCGCACTTTCTGTGTGTTAGTATGATATTGGATGGGAATTAACATGTATTGTATGCTCGTACTCTTTGCATGAACGACTTTAGTCTTGTTCCGCAGCTAGATAGAGTACTAGTTCCTGTTAAGCCATAGGATGATCGCCTCTTTAGCAAGACATTCTTCTTTCTTGAATTTACCATAGTCGAGTATGGCTCTCCTCTAACTTACTAAGCCAAGTTAAGTCTTTCCCCATAAAATTCCACCTTCGTTTATGATCATAGATTAATATATATTGGAATTGTCTCTCTACAGTCTACCAATGTATGGAGCTTTATTAATTTGAATTAAGATTCTTAATATAATTCCTCAAAACTACTTTGGTGAGAGAAACTTAGTAGTACTTCGAAAGTAACTTTAGGAATAATAACTATATAGAATAGGAATTCAATAGTAGTTGTATAATGTTTTAAATGGATAACAATTGTGTATAATTAGATAAGTAATTATTTTTCATCAAAAGAAATGGAATCCAATAGTGTAGTCAAATATAGAATTTTCAAGTAGTTCTAATTCTTGGAATTTGATGATATTTTAGGAAGATTATAAGTAGACATGGATTCATTTCCTCTAATTTTTTCATGATACCTTTCATTTTTTTTATTTTATTTTTAAAAATATGAAATATAATAGATTCATCTCATAGAGTATTTACTTCTTGATTTATTGATCAATTGAATGTAAGAAAAGGGATACCACTTCAATACATCAATAAGTGGTAGATTAATTTAATTATTCTCCTTGAGATATTTATTTAGTTTTCAAAGAATAGAACTTACATCCGATAAAATAGGATGCCTCACACGGGACAATGATAACTTAACCCTTTACTCCCATCACTGTCTAGATTTTATACAAGATTCAATGGATATATCTTGCTTATCATATGAGAATGTTGACCAATAACATAGAAGATGGTCTATTGTTTTATATAATTTGATTGGTTTATGCATATCATTAATGTGATAGTAGCAAGTTTATTTTTAGAAGTAACATTTTTGGATACAACTGCATAGGTATGTGTGCATTTTGGTAGTGCTAGGATTACTTTCACAAAGCTTTATGACATTGGCTTATGTATTTCAATGTCCTTGAGTGACATTTGAGAGCTTGTTGGAGGTAGAATTGTCTCTTTTGCAAATACCTAGGAGTGGTTCATGATAGTGTTGACATTACCATAATTTCATGTATTATTACAAGATAATGTATAATACACGTATGCCTAGTTGTTATTTCTTAGTACTCATGATATTTATTTAAAGCATGAAGTTGTAAATATCCTAAAGATCAACTTGCATGTTAAATATTAATGCATGAAGGCTATTTTTACACTAATAGTCAAAAGGTACTTATGCTCACTCCAGAAGAATATAAAAGTATAAACTTTATAGTACATCACTGGAATGAAAATTAAGGAATCTCGTTGTTTGTTGAGATTGCACATCGAAAAGTTGTTATCTATTATGTGTGTCACAATCTTGTCGTCATTAGAGTATTGGTCAATCCATAAACTCTAATCATCTGTTGGAGTATCTTGGAAAATATGTGCCTCTTATGAGTTAATTACAAGGAGAAGAGTCATGAATTATGTGTATGATCATTTAATTATTTAAAGAGTTGATTGCATATAGAGTCTAGGAAATACATGAATATCTTGTAACTTGTATTATCTGACATGTTTGTGCCCTAAATATTCTAGTTCTAGATGCATGTAATGTGAAGAAATAGAGTGATCCTCTTAGTCAAAAATGTGAAATGAAGTTGTAAATGATCATGTCAGTGTAACAATATGATCGTTGCTTATGTGGCACCTTGTAACCATTGAGAACTTGTAGCTAGTAAGGCTCTGCTAAGGAGGCATTTCATTAAGCCAGTGAAGCACTTTTTACAAGTGGTTTTTCATCCCTACCGGGGTTTTCCACTCATGAAAATATTTGTGTTATGGTATCTTTGTGGATGCATTTGCATACCTGTTACTTCCTTAATTTGTTTTACATTATTTGAATTTGCATGTCTTGTGGAGATGATGATGATTCATGTGTAATCCTTTAAGGTTAGACTTGGTAAAGGCATGACCCTATGTAGATATACATAGTATCTCCTTAATGTATGAAGTACTTTTGAAATCATATTGAAGTAATTTTATATGTATCGAGCAACATTAATGAACTTGCCTTTGAGTACACTTGGAAATAAATGTTATGTGTGATGTGCATTGATCATGGAAATTCTTTTATTTCAAAATGTGTATGTTTTTTGAGCGTTACACATCAATAGATGGGGGCTTTGGGGTAATGTCTCACCGAAGGTTTGTGGCTTCGGTATGATGTCTCGCTGACCGGGCGAAGTCTCACTGACAGATGGTTCAAAAGATAATTGCATCAGGGAGACTCTAGGCCGAATGATTTGAGCTCGGGGATATGTCTAGCTGAAGGGGTGAGGTGTCGCTAAAAGAATTTGAGCTCAAGGAGAAGTCTTCCCGCCTGATATTTGTCTCTCCAAAAAGGGGGTGTCATCGATATGAGGTCTTCCTGACTAGTGTTACTCTCACAGAAGGATGGTGCCTTTGGTATAATGTTTTGAGCTTGGGGAGATATCTTGCCAAAAGGGTGAGGTCTCACCGAAAGGAGTTTTGCTTTGAGGTAAGGTCCTGCCGATTGAGGGGAGTCTTGCCAAAATGAATTGTGCCTTCGGTGAAATGTTTTGTGGCTTTGGTATGATGTCTCACCGACCAAGTGGAGTCTCGCCGAATGGGTATTTGGCCTCGAGAAGACTCCTAGTCGAGGGGTTTGTGTTCACTATGATGTCTGGCCGAAAGATCATGGTCTCTCTGACAGAATGTGCTTTTGATGTAATGTCTTCCCAACTGCTGGAGTCTCACCAAAATGGAATGGTCTTGGGGTAATGTCTCACCGATAGGGTGAGGTTTTGGCTAATGGTTTTTAACTCTTCGGTATGATGGTATGACTAATGGGAACCCGCTATGACCTCCTGCCGACTGAATGATGTCTTGCTGAATGCGGATGTTTTGCCAATGTAGGAACACTGGGGTATAACTCTTAAATGCTCGCTATAATGTCCTACTGACTAAATGGTGTCTTGCCGATGGTTTTAGCTCTTCAGTCTGACTGATGGGAGCTCACCAAGACTCTTGCTGATGGTCTAAATGGAATGGTATCTATTGTTAGGTGCTTTCAGTATGACCTCTTGCCGAAAGCGATAGTCTTGCCGATGGTTTTTGGGATATCGATATAACCCTTGCAGCTCGATATGAAGTCTTGCCGACAGTTGTGAGCTATGCCAATAACCACTACAAAATATAATTGCATTAGGGAGACACGACTAGTGTCTCATCGACATGCAATTCTGTTTAAATGACTTTTGACCATCTGGAAATCCTACGTGGTATGTGTTCAACCAATCAAAGGGAGTTAACGGTGAACCATTGGTAGTTTGACTATTGTGACTGCCCCTATGGAAGATCAATGGAATGTGAGCAGTATGGATCTGCTCTATGAATGAAATGATGAATCGGCTCGGTGAACGATGGTGTTCAAGTCTAGCTAGGGAACATCTGATGTTGTATCTCTAGGAGATCAACTTGCAAAAGGATCTAGAGTGAGAGGAAAGCCGAAAGGAAGAAGGAGCCACGAGTCTCAGTGACAGCTGGAATCTCTACTGGCAAAGGTAGATTGACATTTATGATAATGCTTTAGAACATTCAAAGTAACTCTGATGGAAGTTCAAAGGTGGACAGAGGGCCAGAAGTTAATGTGATGGTTGCAAAAGATCTGAAAGACCATCCCTAGAATGATCTTTCACCAACATGGACATGGGGGATTCACATTGAATGCAACATTAACTTTATTCCAAAAGATCTAAGGACCGACCCTTCTATAAAACTGATATTTGTAAAACCCTAAAAGTAGGGGGCTGACATATTCTTTGGGACACAGTTTTGTATAGGAGACTTTTTTTGACCTTTTTGTAACACAAGAGAGATCTAGAAAAAGAAGAAGAAGAAGTGGGACACAGTAGAGGAGTAAGAAGAAGGAAGTAGCAAGGATAGAGAGAGATTGATTTTTGAATAGTAGGAATTTTTAGAAGCTAGAGAAACTTAAGAGTAGAATAGAGTAGGAGTTAGATTCAACAGAAGGTAGGGATGTATCTTTCCAGTTTTCTTAGTGTAGATGGAGATGATTTGAAGACATGGATTTTCTATACACTGGTGATCTTGCCAAATTTGTAAATGTTGCTTATCCTTTTAACCAATAGTAGAAGCAACCAGATTTAAATCTACTTCATATTGTGTTCCAAAATGATATTTATCTTGGGTTAATTATTTGATTTGCAAAGCTTTCAAGGAATGAAATTTTATCTTATGTTTTGTTTAAATGGTGATTTTCAATCTGCTATTGAAATTAGCACTTTGAATGAATGAAACCATGTATTAATCACAAGTTAATTTTGTTCTGCTATTTTAATTAGGAATTCCTTGAAAGGTAGCAAGTCTGGTTAAGTTTGATGAATTAACATTCTCTTCAATTTGCAAGATTTGATCTATCTTTTTGTATTTCTTTAAAACCACTGGTTAAGGTAGGTTTAAATTCATGTTTGATCTTGGAACAATTCAGAAGCTCAACACCAGCAGGCCCCTTGAACATTATAGTTCACATCAACCATTGAGTGAAATCAGTATAGTCAAGAACCGATTACCAAGACCTGGGGAGTTAGATATCCATGCGTTATTCTTTCTCTTTCAAGAGAGCAAGATAGTCATATTCTTTTTACTATTGCTATGCTCATTTGGCTGAACAACAAGATCAAAGTACTAAATGGTCAACTTGGCTAGTGTTTCTAATAATTTATAACTTGTCTCCATGGTCAGCAACTAAACCATTTTTCTTAACGTTATCATTGATTATACTAGGAAAGAAAAGTGTGACTTCAAATACAATAGATGCTTATCTAGAGCCATTATATGATGAGCTAATGGAACTGTGGAAAGGAATTGAAGCAATTAAATTTTTAAGGGATGGTCATTCAATCAAATTCACTTTAAGAGCTTCCTTATTGTTTACGATTCATGATCTTCCTACATATGGCACATTGTCTAGTCTCTTTGTTCATGGATACCATGCATGTCCTACTTGCAACTTTAAGGATTTGGTGAGACACTCAAGAAGTTTTCATAAGTGTATTTATTGTGGACATCATGCTTACCTTAAATTGGATCATCCATATCATTGACAAAAAATGCATTTCAATGGTCAAGAAGAGAATCGTGAAGCGCTATTGCTAATAACAGGTGATTACATTGTTCATAATGGAAAAAAAAGAATGTCATTTATTGAAAATGATGGGATTGCTAAAAATATATATGATCCATGTAATGAAAGTGGTGTAAAAAAGTTGTGTATATTGTATAAGTTGCCATACTTTAAGGATATAGCCATTAGGCATACTGTTGACTTAATGTATACTAAGAAAAATATAGCTTATGGTATTATAGAAACTCTTTTTGGTGCTCTTGATACTATTCATCGTGTGAAGACTTTTGAGAAATAAAGATTCATTGAGATCTTTGGGTTGAAAAATATGATAATGAAAAATATAGAAAACCTAGTGATCCTTATGTCTGGACAAAGGAACAATGTGCATAATTCTTGTAGTTGATGTCTTAGACTCGCTTTCCCACTGGATATGTAAGTAGCAGCATCAGAAGCCAAACTAACACTAATAGCTTAAGAGGCCTCAAGACTCACGACTATCATGTCATAATCAAGAATATTTTACCTATTGTGGTAAATATATCAAGTTTGGCAAAGGGGCCAAGATTGGCAATTATAAGGTTGGGCCTAATATTAAAGAGAATGAGTTTACATGTATTACATCCTTCAAAATTTGATAGTTTGAGGGAGGAGGTTGTTGAAGTCCTTTGTCTATTGGAACGAGAATTTCCACCAACAATCTTAAAATTTCTATGCATCTTTTAATACATCTAGAATATGAACTAGAGCATTGTGGCCCAGTAAGAAAAAGATGGATGTATCCTATAGAACAATATATGAAGGTTTTGAAAAAAATTGTTTGAACTAGGGAAAAACCAAAAGGAAATATGTATAAGGAATATTCAATGCAAGAGGCCATGGGATTTTGCACAAAATATATGAAGGATTTTAAAAATGTCAATCAATGTATATGGGATGATGACGAAGATGAGAGAGTTGCAGGTGAAGTATTAGAAGGCTATGGATGTCACTTCAAGCTATCATATCAAGAAAGAAGTGTAATACATGCCTTTATTCTTCAAAACACATGTTTGTTCAATAAGTGGCATAGGTAAAAAAAACTACACAATAATTTATTTACTCAATTTCATTTACACATTTATATTATTAATCTTACTATTTGTATGTCATTATTTTATGTAGAAAATATGAAGAGAATCAAATTGGATGCAACATCTTTTCCAAAATTTGAAGAATGGATCGTTAATGCAATCAGTGATGCAAAAGAAGAAGGTCAAGATATAACAACAGAGGAAAGTGAGCTTTCATGACCTCCACATTTATGGGCTATGCGTTTTAGTGGAATATGGGCCTATGGTAGTCATTTAAGAGTGGAATAAAAAGACAAAGGAAATAAAAATTATGATTGTGTTGTTAGTGCTGAATTTCTTCATGAAATTGAGAAGAAATTTTATGTTGGATCCATCCAATAAATTATTCAAGTGGATATTGGTGAATATAGTCCTATATTATTAAAATTTAAGTGGATCCGACCATCCGCAGCAGAATTTGATGAGTATGGATTTGTATGTGCAAATACACAACAATTTTTATCAGAGACAAATGAGTCGTATGTTTCCCCTCTTCAAATTAACCAATCATTTCTAATTGATGATGTAAGAAGCCTAGGTTGGTCATATGTCATTCAAACAAAGTCTCGTTCGAGATGAAAATTCATGGAAGTTGATGTAATGCCTGATGGGAAATATGTTAATTTACAAGAAACATTTGAAGAAGTGGATGAAGACAATGAGGGATTGTTTGAAGAAGAGACTTTGATTACCAATGGAGAAATTGGGAGATAATGTATTGCATGTCACAAATGAGGATGAAGAAAATCAAGTAGATGCAAACATGAGTGATCAGGATTCTGATCTTGCTAGAAATGCAGATGATTATTGATCAGACCCATTTTATGACCTTTTATGTGAGACTTTTATGTTGTTTTAAGACCGTTTTATGTTTTAAGGACATGAACCTTCAAACTAATACCTGTTTCAAATCTTTAATGTTGAACATATTTGCTATATGAATGCAATATGAATATGTTTTCATATAAAAATGAGGATTCAATATGAATATGTTTTCATATATAAATGTTTTATTCAATATGAATGCAATACAAATATGTATACCATCATTGCTTTACTTTGACAATGATCTTTTCTTGATAGCTCCTCTAGACTATTTACTACTTTTAGATATGTTCTTTATCACTGTCATTGTCCTAACATCCTTTATAAAAGCCATCATTGAAGCATTGTTTCTATGTTTTATTTTACAATTTTTTACTAAAATAGCATTGTCTTCCCTACATATGTCATTATCTTTAGCCCTATTTTGTAATATTATTGTATACCATTGCCTTGTGAACTAGTTTGGCATTCACTACTCACTGCCATGAAAGTATTTCTCACATCCTTTATTTTCTTCACATTCTTTTTAATAGTGTTATCATTGTTATCGGTATTTGTGCTTCTGACTTTATGCATTAGAAATCACTGTGTCATATGTATCTTTATATACTGTAAGGTCATTGCTTTTTTTTGCTTTGATCAAATGTTCTTCACTGTTTTGCATATATCTTGAATTTCACTATTGTTTGACTACTTAGTCCTTAAATCATGTCATTCCTTGCTTGTAACTCACTATCCACTCCAACATATCTATTCTTTTTCATGAAATCTACCCCTTCATGAATGCATCAGGATGTTATGAACAAATTATTACATAACAAAACAATAGAAGTAAGAATCACCAAATACCATATACATTTCTTAGTGATGGTGCTATCACATAAGAAAAGCATTGGTTTAGTTGTACAAAATGGTTTCCATGCTACAAGTTCATGTCTAGTTAAAATTTGGTAATACAAATTTTTTTATTGAACCATGAATGAAAACATTATTGCTAAAGATTTTATGGATTGATTCAAATACATTGCTAAGTTTTTTATGCAAATGGAATTTTTGTAGGGCACCATTATTTAATATCCATTGATTGAAATACCCACAACATCTAATGACTATTGTTGTTTGCAGTGCTTTAGACTTCGTATGTGTTTTAATGATTGTTCATTAAAATGAAGACCTCATAAACTTGTATTTATGCAATTTTTGTTATGGTTAATTATCTCTGTATCAAGTTGCTAATTTATACATTATTATTTTTGTGGACATTAGGAAATGAAGAAAAAGAAATTAAGGCACAAATTAGATTATAGTGATCACAATGTTGAAATTCCAATGACAAATTATGAGCGCTTTCGTGAAGAACGTGTGGCTAAGAATAATGAATATTTATCACGTCTTGGTTTGAAATCAAACAGGAAAGTTGTAAATCCACTAATTAGTAAATTATTTGTTTAATACTATTTAATGAAATTTCATAGGCAAGAGCTTTATGTATATAAGACATGATATGATTTTTTTTTATAGGCAAGAAAAAGAGAGTAGAGAAAATGCAAAGAAAAAACAAAAAGAAAGTAAAGATATGTTGATTATCAAGGTGAAGAAAGCTTGCAATATGAACTTAAATGGGTGAATGAAAATCTGAAATATGTAGATTAACCTTTAGCCTTAGTGTGAAGAAAGAATGAGAGAGAGAGATAGAAGAATCATAACACATGCAACAACAGATTTACGTGGAGAAACCCGAAGGGAAAAAACTCCACCATCGAAAGAGAGGAAAGTATATTACTAATGTTATGAAATATTACATGCAACAATAGACTTCTCTTATCATCCCTATAAAATCTTGCAGCACCTATTACCTTGCAAACCTGTAAAACTGAATTGAATAACTCTAGCTCAAGGTCCCTATTTAAAGAGATTTGTGAGGATGAAAGCCACCATGGTTTCACCAAACAATAGGAAGCAATACCACCTAGAAAAACCGACACCTCCCTTCATGAAATGGTCATGATGTCCTAAAAATATCCTCTTACAAATGCTCTTACAACTGTTATAAGGCATAACTTATGCACAAGCACCTGGGGTCCAAGATAGCATATTCTGTCATAGGAATCGGTCATACTTGTCATAGCATCTTATGAAAACTGTCATACATGTCATAGATGCTCTTACAACATCCTAACAACCTCATTCTAGAAGATTCCAAGTGGGATGCCTAGCTATTTTGTCCTTTTCCTAGACAAATGGTAATGGTAACACTACATTTACATTGTCTCTTTCACCACCATTGGTTAAACAGTTTCACCTCTTATGGGTAAATGTTGAAAACACTTTAGGAGAATAATTAATTAAAGGATTTACAAGGTTGATGGCACCTAAATCCTAACATTCTCCCACTTGACATCATACATTTTAAATTACACCCATAGAGATACAATTACATAGAATTAAGTACAGTGATCAAGGCCCATGGCCTTTCTACACCAAGAGAAATTTTCTATGGTGATTGGCATCGTAAGAGAATCTGCAACATTATCCAAAGTGTCAACTTTTTCAATCAAGACCTGTCCATTCTCAACCATTTCTCGCACAAAGTGATACTGAACATCAACATGCTTAGTACGAGCATGATACATAGGATTTTTAGCCAAACATATGGCACTTTGACTATCACATCCAATCCTCACTATCCTGCAATCAAAACCAATACCATTACCAAGTCTCTATAACCAAACCACCTCCTTAGAGGCATGTGTAGCAGCCATATACTCTACTTCAGTTGTGGAAAAAGAAAATGTAGCTTGTCTTTTACTCATCCAACTTACTACACCTCCAAACAAAGTAAACACATAGCCACTAGTGGACCTTCGACTATCCAAGTCACCTTCCCAATCTGAGTCAACAAAACCTTGTATGTCCAATGACTTATGAACATTGTTAGTACCATGATAAACCAAATAGTAATCAAAAGTGCCTCACAAATATCTAAATACCCTTTTAATAAAATTCCAATGTTCTTTACCAGGGTTAGACATAAACCTCTTAGAACTCCCACTACTTGGGCTATATCTGGTCTAGTACAAACCATTGCATACATTAAACTACCGACAACACTAGCATAAGGAACTTTAGAAATTTCATCAATATCATCATCCAATTCAAGAAACATGTCTAAATTTAACTTAGTACCAATAGGAAATGGAATATTTATTGGTTTACAATCCTGCATATTAAACCTCTGCAAAATAGTGTTAACATACTTACTCTGACTTACCAAAGCTTTCTGTGAACTCGATCCCTAATGATTTCCATCCCAAGAATATATTTAGCATCCCCTAAGTCTTTCATATCAAATGTGCCAGAAAGCTGAGTTTTAAGTTCCCCAATCATTACCTTATTGTTACCAATGAACAACATATCATCCACATATAAGACAATAATCAGTATCTGATCATCAATAACTTTAAAATAAACACAGTGATCCTCTTCACTTCTAACAAAACCCATCTTTAATGCAAAAGCATCAAAATTCTGGTACCACATCCTAGGTGACTATTTCAAACCACATAGATACCATTTTAACCTACAAACCAAGTGTTCTTTTCCTTTCACAACAAAACCGTCAGATTGTTGCATATAAATTTCTTCCTTGAGATCCCCATGCAAGAAAGCAGTTTTAACATCCATTTGTTCTATTTCTAAATCATAAGCAACAACAATGGATAAAATGAATCTAATAGAAGTTAACTTAGCAACAGGAGAGAATATTTCACCAAAATCAACTCCCTCTCTCTGGGAGTAGCCCTTGGCCACTAATCTGGCCTTTACCATTCCAACTTACCATTTGCACCAAACTTCTTTTTATATACCCACTTACAACCAATGGCCTTTCTTCCTTTGGGAAAACTAAAAAGATCCCAGGTGTCACAATTTTTCAAAGACATCATCTCATCCTACATGGCATGCATCCAAGACTTGCATTCTTCTAAAGAGAGAGCTTCCCTAAAAGATCTAGGTTCATCATCAATACATATCAAAGAAAATTTACAATGAAAATTAGGTGGGCTATACCTATCAACTAGATTTCCTTGTCTTGTGGACCTTCTCAAAGGTGGAGTAAGAGATTCCTCCTCATGTTCATCCTCATTGTTTTCAACTTCTTTTGTTACAACAGATTCTTTAGAATTCTCTTCTTCTTCTCCATCTTCTTTTCCATCTCTCTATTCTTCCACATGTGCATCTTCTTGCTTAGTTTCAAAATGCACTATTTTTGACTTTTCCTTTGGTTGCTCATCTTTAGAGATAGATCTAAATTCCCTAAAAATAACATCTCTAGAAAATATCATCTTTTGTATTCGTGGATTCCAAAGTTTATAACCTTTAATATTTTCACCATAACCTACAAAGATGCATTTCTGAGATTTTGGATCCAATTTAGACCATTCTCTTCAGGGACATGAACAAAAACCTCACAACCAAAGACCCTTAAATGTGAAATTGAAGGCTTTTTACCCAACCACATTTCATAAGGTGTTTTATCAACAAGAGCTTTACAAGGAAATCTATTAATTAAATAACAAGCAGTACCAACAACTTCTACCCAAAAGCATTTATCTAACTTAGCACTACTTAACATGCTCCTAGTTCTTTCCATTAATGTACGGTTCATTCTTTCTGCTACCCCATTTTTTTGGGGTGTGTAAGGTGTAGTCTTTTTCCTAACAATTCCTGCATGTTTGCAAAACTCATCAAATTCCTTAGAACAGTATTCACCCCCATTGTCAGATCTCAATACTTTTATCTTATAATCTATTTTCTTTTCAACCAATGCCTTAAATTCCTTAAATTTGGTGAAAACTTTAGATTTTGTATGCATAAAATAAATTCAGGTATATCTTGAGTAATCATCAATGAAGGAAACATAATAACGTGATCTACTCAAAGAATCTGTATCCACTGGACCACATACATCCAAATGAATTAGTTTTAACAATCCATTAGCTTTATTAGTTCCTTTAGGAAATGATGACCTGTTTTGTTTACCAAACACATAATCCTCACAAAAATCATTTTTACCAACAAAATAATCAGAAATACCATCTACTAGTTTCTTATCAAGTATGGTCCTAAGACCTTTTTCACCAATGTGACCCAATCTATGGTGCCACAACATACATGCATTTTTAGTGCTAGTTACAAAAGAGGAGTTACAAAAAGTAGAGGCATGTAATGTAAACAGATTCCCTGTCTGAGATCCTTTAGCAACCACCAAACTTCCCCTTACCATCCTGCAACCAGACTTGTCAAATGTCACATTCATTCTAGAATCATTCAACTTGGAAATCAAAATTAAACTTTTTGTAAGGCCTGGAATATGTAAAACATCATCAAGGGTTTTAACCCTCCCATCACTGAAACACAACTTTACCTTTCCTTTACCGACAATCTTTTGTGAGCTGTTGTCACCCACGAAGACCTCTCCTCCATCATATTCTTTGTATGTAGAAAACCACTCCGTGTGAGGAGTCATATGGAAGGAAGCACATGAATCAATAAGCCAAGCATCATTACAAACTATGTTAGCTGAAATAATCAAAGCATCAAAATCACTGTTATCAGAGGACTTTTCTGTGAAAGAATCTACATTCATTTTCTTATTTCTACATTCCTTCTTCACATGTCCTCGTTTACCACAGTTCCAACACTTCACTCTGCTCTTTCCAAGGGTCTTAGATCATCCTGTAGACTTATCCTTCTTCTCATCCCCTTTAGGACCTTTCTCCTTGGGCCTACCTCGCACATGCAAGGCATCTTGGGAGCCACTATGCATGGTCTTCCTCCTCATCTCCTTTGAAACAAGTATGGGAATAACATTATCCATCTTAGGTTCTACACCACCACTTGTTATAACCATAATTAAATTTTCCCAAGATTCTGACAAATAGCAAATCAATAGAATAAATTTATCCTCATCTTATATTTTAACATCAATAGATGCAAGCTAACTTATAATCAAATTAAAAGCATTCAAATGTTCAACAATAGAATCACCATTCTTTATCTTTAATGAATATAAACATATTTTGAGATACAACTTGTTAGAAAAACTCTTAGTTTGATAGATTTCACCCATCTTCCTCCAAATCTTGTATGCCATGTCTTCTGAAGAGACATTCAGGAGGATAGAATCAGTGAGACACAACCAAATGGTCCCTTGAGCCTTCTTGTCTAAATTCTTCCAATCTTCATCTGACAAGGTTGAAGTAGATGGCTTCTTATCAACTGAAACTGGTAACCATTGATCTCTCTCCTCAAGGAGATCCTCCACTTTCAACTTCCACATATCATAACTAGTTCCATTGAACTTCTTAATATCTTGACAAGAGGTGGAGGCCATGGTATACAATCTTTCACAAATTTACAAAACTCACAACATAAAAGCTCCCACTGTAGCAAAAGCCTTGAACACTTTAAAAGGAAAGTGTCCCTTCCTTAACAAAACTGTTAGCTCTGATACCAAATGTTGATTATCAAGGTGAAGAAAGATTGCAATATGAACTTAAATGGGTGAATGCAAATCTGAAATATGTAGATTAACCTTTATCCTTACTATGAAGAAATAATGAGAGAGAGAGATAGAAGAATAATAACACATGCAACAACAAATTTACATGGAGAAACCCCGAAGGGAAAAAAATCCACCACCGAAAGAGAGGAAAGTATATTACTAATATTATGAAATATTACATGCAGAAATAGACTTCTCTTATCATCCCTGTAAAATCCTGCAACACCTTATTACCTTGCAAACCTGCAAAACTAAATTGAATAACTCTAGCTCAAGGCCCCTATTTAAAGATATTTGTGAGGATGAAAGCCACCATGGTTTCACCAAACAATAGGAAGAAATACCACCTAGAAAAACCCACACCTCCCTTCATGAAATGGTCATGATGTCCTAAAAATATCCTCTTACAGATGCTCTTACAACTTTCATAAGGCATAACTTATGCATAAGCACCTGGGGTCAAAGATAGCATATTCTGCCACAGCAATCTATCACACTTGTCATAGAATCCTATGAAAATTGTCATACATTTCATAGATGCTCTTACAACATCCTAACAACCTCATTCTAGAAGATTCCAAGTGGGACGCCTAGCTATTTTTTCCTTTTCCTAAATGACAAATAGTAACGGTAACACTACATTTACATTGTCTCTTTCACCACCGTTGGTTAAATGGTTTCACCTCTTATGGGTAAATGTTGAAAAAAATTTAGGAGAATAAATAATTAAAGAATTTACAAGGTTGATGGCACCTAAATCCTAACAAGATACAGTGCTACCAGCTCGTAGAAGCCAATTCTTTTGTGATTCAACAAATGAAGTTGGTGAAAAACATAGTTGTGATGAAGTGAAATCTGCGGAGACCACTACTGATCTACGTAATCATGCCACACATGATGTGGCCAAGGAGCATGAAGTTCCAGTTAATCAAATTCATGAAGAGAGTCTATTTGCATATGATTTTCCTGTTGAGAGTGCACTTGTTGCATCTACAACTTTTGAGGGAATTAGTGAATTAGCCAAAAATATTTGTAGTGGTGAAATAGAAGATGTTTATGCTTATGCTAAAATAAAAATATTGCATCAATATTTATACAAATCTAAAGAGAGGAACACAGAAGAAAGAATATTAGAAGGGGAGAAGCCATTCTTGGTTGAGGTATCAAGAGATGGTGAACCCATTGGGAAAAATATTGCAAGGTGGACCTCCGAGTTGGGTGTAAGATGTAGGGCCCATTTAGATATTTGAAAATCAAATTTTGTAGAGAAAGATCCAAGAAATGTGGAATATGTTATACAAAAAATGGAAAATTCCTTTGACACTATTGGTGGAAAAATCTCTAGAAAATATTACAAGCACAAGATGAGACTTCTGATGAATAGTTTTAGATACAATTGCAGAAAAACAATCATGGAGGGAAAATAGATGTTAGACTCCACTCTATCTCCCAAAAAGTGGGAGGCATTGAAAGAAAGTATGTGTTTCAAAGAATATTTGACAAAGAGTAACAGAGGCAAGAGAGCAAGAGATAATGTGAGGACTAAATATACATTTGGCTAAGGTGGGTTGTAGGCCAAAATGGACAAATGTGGAGTAAGTGTATGGATTTTTGGTTCAATGTACATCATGTTATTTATTTCAATTTTTCTTTGAACTAACTATATGTTGAAATTGACATTGTATTTTAGGTGGAAAACAATAATAGAGAAGTAAGTGTAGAGGATGTTATCAATTATATGGCAACACTAGATTGCAATGAGTTGCTTAAACTGTCTCACTAAGAAAGTTTGCTTAAACTATCTCACTAAGAAAGTTTCACAATTGGCTGTCTCTATTAAGGCTATAATTTCTGCATGGAATGACCATAATTCGACGGGTTCAAATCAAGTAAGAGGCTATCCCTCAATATTTTTATTCTCAACTATATCATCTTTATATTGTATTCTAAAGATGTCTGCAAATTTCATAAATTTTTTCCACAACATTTCTTTATAAAATTACTCCTGTGATCTGTAGGCGAAGTATTACGATCATATATAGAACAATGAATCTATGAAATTTTTCCTTTTGTTTCATTGAAATCCATTATGACTATCCTAAATGTTGTGATTGTGAATTTTATGACAAAATAACTATGAGATCAATGAATGATCTATTAGGTCTCAAAAGTGTAGGTTTTTAAACCATAATGGGGTGCCAATCCCTTAATACACCTTTGGCCCACGAATAAGGTAAACAAGATTGATTCCCCTGATATATATTAATTCTTGATAATCCATGGTTATATTAGGTCATTTTGGGAATGCAAACATTCATTCCATTGATGTTCATGTGTTACAACAATGTGCTTGCTTTTGTTGACTCTATCAATCTATCAGGGAGGAAGCCTTAGGAGTTAGCCCGATAGGATGTTGTTACACTAATACTAGGCTATTAACTACTTTCATCGAGGGAATGCAAACATTCAATATATCGAGCCATCAAGGGAATGCAAACATTTGTTCCACTGATGTTCATGTGTTACAATGATTTTTTTGCTTTTGTTGACTCTATCAGTCTATCGAGGAGGATACCTTAGCAGTCAAGCTAATAGGGTATTGTTACACCAATACTAGGTTATTAACTACTTTCATCAGGCCATCGGTGAGGCTATGATGGGGGTTCCGCCGATGAGGCATTGTTAGGTCTATAGTGCTAATTTTTTATTTAGGATTGGGGAAATATTATGGAGTCTCAAACTCATTTATGGGTGTGAAAATCTGGCAATGTGGGCCACAAAAGCATAAATCTACAAAAAATCCTGATTAATCCTGATTTTTAAAAATTTGCAAGCTTTTAGCCAATCATCTATAGCTTATTCAAAAGAACCTATTTTAGGCTTTTAGCCATAACAACAAGGCAATGAACTGTTTGATAAAATTCTTTGATAGACATGTATGAAAAATGAGTTAGCATAGACAAGGCAGTTAACTCTTTGAAAAAATGCCTCAAAGAAATGAGGTCTCATGGTGATGGAATGCCATGAAAATCAAAAGCAATTTGATTGTCATGGCATTCCATCACCATGAGACCTCATTTATTTGAGGCATTTTTTCAAAGAGTTCACCACTTTGTCTATGCTATTGCTTACTATTATGCTTTTGATAGATTTTTTCCAATCATCCATAGCTTGTTTGAAAGCACTTGTTTTAGGTTTTTAGCCATATCAACAAGGTAGTGAACTGTTTGAAAAAATGATTTGGTAGACATGTATGAAAATGTGGTAGCATAGACAAGGCAATGAATTGTTTGAAAAAATGCCTCAAAGAAATGTGGTCTCATAGAATTCCATAACAAGCAAATGCAATTGGTAGCTGCTCCTAGTTATTAGTTATACAATGTGAAGTAATTGCATAACTCCTTAGGTTGACTTTGTAAAAACTATATTGTAATTGAAAATTTCTCATCTATCAACATCTAGCTATTAGTTATGCAATGTGAAGTGATGATTTGAATTTGAAAGATGTGCAATGCAATGTAATCAACGATATGAATATAAAATAAAAAAATCTATTTTTTACAATTCATTAGTTAAACTCTTTATTTTATTTTCTCTCTATATCTCCATGCTATGGAAATGCCTTTCGATTTCAAAAAAATAGTTTTTATCTCTTGTTCTACAATTTTTACCTTTTTTTTAAATCCTAATTTTTCCTTATTTTTTCTAGACTTTTTCCTATTTTTTTCAAAAAATCTTATACTTTTGGTTTATCGATTTTTTCCACAAAATATTTTTGCTACTATAGACCATAAAGCAATAATAGAACTCTTGAAATTTTGTTCTTTTCTCAAAAATTTATAATTATTTACAGTTTCAAGCTTTTGTACTTGCCCATACAAGGTTTCCTTGTTCTCTTTTGCATTGAATTAGGTGGTTGGATGAGTTAACTTCAATTTGTTTATAATTTGGTGGATTCTTGAAGAGTTTTGTGCATTTTGTAGTAAAATTGTTGAAATGGGTTTATAAAGACAGAGTTGAGGATTTGTGAGTCTACAAAAATGGATTTTCACCCATTCCACCTATTGTGACTTTTATGCTTGGAAAGGATTTGTTGAATATTTTTTACATGAATTAATCATCTTGATATATTTTTTTGCTTGATGGTTAAACTACATGCAGAACATTTTTATCAAAGCAACACGAAAACAAGAACACCTTGATGTCAATCATAGTTGTGTTGAAGTTGAGGTAATATAATAGTCGTTGTGGACAAAAATTTATAGTTTTTGCATTCTTTACTTGACTTATATTAACTTTGCATGATGATTAAACCACATGTAGGGAAATTATATGAAAGCAGAACAAAAAGGAAAAGAACCTATCAATAGAGCTCTCTACAAAGCTACACAACTTCAAGACAATGCTAATAGTGATTATGTTGAATTCGAGGAGTATATGCATGGTATTGATAGTACTACTGGTGTTGAACTTAAGGTGAGTGCTATGAAATGTCACTTTTCCTTGATTTTGAAACCCTTCATGTATTAATGACTATTATGATCCCAAATAGTGAATAAGCTTATAGAATAGTGAATAGACAACTAAAACATTCACTACTAAATTTGACTCCATTTTTTGAAAAACGTTCATCAGTCTTTTGAAAAAAATTTGTCAGACAACCAAGGAACTAACGAAATAATTTTTTTCACCAATTTTTTGTCAAAATACTTATGAAGAATTAAATATTGAAATAACGGCCCAGATTCGTCGATCGTCGACATCATAAAATGGATATTCATCAGAATATCGATGACAACTTCGTGTATCCACTGAAAAATTATAACCAAAACACAATTGCAATTTCTCTTCCAAAGTGTCAAAACAACACAAGAAATTTGTTTCCATTTCAATGAAATCAGAAAGTAGTTACAATGAAGCCTTCATCATAGCTATAGCAACTTCGTTGGACCTTTTCAGTGATTTGTTGATTTCCTTCATCAAAATTATGACGAAACAATGCAATTTTTTGAAAAAAAAATCATTGAAATGTACCATCATGGAGACTCTTGGAAATGACCACCGAAGCCAACCCATTAATGAGAGATCAATCATTCGAACAGGATAGAAAACTCACTCTGATAGTCCATGTTTTTCCAATGACTTCCATTGGCAAGACAAATCCAATGTCACACTGATCTAACCTCTTCAAGAGTTTTAAATAGACCTACACCATGTCATCACAGAGACTCTTGGTGATGACCATCAAATCCAACCCATCGGTGAGAGATCAATCATCTGCATAAGATAGAAAACTCACTCTAATAGTCCATGTCTTACCGATGACTTTTGTTGGAAAGACAGATCCAATGTCACATCGATTTGACCTCTTCAAGAGTTTTAAATAGACCTACACCATGTCAGTGCAAAGACTCTTGGTGATGACCATTGAAGCCAACCCATCGGTGACATATCAATCATTGGCATAGGATTGAAAACTCACTCTGATAGTCCATGTCTTGCCAATGACTTCAGTCAGAAAGATAGTTCTAATGTCATATTGATCTGACCTTGTCAAGAGTTTTAAGTAGATCTATACCATGTCATCACAAAGACTCTTGGCGATGAAAACCGAAGCCAACCCATGGGTGAGTGATCAATTATCGACACAGGATAGAAAACTCACTCTGATAGTCCATGACTTTCTGATGACTTCTATCAGCAAGACATATCCAATGTCACACCGATCTGACCTCTTCAAGAGTTTTAAATAGACCTACACCATGTCATCACAGAGACTCATGGCGATGACCACTGAAGCCAACCCATTGGTGAGAGATCAATCATTGCCACAAGATATAAAACTCACTCTGATAGTCCATGTCTTGCTGATGACTTCTATCGGCAAGACAAATCCAATGTCACACCGATCTGACCTCTTCAAGAGTTTTAAATAGACCTAAACCATGTCATCATGAAGACTCTTGGAAATGACCACCAATCCAACCCATCTGTGAGAGATCAATCATCGAAATAGGATAGAAAACTCACTCTGATACTCCATGTCTTGTTGATGACTTCCGTTGGCAAGACAGATCCAATGAGACACTGATCTAACCTCTTTAGAAGTTTTGAACACTGCTGGTTATTAGCAAGACATTCTGAGGGTCTCACCGATTAAACAAGTGTCTAAGAGAAAGTAAATAGATGGAACCTATTAGTTTTCTTATTTTGGGGTTCTTAAAATCATAGAATAGATACCATCTTGTGCAATGTACTTATATAATTCAAATTTGAATTCGAGACCAATTGTCATTGCACATTCCATTTTACTTGCATAGAGTATTCTATAAGCAATATATTGATAATGCCAAATGATTTATGGTGTTTTACAACTCTATCTATCATCATAGTTCTATTGCTCCCCCCTAGAGAATCCTACAAAGACAATTTTACAATACCAAGTCAAATAATATGAAAAAGACTTACTTATACAAATTAAATGATTATTCTCACAATGGCAATTGTCTAATCACAACAAAAATTCCATGAAAGGTTATCCATGCTTCATAAGAGATGATTGATCATACATACAGACTACAAGATGCATAGAAAAATCATTACACTTGAGAACAACCAAGGGCTAACAAGGGAAGGAGTTAAGAAACATCTAGATTGAAGAGAAAATGTGTAGGGAAAATGTTGAGCAGTGTCAAGAGAACAGAGCTTGTAGAACATATTCTTGACCTAATCAAGCTCTTGAACAACTTAAACAAAAGTAAAATACTAACATATACATGAGATATGCAATGAACTTCCAATATCTTCTATCTTTTTCATTAATGGAGAGGTAGGTAAAGGAGAAATAATTATAATTGTAACACTATTCATAGTCCAGTAAATTATGTTCATATTTTGTGTTCAATGGACCTTATTTTTATCATTATACTGCCTATCTAATACCATATTTTAATCCAGGGTTCAAATATCTCAGATCTAAAGAAGCACCTTCAATTAACCATTTAAAGTACTATAAAATAAGGTAATACTTTTACTTGAGAAACAGTGGGTACACTTGTAGGATTAAAGTTCTCGCAATCATCAGGGTTTATTGGAACACATACACAACCTACAACATATGAAGTAATGGAGGACTACAAGTTAGTGAAATGGTCCTTAATATGTGACTATTTTTCAAATTGATTGGTAGACAATAAGGTTACAAATAGATCTACATAAAAAACTATGAGGACAAACTACTATAATCATAAAAGTAGATGAAAAGTGCAAAGGAAAGAGTTGAGCTACATCTCTAGAGCCTAAAAAAAACACATGCAAGAAACATAAAAAAAGGAACAAACCAGTTTTTGGATGAATACAAAATGGTGCCTTCAACAAGTGATTCATATGCTTTCACACCTAACATGACATTAAGAAGATTTTAGTCTTCCTCTATGAAATGAACTACTTATAGAAAAAACCTAGAAACCAATATTATATACCTCCATGTCTAACTGAGGGTAGGTATAAGAGAAACAATTTCCTCAATGCAATGCCAAAAAATATCAATGTGTGTGTAGGTTTGTATTACTGAAAATATAATTTCACTACCTAAGGAAAAATACCAAGGTGATTTTTTAAATTTCAATCTTCACATAGGCTCCCTTATTGCTACACATGCATATACAAGCATTATTCAAGCTCTAAACTATTCAAATATTAAGGATTTAATTAGCTATAAGATGGAAAGTTGTTGTTTAGACATAATCCATCATCTTTTACATATCTTTATTCACTCCTAGACCTTCAGATAAATTTTTGTAAATGAGACATAAATGTGAATCTTTTATGACAAAGAAAGTTCTTAAAAGGAGGGGGAGAGAGAAAATGGTAGGGGGGAAAGAGAATGCTTGAATGTATAGCAAAGTATAAAATTTTGATCATTATAACAATGAAACAAATCTTAAGTTTGAAGCATTAATATCACTTAGAACATTTATGATCAAGAATGAATGTAAGTAGAGAAATTTTTGCATACCTGTAGATGGTACAAAATTTCATGGTTAAGTGGAAGCCTCCCATCAACAACAAGATCCAAATATCCATGTATCTATCTCAATGGAACCTCTAAACCCTTTATAGCTGTTAATTTTCCCACTAACTTATTATGCACAAAAGTCAAATTTTAGAGTTATGTCACCACTAAAAACAGAAGAAACGGGGCTTTGAAACCAAACCCACACACAACACAATGTGGTATTCATACAAATCTATACAAACAAACTAAATTCAGAACATTGGAATGGAAACAACTTTAAATTATGATTCAGAGCATGGATTCAAGGTATAAATAATCATTTTTCTGTCACCATAGTGAAAATTTAGCACTTTCTTTCATCTTTGCATATTGGTTTGATGCTTCAAATAGTGCATTTCTTACATTGAAAAATGCATTACCTTATTGAGCTTCTCTCTTTTTTTAGAATAGTTTAATATTATCTACTTAATAGGGCCAACCACGTGATGTTGGAAGCTCATTTGGCCCCTCCCCCCCTCACATCACTCTCAATTCCCCATACCCGATCATATAACATTAATCATTCATTCATCCATTAATAACATATAACATTTATTCATTAACATATTCACATTCATTCGTTAACATATAACATTCATTCTTTTAGTTTTTATATATTATCAAAAATATGGTTCTCATGATATGATTACAATCACTTTTTTTTGTTTCTTTTTTAAAGCTAAAAAAATATGAAGTGGAGTATCATTTTCTAAATCATCTGTCCCCCCGTTAGTTGATCTTCCCTCTACTCATGAACTTAATGTATGCCTAGTCATGTGCTCATGATGTGGATGCCGCTGCAAGGGGGGTTTGGTACAATAACAAAAAAATGTTAAATTGATATGTTTTATTATTATTGCTACAAGTATTTCATTAATTAAAAGAACATTAGAGTGGTTCTCTTTACCTGATGGGTCCACTTCATGTTCCTAAACTTCTCTTATAGACTCATGCTCAACATGTTGAACACCCTCTAAATCCTGATCTGTAGTTGAAACATGAAAGGTTATATTAATTAATACACCAATTGAAATTAAATATGTTTAAAAGAACATTAGAATGGTCCTCTTTACCTAATGGGGCCACATAATGTTCCTGATCTTCTCTAGCCTGGTCATGCTTAACATGTTGATCACACTCCACATGATCTAAAGTTGAAGCACAAAAGGTTACATTAATTAATACACCAATTACAATTAAATATGTTTAAAAGAACATTAGAGTGGTCCTCTTTACCTGATGGGCCACATCATGTTCCTAATTTTATCTAGCCTGATCATGCTCAACATGTTGATGACGCTCTACATGCTCTAAAGTTGAAACACGAAAGGTTACATTAATCAATACACAAATTTCAATTAAAGATGTTTAATTGGATTAATCCATACTGTGTTTTGTATAACACATGAATACATCCAATACCAGGATGCACACTATGACCTTCATCTGCAGGTTGTGTTCCACCCTCACCAAGTTGCATTCCAATGTCATGTGTAGTATTATCATTGCTTGTATGCTTAAAACAAATAGGCTTGTAATTCCTTAATGGTGGAAATTAATATTGAATAGATTGCAAAAGTATTCAATTTTAAATAAACTTTATTGAGTATACTTACCTGTATGTCGGATGTAATGGAAGATTGTGTTTTCCCAGTCAAGACTCTTAGGGGTTTAACCACAACTCCATAGCCTTGCTGGAAGAAAATCTTTAGGTCCTTTTCTATGGGAACTCCGTTGAATTCAGAGCCCTGCATTTTTGCATAAGATCCTGAATTTTGCTTCTATGGTGTGATAAAACCAAAATTGTTTGCAATTTATTATTTGGATGCAATATTTCATTTATTGATACTTAAAATTTGTGTAGCTAATTTCATATAACCACCAGAGCCAAGTTTGTGTTGCCCATGTTTTTCTAGTCTTGCCTTTGTTTCCTTCGATGTGTCAAGAAGCCTATGAAAAGTTTGAAATACGTTAAATTATGTAAAAATAGAGAATAATCAATATATAATTATATTGTTGATAGTATCACATACCTTCCTTGGCCCGGTGGTGTCTTTCATTTTTTCTTTTCAATCTTCTCCTTTCCATCCGACACCAGGTCCTTCCACTCCCTCTCCAAAATCATTGGGGGATGCTCATACTTTTTGTTCTTCTCTAAATGTGACCTATATTGGTCCTGCACATAATTTAGATAGGTACCAACTTTCTTAAGGACCTTGGTTTGGTTGAATGTTTTTATCACCAAATAGCACAACTAAATGGTTAATGAGCTCATCTTTTAAATTTTGATTTTGGAAATTCCACCGTATACATATGGTGGGCCCGAAGATCTCCAATGTAATATCACTTAGATGTTTATAAAAAACATCATTTCCTACAAAATGATCATGGGATCAATAGTCTAAAAAGAGTGAGCAATAAGTAAATTTCAATTGGATTATATATAATAATAATTCAAACATTTTAAAGTACCTGGGACCTTCTCTATCTTTATGGGAATGAAATCCTCATTCACCACAAATGTGACCGGAAATGTTCCCGTACTTGTAATATGGGAAGATCCAATAAATGCTGCTAAAAAATCACTAGTACTAGTGGCCTCTACATCCCTGGGTACATGTCCTGACACATGTTCTAGCATGTGTTCGCTACCAAAGGGTGTACTAACGAATGCCTACATGGTATGTGTTGCTGACATTTTAGATGACAATATAGGCATGGATGATGGGGTCACATGATGTGATGTATGCAAAAGAAGATCCAGATGGACACTTGTACCAACCCCTACTCCTCGGGTAGCACTTGCAATACCCTAATCATGGCTAGGAACATCACGAGGACACAAAAAATCTTATAAAAACAACACATATTTTAGTTCATGACATAAAAGAGTACAAAATATAAAACCATGAATGAACTTATGTTATAATTAAAGATCTCATGACAGGTTACTTGCAAGTTTTGTGCTCTCTTAGTCAATATTTTAACCCTCTCTCTTATCTCATCTATTTGAGGCACTATGAATAACAACTTAAGGATTTCTTCATTGCATTTTTTTTAGGTCTTCCTTATCATATTGATAGGGTTTGTTGAAGAAGTGATATCATCATATAATATTGAATGCACCTCCCTATAGATGCTCTCGTCTAATGTTGGTGCCTTTCCCCAATCAGTCGACTGCAACAAGAATATTAAAAACATTATCGAAATTAACCTAATAAACTTATGAAAAAAACATAATAATAAAACATTTTTCTCATATCTAATTTTTACAATTACAATGAGGTAAACTTGTCGAGTAGAAGTGCCTAAAGATACATCATGATCTGTGCTCTGGGTCAGAGACTTCCATGTACGATCAGTGTCCCATTGTGACAAAAATTAAATATAAAAAAACATTACTTAAATGAAATCAATAGACTTACAAAAAAAAACATAAGAATAAAATGGTATATAGGAGTCATTAATTGGAGGTTGGGTAAAATGGTACATAGTATGTACCACCCCCATAGTAACTATGTTTGTAACTAAGAAAATCAAATTGTAACCGATTAGCAACTCTTCCCCTACAGTTATTGATTTTATCGCACATACGAATACATACTTTCCCTCGCGTGCCTCAATATGCAATTGGGTTGCTTATTTGTTGACCCATGTTGTGTACTATTTATAAACTCTGCAATATTCCCTAATTCTTTTGGCCTTCTATCAATGTACATAGCCACTCCTTTATTTTTATCTTGATCTTTTAGTTGTATATAATTTGTTGACAATGCATACCTTCACATACTTTGTGTATATCGAACTAGCTGCATCCAATCTTTGTAACTGTAACAGGGTTTGACACACTCCATCAATTCAATAACTTTTTTGTAACATAAATTTATGTTTTCCATGCAAAATAGGCCCAAACCATGTAATGACAATGGTGTTATGTGATATATCCTCTTGTTGACCAAAAAATTAGTGTTTATTGGAGGAAGTTCCTTGGGTACCCATTGTTTTCTTAGATGTTTGTACCTCAAGGTCACCTCAACGTCGCTTATGCTCTCATCATCATAAGAACATGACCCCCCTTCAACAAGAAAACATTTCATGCGTTTACATAATTTTCTTCTAATCTTTTGACCTCTAGTTGATCTCCCTCTTTTAGACCTAGTACATGTCTTGCTTTCCTCTTCTCTTCCTGAATTTCCCTCACTCAAGGAAGACAAATCTGACAAATACCTATTTGGTGGTACCTACACTCATAAGGATGTTGGATGAAGTTATTTCATGGTGATGTGATCCCAAGGTGACATTATGATTAATCTATCATTTCATCGCTAGAATTTCATAGGTTATAAGGTAATCAAGTCTTGATAGATTGCAAGTTATTGTTACTACCATCCAAATGTGTCCATCACAAATCAAATCTACTTAACGTTTTAACTCCCAAACTTTGTAACAAATGTTAAATGTGACTATGGTCCACCAATTACATAACCAAGGCCTCAAATTTATTCTCTAATTGTAATCAAAGGAATTTTCCTCTTCATTCAATTAATAAACTTGAGGGAAAACACCACCAAATGGTTTATTGGACACCTACATGACTAAACATAGCAGAAAATTTACATTTAATTTCCATATGTCTAAGTGGTTAATGGGGAGTGAGTGTATACTAGGCCTAGTTAAGTCATCATAAGTTTATGTTTTGGAAATATTTTTTTTTAAGTCATCTTAAATCTTCCTATGTCTAATTGCTAGGAGACTTTTGGGATGTTTTAAGGTAGGATGAGTGGTTGCATCAATGTTCTAGTTCTCTATGACAAGGTTTCAACATCTTCAAATAGTGAAACTCCGTGCTCATAGTCATTTGAAACAACAACATTTTGATTATGTATGATGGTAGGATTTGATAACTTAAAATATATCTACTTCGAAACAAAAATATTTCTAACAACTCTAAGAGCTTTAATGGGATGGCCACCATCCTAGGAAAGATTCTTCATTCTCACTTTTAGGTGTTAAAATTTAACAATACCTTGATTGATAAAAGAGCCTAAAGAGCCTTTCTCCATGGTATCCAAGTACACATAGTAACAGTCTTCTCTTATATGGTTGGACATGATTTAAAGAACTTAGCTAGGAATTATTCATTTAACCTAAGATTTTCTCATAATGCCATCATTGGAAAAGTATGATCAAATTATTCTATTATGAAGAATTGGTCTATGTGCCTCTAGTAATCACTATAAATGTTTGTAAGGATGAAATGACTAATTGCATAAGGTAGGAGAGAATCAACTTTGAGTTCTTCAAAAATTATATTCCTCTATTCATAATTTTTAAGGGTTGTGTGTGGAGGAGGTTATCACTACCAAGAATGGAGGAGAACTTTCCTTGCATATGTTTGTGGTGGAGGTATTAAAGAAGAATTGTATGCCTCTATTTCCATTCATTATATCTAGCTTAGCCTAGCACATACTTGGGCTAAGTCTACAATTGCTTTAGACTCATGAGATGAAGGCTATGTGTGATGAAATCCTAGACCTCAACCAAGATGTGGGTAGATTATGGGAGTTTTGCCAAGACCTGAGGTTGGTTGATAAAAATGTGAAAGACTAAGCTTTTTTGTCTTATCTTATACCATTTTACGAGAATGGGGGTGCCAATGTACGGGAAGATCTTTGGAAACTAGGCATGAGAATTGTAGGTTAAAGAGAATGGGGGTGCCAAACTTACAATACTCATTGTCCCTTGGTCATCGATTTTCCCTAAGTGCCCTCAACCTTGTCCTCGGTGCTAGTATTGACCTTGTTTTCACTCCAAACTCTTCCTCGGTGCTGATATTGACCTTGTTTTCACTCCTCCAAAATCTTTGTCAACGCTAATATTGACCTTGTTCTAACTCCAAACTCTTCCTCGGCACTGGCATTGACCTTTTTTTCACTACTCCAAACTCTTCCTCGACACTAGTATTGACCTTTCACTTCTCCAATTTGATGAGCTACAACCTAGTTTCATTAGGTTTTAGAGTATGTTAATTAAATTGAAAATTATGGCACCATTTAGCTAGGTTTTAATATTCTACAATATAGTTAAGTATATATTAGCTATATTTTACATAATAAATAATATAATTA
This sequence comes from Sequoia sempervirens, assembly GCA_007258455.2. Classification (NCBI taxonomy): domain Eukaryota; kingdom Viridiplantae; phylum Streptophyta; class Pinopsida; order Cupressales; family Cupressaceae; genus Sequoia; species Sequoia sempervirens. Next base: position 148,246,305 of record VDFB02379711.1, on the reverse strand, counting down.
TTCAACTTATTATATATTATATATTATATTCTTTAACAAAATTATTAAATATTTATAAAATTATTATAATTAATAATTAATAATAAGTATATTTTTATATAATAAAAATATAATTAATATAATATATACTTAATATAATAGTAATATATATTAATATGATATTAATATGAGAGAGAAACTAAATTTTGATTGGTTGTTTCATGTCAACAATCCAAGGATGGCATGTGTCCTTGGGGAGTTATGCTCAAGCTAGCATGCCATTTGATTAAAGATATGATAATTCTCCTTTAAGACCTCTTCAATGTACCCATTGCACAGTTAAGGAGACAAAGATAAATATAGGGAAGAAAACATAGAGAGAGAGGGAGATAATGACAAACATACAAATAGAAAGGGATACAAATAGATAGAGAGAGGTAGAGAGATAAAGAGATAAGGATGAATAGATAGAGATATACGGAGGGTGATTGATATATCTCTCCCTGTCACTCTCTATCTCTCTATATCTCCCACTATCTATGTCACTCCCTCTTCCCTCTATCTATTGAGCTATCTCTCCCTCTCCCCCATTTCTCTCTCATTCACTAAATCTCTCCCTCCATCTCTCCTACTCTATACCTCTATCTCTATTTCTCTTTTTATCTCCCTCTCACTCCTCTCTCTATCTCTTTCTATCCATATCTTTCTCTACCTCTATCACAATCTCTCTATCTCTTTCACCATCCCCCTCTATCTCTCCATATCACCCCATTTCTATGTCTCTCCCTCTCCCTCTATATATATTGAGCTATCTCTCCCTCTCTCTTCTCTCTCTCCTTTCTACATATTGCTCTCCCTCTCCCCCTCTTCTTTCTCTCCCTTTTCTACCTATCTATCTCCCTCTCCTCTCTTTTCCTCTTCAACCTATCTCTCCCTCTCTCCCCCTCTTCTCTATCTCTCCTCCTCTACCTATCTATATCCCCTTCTCTCCCTCCGCCTCTCTATCTCCCCCTCTCTATCTCTCACCATCTCTCCCTCCCTATCCCCTATCCATCGAGTCTCTATCTCCACCTCTCTTCCTTTCTCTTCCCATATATTTCCATCTCTCTTTCTCTTCCCATATATCTCTACCTCTCTCTCTTTCTCTCCCCATCTATCTCTATCTCACCATATATTAACTAAGAAGCCATGCAAGCATACAATAGTATATGTTGGTAAAACTATAATAGTGTTTTATTAAACTATAAGTAACACTTATCTTTCTAATGTCAAGCCTTCCTATAAAAATAGTGTTTTATTAAACTATAGGTAGATTATTGTCACCACTCTTCATTCAAGATGAAATGCCAAATTTAGCAATTTTTTGTTGCTTTTGTCAAGTTTCATTAACCAAGCTATTTACTGGGTTGAATAAAGTTGTGTTATGACCCATTATCTCTTTAAAATAATTAGACAATATTAGCGAGATCAGGAAGGGGAGAAAACTAAACTCCTTCAAAATAGGGGTAGTTGTGGGTTTGTTGGTTTTCTTTGTATACTATATACTTAGTTCCTCTAGGATAAATAAGCCACTTTAGATCATTTTCTTAGTTGTGTATCCTAACTAATATAGAGTAATCTTTTTCATTTTAATTGACTACTACATAGCAATTTATGTGTTGAAAGAATTGTTTCCATTCTTTGTAGTTTTTACATTGGAATACAAATCATATTTAATTCCATGCCAATATACTTCTTTCATAAAGATATTTGTTTTAAATAAGTGCTTCATAACCCATTTAATCAAATCATAACCTATCAAAAAGGCAATAGGAATTTTCTAAAGAAAAGAACACTTGACCCAATCATAAGTGTATGGCCTTCGTAGAAAAGAGTGATCCACCTTAGCAATAAAGACTACCTGATTTAGACCTAGTGGGTTCAACTCAACCAACATATCAACCTACCTTTAAGAGGCTTCCAACAAGTTTAGAATGACCAATTTAAAAAATCCAAACAACTCTCAAAGCTTGACAAAGAACATAAGTTAGATTTCACACTTTGACTCCTTGAATCCTTGTAACAGTGCAAACCTAGTTTTTTCCCAATAAATCAAAACTTTCCCAAAAAACTAGAGAAACCCTTGATGGTTTTAGACACCCATTTTGGAGTTATTAAACATACTTCAAGGGAAAGTACAAGTTATTTTGCAAATTTTATAGTGATTTTGCACTTGTTGATTCCCTAAAGAAAACCTTATCTTGAGTATAATCCATCATAGTCACATATGATCACATCATTCTTGACCATTTGATATCATGAAAAACCTCCAAAATATAGTATTCAAATAACCCATATTGGAAAGAATTTGTGTAGGTCTCTCTGATTCATAAACCATTATATTCTCATTTTCAACATATTGGCAAAAGAATAGAAATGTCACACCAATCAGATTACATAAGAAGATACACATCAAGATGACACGGTCCATGGTCTCATCGATAAAGAGATTCGTCAAAAAGATAAGTTCCATTGGGGTGAATTGAAAAGGTCATGCCGAGCATATAGGTCTCACCGATGAAGCTCCATCGGTAAGAAACCTCTCTTGTCTCACCGATCAAAGCACAAGGAGTTGTATCGGAAGGAGTCTTGGTGACATGAGATTGAAGGAATAATCATCGGGGAGACTTATAACATCAGGTAAATTACTGAATGTCTTAGCGATACACCATGTCTTGCCGATGAAGACACAAATAGATCAAGATAGTCATTGGGGTGACTCTTGGCGACATTTATATGAATCAAATGGATAGATTATGTGATATCAGCATAATGTCTCCCCAACCAAAAGAATGTTTAATGAATGTTAGTCAAGCCTAAATAAAATGATCGCCCAAATATTGAATTTTCTTTCTAATAGAACATTTGATGTGGGTAAATTCAAAGATCACCTATGCTTGTGTTCAAAGCTGGGATTACTAAAGAAGACATATCAGGGAGATTGGCTTATGGTCTCATCGATGAAGGGAATCGATTGGCAAGACAAGTCATCTCAGCATGAAAAATATATGCTGGCTCGAACATTTAAGTCTCATCGATGAAGTTTCATTGGTGAGACCATCATTTCATTCACTGACAGGAGCACTCAGAATATATTGGTGAGACATGTGCCATCAGTGTAAATCCTAAATGTTCACCTGAACCCCTAAGTTACACTGGTAGGAGGATATCAGCAAGAGTTTTGGCAACATATTCAAGACCAAAAAAAAAGTTATTGGCAAGACTTATAACATTGGAGGAACCACTGAATGTGTTGCGATACTAAAAGTCAAGCTAATGAAGAAAAAAATGAACCAAAAAGATTGTTGGGGTGACTCTTGGCAATGTATACGAGACAAATGTTAATATCAGTTAGATGTGTAAAGTGTTACCTTGATCAATAGAGTATTTAGTGAACGTTGGTTGGGACCTAATGTATAGATCACCCAAATTTTGAAGGTGTCTTGTCGACTAGTTCATTTGATGTGACAATAAGGAATTTGAAAATATGTTGCATTCATGCCTAGATTTAAACATTAATGGCACTAAGGAGTACAGGTAATTTCATAAATTGAAAGGAAATCATTGCAAAATGAACATTATTGTGAATTGGTAGTGAAGGAAACAGGGAGATAAACAAAGGGTCAGAGAATTGTTTCAGTTGAAAGACCTCATGGCCACGCCCACAAAAGGATATGAAAATCACGACAAAACCTATCCTAGGAATTGGAAATTTTAGCAGGTGACTAATACCTCTTCATGGATGTTCATTTACTTGTCAAACCAGGGAACATAAACTTTAAATGGAGCAGCACAATATATGCACTAAGAACCAGTTGCAGTCATAATCTACTGAAAAGTAAACACTTGGAAAGAAATTTCTATCTATGCAATAACGTAAAGTTTTCTTAACTCAATCATAGACTAACCAAAGCAGAAATCATAGTAGCTACAGTTGAAGGACAAACTATAAACTGGCCTTATGCTATAGGAACAAACACAGGGATGGATTCCCGATGCTGCAAGAACAATATAAGACTGAGCTTGTGCTAAAACTTCTAAAATGAAATCTAACTTGAATTAACAAAAGATAAACAACTACGCTCCTACAGATACTTACTAAGTGGGCCCCCTTAGAAAGAATTGACTAAATGACACAAAAGATTGTGCTCAGAAATCCATCAACTTTTATTCGTAATGTGAAATCATTTACATTGACTATTCTATTTCTGAAGACTAACAAAAACCTTGATTCATATTATATCTTTTTTAACTCTTACATAATCTGCTTCTCTATCTATCTATCTATCTCCTTCTCTGATCTGTTCTATTCTGTTCTATTCACCCGCGCAGGAGGAACACTTATTTTTAAAACAAGAGAACAACTAACTAACTAACTAACTAACAAAGATGTGGATATGAAATATATCCCGAAATCAAGGAACAGACTTCATAAATGGGTTATCCGTTCAACCCGATCTAGAGAGAATCTAGCACTCCACTCTTTCTAGATTAAATGGCATTTAAAATCCTTCCCAATGGTTTCGGTCAAAGAGTCCTCACCAGAGCTTCCTCGAAGTCGTGTAGGAAATGGACTTTACTACAAGACTGAGATTGGTTGCGCTTGAATCGATCATACTTTCTTCAACAACCTGTGAAACACAAGGTAACAGATACGAAAGAAAAGGCGCATGGCACATACACAATATCCATTCATTAATCACATATTTAAATCTATTTCATCATTCAAAAACTACATGCGCTATACCAGTCATTTGGGAAGTCAACAGGGTAATAAATACGAACATGCCAACATGATCAACTACAGGAACATGAAAATGTATTGCAACAAGATATCCCCCAATAAAAAGGTTTCCAAAGAGTTAAACAACCATAATCAATAGAAGTAAAGGTATTAAAAGTACACCATGATATCCAGATGATGAGCATATTTTGGGCTCATCATTTTTCCCCATACTTAACCCAATGCTGGTCCTCCAGCATTAAACTTTCTGGTGGTCTCTCTGAAATCAGTGGCTGAGGAATGACCCTGAAATGGAACTCCAAATTTGTAACAAAAACCTCTGTAACTCTGCCATCCTTCATATCTACGAGCTTCTAAATCATCATTAAGTTTTGTAGCCTGATAGGAATAAAGGGGCCACATTAGCACAGGAGGTCTAAATGTTAATGGCAACCACAACTCAAACCTCTTTTGGAGTCCTAGCTATATGTATTTGCTTGACCGTTTAAGAGTTGCTATAAAATTTAGTGGACTATGAGGTTTAGAGTTTCTTAACCCAACAGTTAATCTTTCCCACCTCTTTTCAACTCTGGAGTATGACAGTCTCCAAAACAAGTATGATTGTTCCAAGAAGTTTAACAAAAAGTTCATAAAATTAACAACTAATCCATGCCTCATATGACTTAGCAATTTGAAGTGATAAGAATGCAGGTAGGAGAAACGGTCTTCACAAGTTAAATACTTGATTATGAAAGCAGCGTATTCAGGGTACAGAGGAGGCAACGACACTCGCTTGCATCCCTGCTTTGAGACCTCCAAAGGTCCATCAGTGGGTATTGAAAATTCTGCCCTTGCAGAGGCAGCATCTGAAGAAAAATTTTCTCCAACGGCTGGGAGCCTGGTTACTTCTGTAAATCTTTCTTCAGTCGCAACAACTGTTAGACCCCATACAGTAGCCTCCCCTTCAGAAAGGGTTCTCAAAAATTTGCCTACAGCCTCCTCGTCAAAAGCATCTAAACTCAAGAAGTAATTCAGCCAACCACAGAGGCTGAATGCTTGGGCTGTTTGAGGATTTTGCATTAACAACTCATGAACTACAGGCTCATGCCTAACCAGCTGACCACCCATGTTCACAGTTTTGCTTTATCTGACTCAACTCCTTTTTGAAAGTCAAGAATTTCCCCTGTTCTACTCTGGTTTTTCTCTGTTCTACCGTCAATTTCCTTTTCTTTTCCAAAAATGAACTTTATGAACTTTTAAACAAGCAGTTTTTCTTTTTTCTTTTTTTTTTGAATGTGATTCTCAATGAAAAATACGCAATGAAAAAAATGCAATGAAAAAGACATGCGATCATATTTGGAAAGTACCAAAAAAATAATAAAGAAAGATTATCTAAGCAGTTGTGATAGCGGTGAAAGGACAGGTTAAAAAGTGGATTATCCCGCCCCTACTTAGAGTATGACATGTGTCCTCACATGTACTAGGGAATAGGCAAAAATCGGGTAATAATGACTGATACAGACAGTGCAGTAAATGAATAGAATGAAATAAATCAAGAATGCGATAATCAAAAGATATTGCATACCTTTCATTAAATGTTCGTACGTGCTGAGAAAGTTGACAACTTTGGCATGAGATGATAGTTGGGAATGAGATCATAATTAGGGTTTATGTAGATGGATGATGTGGATGGATGACGTGGATGGTCAAGATGAATGAATGGAATGGATGGATGGTATGAAAGATAAAGAAGTGGAATGTTGCGATAAGTGGAAACGAAGAAAAGGGGTTCCCTTAAAAGGAAACCTTTATTATGAGCATGCATTAGAAAATCACGGAGAAGCTGCAGGAGCAAGGCCAAAGCCTTCAGCTGTAGGAAGAGTTGTGGTAGAATCCTAAATGAACTACTGCATGAATTCTTCTTTTGAAACTAGTTTATGATACAACCGGAGGCGGTGTCCATTAACTAGCAACTTGAATCTAATAGGATCAATTGTTACAAGTTGCACTGAACCATTAACAAATACATTCTCAATTTCATATGGGCCCAACCATCTGGTTTGCAATTTTCCTAGACTGTCCTTATACCGTGAGTCATAAAGCAGGGCCCAATCTCCTACTTTGAACTTCTTCTCCTTAATGTATTTATCATGCCACCTTATTCTCTAATTTTGTATCATCTCAGTGTGTTGCAGGGCATCCTTTCGGAGCTCATCCAAAGCATTGAGCTGCATGATTCTGTCTTTTTGTGCATTTGTTAAATCCATGTCCATCTTCATTGCTATTCTTAGAGTCTTATGTTCAAACTCTATTGGCATTATAGCTATTTTACCATACACCATTTCAAAAGGTGTATATCCTATAGTAGTCTTCTAGGTAGTACAGTAGGCCCATATAGCTTCTGGTAATCTTGTGGCCTAGTCCTTCCTATGCAAATCGATAGTTTTAGTCAAAATGGCCTCTATATCCCTATTTGTAACTTCAACCTGGCCATTGGCCTAGGGGTGATAAGGAGTTGATTTCCTGTGCCGTATATTATATTCATTGACTAAAGCTGTGATAAGTGTAGAAGTAAATTGTGTTCCTTGATCTGTCACTATTTCCCTAGGGACACCAAACCTAGTAAATATTTCCTCATAGAGAAATTCAGCCACTTTGTTGTCCCTAGCATGTTTCATAGGCTTAGCCTCTACCCATTTTGTGACATAGTTTGTGCATACAAGGATGTAGGACTTACCATTGGAAGGTGGATCAATTGGTCCTACAAAATTGAGTCCCCATTTGTCGAAGGGAGCAACTACAACTTGTGGAAATAAAGGCATCTCATCAGATTGAGTTGGTCTTCCCATCCTCTAGCATCTGTCACATCTCCTGATATATTTGGCTGCATCTCTATGCAAGGTTGGCCAATAGTAACCAGTATTGAGGATTTTCATCGCTGTTCTTTTGGCAGCAAAATGTCCACCACATGGCTCATCATAGCTGGCATGCAGTATATCATGAGTGTCCTCCTCTGGTACACATCTCCTCATAACTTGATTTGGCCTAGTATAAAACATGCAATCTGCAATCCAAGAGAAGTTAAAGATTTTCTCTACCAATAATCTCTTTTCTTTAGGAGAGAAGTGAGGAGGAGTTCTTCCTGTAGCCAGATAATTTGCTATATCAGCATACCATGGGTGAATAACCTTAATTGAAAACAGGTGCTCATCAGGAAAGGAGTCTTCAATAACCGCAGAGTCATCTTGCCTTTGAAGTCTGGAAAGGAAATCGACAACCACATTGGCTTTACCTGGTTTGTCCACAATTGTAATGTCAAATTCCTGCATCAGTAATAACTATCTTGCCAATCTCCTGGATATTGCTGCTTTGTTCATGAGAAACCGAATTGCGGCATGATCAGTATGAACAAATAGCTGATAACCAGTAATATAATGCCTAAATTTATTGAGGGCGTAAATGATTGCTAACATTTCTTTTTCTATAACAGTATAGTTCAATTCAGCTCCTTGCAAATTTTTGCTTATGTAATAGAGTGCATGTTCTATTGAACCATCCTTCTGTCCTAACACTGTGCCAATGGCATAATCTGATGTATCTGTATGAATATGAAATGGAAGTGACCAATCAAGTCCTTTCAGAACAAGTTCCTATATAAGGGCTACTTTTAAGTCAAGGAATGCTTTTTCACATTCCTCTGTTTAGGAAAAATATGCATCTTTCTTCAATAGACAATACAAAGAGCCTGTTGTTTGGCTGAAGTCCTTGATGAATCTTCTGTAGTATCCAGCATAGCCTAGAAAGCTCTGTACTTCTTTTTGCTTGGTAGGAGAGGGTAACTTAGAGATAACTTCAATCTTAGCAGGATCAACCTAAATTCCTCCAGCAAAAATATAGTGACCAAGTACTATTCCTTCTTGCATCATCATGAAGCATTTTTGACTATTCAGTGATAGGTTGTGATCCTCACATTTCTACAGTACCTTTTTCAAGTTAGCTTGAGCTTACTCAAATTTTGCACCATAAACAGTAAAGTCATCCATGTATATTTCCATGCAATCATATGAGATATCTGAGAAGATACTTATGACTGCCCTCTAAAAAGTGGCAGGAGCATTACAGAGACCATAAGGCAAAACTGAATAGGCAAATGTTCCCCAAGGGCATGTAAAAGTAGTCTTTTCTTGATCCTCAGGAGTAATCTTGATTTGATTGTACCCACTGAAACCATCCAAGAATGAGAAGTACTTTTTTCCTGCTAAATTATCTAGAACTTGATCAATGAATGGAAGAGGAAAGTAATCTTTCTTTGTTGCCAAGTTGAACTCTCTGTAGTCTACACATACCCTCCATTTTCCTCATTTCTTAGGAATAATGACCAATGGGGAAACCCACTGACTATCAGAGATTGGGTAGATAAAACCAGTTGCTAACATTTTCTGCAATTCTTCTTTAACAATTTCTCTCAAAGCTAGATTAATTCTTCTCTGAGGCTACCTGACAGGTTTGAAGTCACTATCAATATATATGTGATGTGTATAGAGTTTTGGGTCTAAACCCCTCATATCCCCATAGTCCCATGCAAAAGCTCTTTTGTGGGCCTGTAGCATTGTGGCTAGGGCAGTTTGTTGAGACAGAGACAACTTATTGTTAATATGCAGACAGTGGCCTAGAGATACTTCTATCTGTTTAATGAGATCATTTATTAAGGTTGCTAATAAAGGTGGTGCATGTATATCACATAATAGAAAAACATGATGGTTCTCAGGATCTAGTTGCTGCAGGAAACATTGCTAAGAGAAGTTGTCCAAAACAGATGGGCTATTCAATCCAGCACTAAACTATAGAATGTGTAGAAGCAAGTTATCTTCACTCTGAAGCTTGGAAAATGGATCAGTTCATAGCATCATCAACTGAGCTAATGAATTGACTTCTTCAGATTCCTCTCCTAGATCTGGCCAAACTGGTTGAGATAAATCTAGCAAAGGTTTTGCAGGTGGGTACAAGGCTAATTTCTTCCTTGACTGACCATCAGAAATTGTCATGTCTCCTGAATGACATCCTACAAGGGCATCAGCTGTAGCTAACCAAGGTCTACCTAGGATAATATCATATCCCCCTAGGGTTGCCTTAGTAGAAAATATGGTGAAATCAGCAGGGTATTCCCAAGATTCAAAGGTGACAATGACATCTTCTATTACTCCATCCGGTGTAACCGTTGAACTATCAACAAGCTGCAGGACAGTCGGTGTAGACTGAATGTTTGGAATATTCAAACATTCCATAGTGTGCTTGGTCATCACATTAATGGCTGCACCAAGGTCAACCAAAACATTTCTTACTACTTGACCATTGATATTGATTTTTACTACAAGACTTCCAGGATCAGTATATTTTGGGATGACAACTTTCCCCAACATAATATCGACTAACTGTCCTAGGACATGGATAGTTTGGGGGTCTTTTTTCCTTCTTCCTTATTTCTTTAAACAAGCCTCTTTAATGGATTTTCCATAAACTGGAACATCTTTGATTGCTTGAAAAAGAGGAATTTGAACTTGTACATTCTTTAGTTGCTGCAAAATATCAAAGGTGGGTTCTTCAATGGTCTTAGGTGTAGTAATCTGCAATCTATGAGGAAAAGGTGGTGTAGCCTGAGGATGCAGGATGGGTTCCTTGGAGGCAGTAGCTGATATAGGTATATCTTCTATATGATCAGTAGGTTGTTTAGCGGCAGAGTCTGGAATCTTTGTTATTACAGGTGATTGTGGAGCAGGGAGAGTGGTTCTAGACCTGAGATGGATATCATTGATATTCAGGGCATATGTTGGATATGGGTTAGCGTCTGTAGAATACATAGGTTGCTCTTGTTACTGTTTCTTGCTATTAGGATTGGGCAATGGTTGAGCAGGTATAGGTGTTTGTTTTGGAGGGCCAATATTTACTACAGGAGTTGCAGAAGCTGCAGGAGGAGGCATAAGGGCTGGAGGTTGTGGCTGCTGAGACTGCAGGAATCCAAGTGGTTGGTTCTGCCATTTCTGAGGACCTCTCCATTAAGGGTTTTGTTGCCAGTTACCTCGAGGTGGAGTCCATTATCCTTGTGGGTGCTACCAACCTCCTTGAGGAGGTTGCTATTGAGGGCTCTGATAATTAGGCTAGTATGGTTGAGGAGCATTCCAAGATGGAGGTGAACCATACGTGGGTTGCCATTGGTTATTATGACTAGAGTAAGGATTACCAAAAGTCAAAGGATCTTGAGGCATACCTTGTCTTGGAGCCCATGGTCTCCTTTGTGCAACAAAGAAGACTTGGTCATCATCACCTTCTATCATCTTAAAATCAGTAGGTAGCTATTTTTCCTCCATATTGGCCACCAACTTGCATCTGTAGTCACGTTTATTCTATCTACAATGTGGACAGAACTCAGCCAGGATCGCCTCAGCCTCTTCATGTTTCTTGAAAGCTTTCATGGTATCCAACTACATAGCCATGTTGTTTATGATGTCCTTCTTGAAATCAGATAGCAAATTTGTAATCTCCATCTAGGAAACTCCGCTGGAAGAAGACTTTCCCACTGTAGCTTGATGACCTCTACCCTTCTTCACATTTGCTCGAGAGTAATTGAGACATATCTTCATGAGATCATTCCAAGATGTTTGAGTGATATCACTGCCTCCCATCAGGTCCAAGGCATCTATGCAGGTATCATTGATTCCTCTTAGAAAAAATAATTTATGAGACTCCTCATTAAGAGTATGGTCTGAGTTCTTTTTCAGAGAAAACATGAATCTTGATATATAATCCTCCAGACTTCCATCTTCCTTCTGTTGAATGTAGAATATATCATCACCTTTACTGCCACTCTTACAATATTCCTTGTATTTCTCAGAAATTTGGTTTGCATGACTGGCCAACTATTGACAACACCCCTTCCCAAACTCATGAACCATCTGAGAGCTCCCTCCTTCAAAGTAGCAGGGAACAATTTCAGTTTGTGAGCATCAGAAGTGTAGTCATAACTACGATGGAGAATGTCAAACTCAAACAAGAAGGTCTCTGGATCTTCTGTGACTAAGCCATAGAACTTGGGAAGTAATGAAGAAGGGATATTCTTGAGGTTGTCATTGTTTTGTTGAGGAGTAATGGGGAATTCAAAAGGAGGAGGTCAATTCGGTGGATTACGTGCCATGTTCACCTAACCAAGTATAGGAGCAAATGGATTTCCTTCAGGTTCTTCATCAAATGGGCCAAATAGCAAATCATCATACAGACCTTCAGCAAATGGGTCAGTATCTAAGTCTCCTTCATCCTCAAATAGGCTATAAGCTAGTTTAGTTTTCTTGATAATGAATGGTAGGTTGGGGAGAAATCTTCCCTAAGCGTCTCTCCTTCTATGCATGTAATGAAAATGAATGGTATTTTAAAATATTTTGAAAAACTAACTAAACTATTGCTAATAATGACTATAGTAGGTTCTTAGATTGACACCATCACCGGCAACGGCGCCAAAAATGGCCACGCCCACAAAAGGATATGAAAATCATGGCAAAACCTATCCTGGGAATTGGACATTCCAACAGGTGACTAATACCTCTTCATGGACGTTCATTTACTTGTCAAACTAGGGAACGTAAACTTTAAATGGAGTGGCACAATATATGCACTAAGAACCGGTTGCAGTCATAATCTACTGAAAAGTAAACACTTGGAAAGAAATTTCTATCTATGCAATAACGTAAAGTTTTCTTAACTCAATCATAGACTAACCAAAGCGGAAATCATAGTAGCTACAGTTGAAGGACAAACTATAAACTGGCCTTATGTTGCAGGAACAAACACAGGGATGGATTCCCAATGCTGCAGGAATAGTATAAGACTGAGCTTGTGCTGAAACTTCTAAAATGAAATCTAACTTGAATTAACAAAAGATAAACAACTACGCTCCTACAGATACTTACTAAGTGGGCCCCCTTAGCAAGCATCGACTAAATGACACAGAAGATTGTGCTGAGAACTCCATCAACTTTTATTCATAATGTGAAATCATTTACATTGACTGTTATGTTTCTGAAGACTAACAAAAAACTTGATTCATATTATATCTTTTTTAACTCTTACATAATCTGCTTCTCTATCTATCTATCTATCTCCTTCTCTGATCTGTTCTATTCTGTTCTGTTCACCCACGCAGTAGGAACACTTATTTTTAAAATAGGAGAACAACTAACTAACTAACTAACTAACAAAGACGTGGATATGAAATATATCCCAAAATCAAGGAACAGACTTCATAAATGAGTTATCCGTTCAACCTGATCCAAAGAGAATCTAGCACTCCACTCTTTCTAGATTAAATGGCATTTAAAATCCTTCCCAATGGTTTCGGTCAAAGAGTCCTCGCCAAATCTTCCTTAAAGTCGTGCAGGAAATGGACTTTACTGCAAGGCCGAGATTGGTTGTGCTTGACTTGATCATACTTTCTTCAACAACCTGCGAAACACAAGGTAACAGATACGAAAGAAAAGATGCATGGCACATACACAATATCCATTCATTAATCACATATTTAAATCTATTTCATCATTCAAAAACTACATGCGCTATACTAGTCATTTGGGAAGTCAACAGGGTAATAAATACAGACATGCCAACATGATCGGCTATAGGAACATGAAAATGTATTGCAACAGGATATCCCCCAATAAAAAGGTTTCCAAAGAGTTAAACAACCATAATCAACAAAAGTAAAGGTATTAAAAGTACACCATGATATCTAGATGATGAGCATATTTTGGGCTCATCACCTCAATCAAAACTAGTAAATCCTTTGCATTTTAACTTCATTTCTGCAATTTTAAGCAAGTAATATGGAAGCCACCAGCTCAAGGAAGTTGAAAGGTAGAAAAAAAGTGGGAGTAGTCACCCTAAGAGTAAGAAGCAGAAATTTGAGTCTAGAATTGAGTTGGAGGTTGTTGAACAAAAGTTGAATTAGGATTTAATTGACCAATTTCCTTGCTCTAGGTCTAGAGGTAGGCACTCCATGCAACTAAGGGAAGAATTGGATAAATTGGATGACAAGTGCAAGCACATAGGAGATATTTGGACCCCAACAAGAGGCTATGAATTGTTTAGATTCCACTTTCAATGAAGAGATCGTTTTGAGCCAGTTTGTAATCCGTGACATCTAAATTTGGGAAAAATGGTTTTCCCTAATGTGTTTGTCAATATAAAGCTGGTAAAATTGTTGGCCACCCACTATGAATCAAAACTTAAGGCCATATGTGGACGATCTAGGAAACTATTGATATACATAACAAAGGCTTCTACAAGTGAGGTTTTTAAGTTAGAAGGGTGGTGTAATGAGAAAATTGTGAATGAAGAGTTGGAAAAGGAGTTTTCGAGAATGGACACCACTAACAAGGGTTGGAGGTTTCCCTTACATAGAATTAAACAAGATGGTAAAACTTTTCCACTTGACGATGGCAATGGGCCTCCATTTCATGTCGACTTATTTGAGCCCTATATGAGATATACCTATTTCTCGGTAGGACAAGTGTTGGGTATGGAAGTTCCTAAGTATATGTCCATTGTTCCCATGGTAATTGTAGCTAACATTCAATGTCATAATTCTAGGTTATTCGACTATGCTTCATTTTTCTCCAAGGGACTCAACATAGCATTGGTGGCAATCAAGAATAAATCCCCTATTCTGTACCTTAAGCATTATTCTCTTTTAATGCATCTAGTATTGTACTTTAGACAAGAGTTAGGGATTTTTCCAGAAAAGTTGAACGTTTCACAGTTTGATAAAGAGGGAAAATTGTTACCCATTCAATTGTGGACTACCATTTGGGACAGTAGGTTTGCTAATTCCATTTTCTTGTATTTTGAAAAATATTTTGTAAAGCTAGTATATGAATTCTATAGTCATCCTTGTGCACACTCATTGTTTGATGCAATAAAATGCTTCCTGAAACCTAAGAACTTTAATGGACCAATTGATCACAATTGGGGAGACTGGTATTGCTTGGAAGATGCTACTATGGTAAGGGTGTTTGGTTTTAAGGATTCTCCATTCATTTTTCCTAAAATAGTCCCAGATAGGATTGCATATTTGGAAATTGTAAGACAAATGGATTTTTCTAGTTTCTTGAATTTTGGTTCATTCAAAAAATAGGAATTTATGCCTAGTACTCTGTGTTTTGGTGATTTTACTGTGCTTGCAAAGGAAGGATATGGTTTGATCCTTGAAAAATTAATGTAGTATAATATGAATAAGGGTCCACTAAGAGAAGGTTTTGATCCAAAGGGATATATCAATTCTGCCAAACAAAGGATAAAATTTGGATGATATGATCATGTTCCTTATCAGTTTAATGAAATGATTAGAAATTTTGAGGCAAAGGAAGTAGAGAGAGTTGTGGAGGAATACAATCAAGGGTTGTTGGATATAGGGTTCCCTTTTTCTGGAGATGAGGAAACTGGAGAAGATATGCCACACGACCTACCCAGTAGGATTTCCAGATTAAAAACTTAAGATTACAACTACCCTCCTAAAGAACTAAGTGTTGAAGAGAGCCAATATACATACACTAGATAGATGGCATATAGGTCATTTGTAGCAGACAATGAATTTGTGAATTCTTCATAATTTGGATATTTCTTGTATAAGCAAAAGGGCAAGGAGATAAGGGAGATAGTTGATAATATTACACCAAGCAATGAGGAGAAGCTACTAAATAATTTGAAATTAACTATGGATAGAGAAATGGCTAATATGACCCCCAACAAAGGAAGGAAAATGTTAGAGGATGCTAGAGTTATGATCTTTCCAGGGCCAGATTTAAATTCTGCATTGGTGTTTGATAGCTTCTTAAAGGATTATAGTGCCACACACAAGCTTAGTTCGAAGGGGGTGACAGAAATATATGTTGGATCCAAATATAACCCAAATGAAGGATCACTCATGATATGGGCCTTGTATCCACCTCATAGAAAGTTAGTGGTGATTGATACTAAGAAAGCATTTGGACATGTCATGTCTCTAAAGGTTGGAGAGGTAGATCTTGTGGCGACTGCAAACATTGGGATTAATGTGGAAAAATTGAATAAAGCCCAAATACAAATGTTGATAAAATAAAAGGAAATGTACAAAATGAATAATGAAAGGATCATGAGAGAAAATGATCATTTGAAGGACATGCTATGAGTCACAATGGGACCTCCTAAATTAATAACACATGGTGAAATCTCGTAGGTAAAAGATCATTGGGAGGATTCAATTGCATATTCACAAGGTAAATATGATACACTCACTACAATAATCAGAAAAAGGCAAGCCAACTTAACAATTTGGTTGAATAAGCTATGGGGAGCATATTCAAAGAACCATGTTACAGGGTAGGAACACAAGAGAATTGATGGAAGGATTCAAGAAAAGTTTCAAGAATTAAATGAAAGAGATGTTCCTGAAAGTGTGGCCATTGGTATGGGTAACCAAATTATAAAGAAACACAGGGACTATTATGAGGAACTGCAATAAGATGCAAAGGGTTGATTGATGTTACAAATATGGGATTGCCAACACTATTTGAAGATGGAGAAAAGTTGAAAGAGAAAGCCAAGTGGATCAAAAAATGTGAATTGATGCTGGAGGGAATTTTGGAAAATGCTACAGGGAAGGATTTGACATTGGATGAGAGCTGCAAGCACAATGAAAGGATGATAAAGGTGGAAATATGGGCCAAGAATGCATTAGGAGATGTTGATACTCATGAATGATAGGATTATCTAGATCATTTATCAAATGTTCATCTATGGATAAATAGATCCTAATCTCTTGTTTTAATTAGTTAAGTAAAATAAAACATTTGTGAAGGGATGTGTCCCTTCCAAGTTTTGATGTATTTATATCTATTCCATAGTAATGCAATAGATATAGGTGTTAGGAGATATTCAGTAGATAGCTTTCTAGCAAAATGCTTTCATATACAGAGACTCAGATGCATGTATTTTGATGGAGTAAATGAAGATATCTAAGTTGTGGATTAAAATTTTGGTATCAATTGTTTGTTAGATTTATGCAATTATTTGATTGTCTCCATTCTGATGCTTCTCTATTGTTTAAATTGATATAACAAGTTTATACTCAGTTTAACATTGTACATTTTATGTGATCTAGTTATTTGGTTCTCTCAAGTAGGGATTAAAATTTTTTAATCAATCACAACAATTGGGAAGTGTTAGTTAGATTAATAAGAAGAATCACATAACTAGAATTTCCATTCTATCTCAAGAAGAGTTTTTCAATTATTCACTTGCACATTTACACAAGTTGTAAACAATTTCTATACCTAACAGTTTGAATTATTGCCATTATTGAAATCCACATTTGTAGATATTCATTAGAATCCATATACCCAATAAGGCACTGGTCTCCCCTTGTATTCTTTTATAATTTTCATTATTCTTATTTACTTTACACTTACATTTACAAATACACATACATATGGATTTACTTTTTTCATTTATTTCTCATGTAGTTTAATAGTTTGATCGATTTCATATTATATGTGTTGAAGACTTTAGAATTTCAATTACATTAATTTATGGATATGTTGTATCTATAACACTACAAAACCATATGATCTTTTCATTTACACTTGCATTTAGAAATGCATATTTATATACATAGATATAGATTTATTTAATGATATATTACATTTATTGTTCTAGGAGAGCATCCAATAATTGAATTTACATTCACATTTAAAAATACATATGCATGCATACATACATACATACATATATATGTGTGTGTATCATTTATATTCGGTGTTCAGAAACAACCCATTAGGTCTGTACACGAATAAAAATTCATAAAATCAGATCTCTCATACATATTTTGTTGAAACCTAGGCTTGAACCTCTCATTTCACATGTTTTTCTTCATAGAACTCTTGAGGATGGCAACTATACCTTCTTTATTTCTCATACTACACCCTATTCATGCATCCTACAATTACAAAAATATCCATGGGGCCTCTTACACAAGCTACAGTAATCACAAAAAGTGTAAGAGCCCCTTTATATCATGTTTGGACTACAAAACCCTCAAAAATAGGGTAATTGGGTTGTATGCAAAGAAATGAAGCTTTCTAACTCAAATCAACCCCTTAAGCCCTCAAATTAGATTCAAATAAAGATAACACATATTTTCATGACATGGAATTGATTTCACATCAAAATATGGCTGCATGTGACCATACAATGCTGCATACCAAGAAAAATACAGAAATTTTGAAGAAAAACACAGATTTTTGAATGTCAAGAGCTTGTATTTTAAATCCTCAACCATCAACAACCATTACAATGATCACTTTATGCCTTTTAAAGGCCTTTACACATCAACCACTAAACAACCACCTCTACAACTGACTTTTTAATCTTTTATGATCACATGAAACATAAAACACACTAATTTCAAGGTGTTGTTAACAAAACTATTGAAATGTTTTAATTTTTTGATCTCTCAAACATTAAAAATTACATCATTAAATTAATTATGTAATGGTATAAAAATTAAAAACATCATGAATTAATTATATAACCATATAATTCAAATATAATTCTATCAAGAAATTAATATCAAATAGATAATATAATCTCATAACTCATACATTTCAATGTCATTGATATTCTTCTTCATCCAACTCTTTGTTTGTATCATCCAATCCAAATTCAACATTGTAAGGATTGGTCATATCATCATCATCGTCATTGATATCAGTTTCAATAATGTCATCATCCACATGGATATCATCTTCATGAACATTAACTCCCACATCATCATGATCTAGTTCCTCCTCTTCGACATCTTCGTCAGGGACATTATCAACTAACTGTTGATCCTGATCATCATCTACATCATCTTATAGTTCTTTGGTATCTTATTCTTCCACCACATTATAATTTACGGCCTTCCTATTGGATCATGTCTAACAAAAAATGACCAAACCGGTTAACCTAGAACCTCTGAGTAAAATACCTACTCACATTGGCTTGGAAGAACATAGGGCTCATTTCCAACTCACTTGATCAACTCGCTCGATCAACCTTGTATTAACCATGGTAAATCCATTATCATGTTTAATAACAGTTCTCTCGAGATCATTTTCATTCAATCGTAGCCTGTACTATAAGACAACGAACATAATTAATCTGAAGGACTTAAAGTCACATTCAAGTATATCATCCAAAATCCCATAGTATTGATTTTTTGAGACTTTTGGGTGTATGTCACTTCTAGATGAAACATTAGTCACCTAAAATACTGCTGTTATACCAAAATCACAAGTTTTCTTCATGTCATCCAACTTTTTGATTCAAAATTTATGACCATTGCACTACATAGCCTTGTGGTGTTTCACCTAAAATATGTCAAACATGTAAAAATTATTGCAATATCGTCAGTTGATAAACATATTTATTCTTGGCCAAATTGTTGACATCGTTCAATCCATACCGTCATCCAATCAAGATTGTTTGTGACATACAAATGTAGTGCATCCCACTCTCGACCAACTGTATCAAAAATATTTAAAATTCACAAGCAACGTATAATTAGTTAAATACCATAACATACAACCTTAATTTATAATTGATGTATATTGAAGATTAATCATTAAATAAGTACAATATACATAAAAACCATATGCAAAATGTATTCCCATTAATCTCCATGACCATCTTATAATTACCTCACTTTCCTCAATCTAACTTTCCCCATCAAGTACTCTCCTTCAAATTTGTTAATGGAGTTGGGATCCCAAATGCGATCTACATGGATCTTTGCTGCAAATTTAGGAAGATATTCACTAATGTACACCATGGTCTAGTATACCATATATCCCTCCACCATAGAATCCTCAGGATGTGCTCTTTTTCTAACCAAATCCTTCAAAAATTTTAAGTGCCTCTCAACCATCCACATTGACCTTGTGTGTACAAGTCCACACAATTCAATCTTCTCAACTTGGTGTATGAGGTAGTGTTCTTGTGCATTAAAAAATGTCGAAGGTAGACACTTTTGCATTTCACACATTAGGCGAGAAATTTTTTTCTTCCAATAATTTATATCTTCTTTATGGATTTCTTTATATGACAACCATCTACAAGTGATTCAAGGTGCAAATACATTAATGAGATTTAACAAAAATATATAGTATATTATATAACAAGTAAAACAAATGGCAATTATAAGATCTATACAATGAATTGAACAAATATTGCTACTTACCTCATGTATTTTCCAAGATCATATATAACTTGCTTGACATTGTTGTTGAAGTTGTCTAGGAGAGATAGAGGTAGAACGTATTGCAACAATTATAAAATAATCTTTTCATTATTTTTCCAAAAGTAGTAAACACAATACACTGAAAAATATATGCATTATACAAGTGTATATAATATACCAACATAATTACCTTAATGAAGGTATCCCAATCATGTGTTTTCATCCTTGACCCAAATTTACCTTTCTTTGTTATTATATTGTTTATGTTCACAACAAATCCTATGGGAAATTGAATTTTTCATATGACTTCTTTTATAACATTGCTTTGTTGCTCCACTAATAACCAAGGAATGAAACTTATATTAATTTGGTCTCCATCACTATTTAATTGAATGAAAATTTTCATTGCATGATTGGCTTCCTAAATTTCACTACAAATTTTGACAATTTTTTCTTTGTCATGCCTTCCATCCAATATTTTCCATAACGTTTCTATTATATTCTTTCTAATATGCATTGTATCAAACAAATAAACAATTTGTAGCTGCTCATAGTATGGCAACCTACTAAATTGTCTAGGATAACTTTTCAATCCATGTGGAAGCTAGCCATTAATGCCTTAATGACCTTCATGAAACATCTAAGTTAAAAAAATTAACAACGACAATCATTGTCAATTATAGCATGAGTAAACACAACACAATATAAAAATATAAATTCAAAACATATCATATATGATAGATAAACAATTTGATCCAATGTATAACCTTGATGATTAATTCTATTATATTCCAACTTCCATAGGCGAGGTGTCATTTTTCATGGTTTTGATGTAGTCTCTTCTTTCCCATTGAAAAGATGTTTTTCAGTAGTTTGATACTTATGATTTATGTGGAGGAAGTGCCTATACTCATCAAACACCTACTTTCCTAAACTTGTTGAATGATGAGATTTCATCTTTGGACCACAAATTGGGCATGCAAATTTTCCCTTTGTTTGAAGACCTGCAAGATCATATATAATTGGATTAAATATGCCAATTTTTATAATTATATATAATGAATAGATTATTTTAAAAAAATGCATGATATCTACTTCATAAAATTAAATATTGTTAAAGTGCAGTCGAACATTATAACATACCACAAAAATGTTCTTAGCCCTGGGGCATCATGAATTGTCCATACAAGCATTGCATGGAATTAAATTGTCTTTGTCATATTGGTCTAGAGACGTCATACATAGTGATGCCATTCCATAGCTTTAGTAACTTATCATAAGAGGCTCGATATATACATTCATATATTTAACTTGGTACTTACCTAGTTGAATGAACATAAAAATTACATAATTATTATAACCATTTTATTGCAATATATATATAAATTAATGTACATGACTATTGAATAAAAAAATAAGTCATTATGCAACAAATAAGACAAATAAGATGATGCTACGTTAAAAAAAATTGATGTAAACAAATACCTGGAACAATCATTGACAACATTATGTGCTCCCTCTTTATTGAAATCCATGGAGGAATGTTATTGTTGATAACAAAAATAGGCCACATTGAGTAAATATATCTCAACTCTCCAAATGGATTAACATAGTTCGCTGCCAATGAAAGCCTAAGATTACGAGGTTCTTCTTTAAAGTGTTGTCATTTTTTCTCCATGTCCCTAAATGAAAAACCATCTATAGGCATTTGAAGAATGTCATCTCCACTTCTTTTCCATGCATGGTAATTCATAAATTTCGCTAAGCTTTCGTGCCTAAAACATCATTGCATACATGGAATAATGGGAATATAATGAAGAACCTTGTGAGACACCTTTTTTGTTAGTTGATATGTTTGATATCTACTGATATGACATTCCAGGCATTCTGTTGCAAATTCATGTTGTTTATGATATATAATATGATCATTGGGACATGCATCTACTGCTTGATATTCCATTCTGATATCTTTCATAATGCCAAATAAATCTTGGTATGAGCAAGGTAAAATATTTGATGGTGGTAACAAAAATTCACCAATCAATATACAACAAAAAATAATTTGTTAATATAAAGAATATTAATAGTACATATTTCATCCTTTATTTACTAGTGATGAACTAACAACAATTAAAATAGATGAAAAAAGATGACATATATGACATACCTTAACATCCATGAGATTGCTATGTTTGATGAGCCATTCATAACCTTCAAATTCAACAACAACAATACAACAAAAAGAAGAGTTGTTTGGGAGCTTTCATAAAGGAGCTCATATGCCTTCTCAAGTACAGGTAAATCATGAACATCATCAAAGTCATCTTGATCATCATGATTAGCTTTGCCACTAAATGTTTCATGGATCAATGTATTTGTACCTTCATCTTCAACTGTGTTTTTTAGCACATGATCATCTTCTTCCATAGGATCATTAACTTCATCTTCGATATTCACAACTCCATGTTCGTCCACTTGTAAAACCACATTCTCTGGGCCGTGATAATCCATATCATGTGCCCTAGGGCACCCCACCTTTATAATAATGATAGACACAAATAAACCATGATCATGATCAAGTGATTTTTTTTATATATATAAAATGTTAAAATGATATAAACATTTACAAATTCAATCAATATAAACACATATAATGAACAACTTACCAATGGATGATAATCATGCCCCTTTCAATGTGACCATGCTACCTACAATGTTTCTCAGCTGTTGTGATTAAAAGTCATCTCGTCTTTAAGCCCTTGCAATTATTGCAAGGACAATAACATTTCCGATCACCCTTTCTTTTCAATCTAGCCCACAATCTATCAAGTGTCTCTTCATTTTGTTCTGGACTAGTATTATCTAACATGATTTTTCTTTACCAAGCTTGAATATTTAGATCTTCAAAAAATATCAAACTCACACTCCAATAATTTTTATTCATAGACAGGTAACAAAATCTAATAATTTCAATATTTTATACCAAAAAAATTCGGCATGCAACCACCCCTGCAAATGAGAAGATAGTCTGAAGTTAATGACCCCAAAAAAACACTTTAAAATGCTAATTCCAAAACTTATTAAATTCTGCTTTTACTATGATTTCCAATTGTTAGACTCCTAAAATTAGAATATTGAACTTGCACAACAAAATTTGAAAATGCAACTCTGAAAATGTACAAGTCTAAAAATGAAATCTGATGAGATGTTGCTTAAAAATATGATTTGCAAACCTGGAAGTACAAATTTGACTTCACAAATGAATTCTGGGAAAGGACAATGAATATCCTTAACCTGGTGATAGCTTCTTGATTTTTTTCTAATTTTTCCTAAGAAAATCATCCTTAGTTCTCCACAAACTATCGTAAGTATAGAAAATTCTCACGTAGAGAAAATTCGTAAGTATAGCAAAACATTGTCGCAATAAATAGTTGAGCTCACTTTTTATTTATGTCAGCCTCAATTTTGACTTCACATGTTCATCAAAATTTTGATGAAAACTCTTTGTCACAATTTCAATGAAAAAATAGGTTCGTCAAAATTTTGATGAACATCAGCGATAATTTTTTTTTTTTAATTACACATTAAATATCACTAGTACCCAACAATACATCTAATTATCCATCTTTCATCAAAAAAATTCATTGGATTTTGCAGTCAAATGAGTTAGTGATTGAATGTAACCCGTAGAACAATCATTGTACCTACTTTGTCACTTTTCAGTGGGGATTGTTGGCACTTCAATACTTTATGATGCTTGATTATGTTTTAGGCCATTGTAATTGAACTTTTCAACATCTTGAACTTAGCGTGCTACTTCTTTCAATGGATGATACCTATTGTTCTTTCCTTCATGGATCTGTTGTTAACTCTTCATTATGGTTGTTATTATTAAAAAAAATTATTTTGATATTCTTGTCACTTTCTCTTAATGTCTTCTTACTGTTTAGTAATGATATTTGTTTTTCTTGATCCATTAAGTTCATTCTTACAACCATAAAACTTGTTGCCCTTGCACTAAAGTCACTGTTATAGCCATGAAACTCAATGCTACTACTACTTGTTCATTGGACACCATTCTTGACTTCTTTTTACATACTCTTACACTATTTTCTAACAGTGAAAGATTCTTTCTCTATTATTTATGTGACCTCTACATCCAACCTTATTTGTTACTCCTTTACTGCTACTATGAAAGCCATAGAGAAATATTGCATTGTTTCCTCAATGACTGCTCTTAATGGTTGTCACATGTTGCCTTGATACATTTTTTTCTTTGTTCTTCTTTTATATGTCATCATTGATAGGGTTATGTTAACTACATGGGGTTATGTTTTAGAGCTCTAATGCCACTATTTTTGTACATCCCAATGTATTTCACCTTCACCTTGCAACAATCGTAGTAGTGCTCTCATATTGCATTCTTTGTTTTTTTGCATTAGCTACCTTTTTTATGTGTAATAGTGTTGTCATAACCATATGTGTCTAGTATGCATGCATGCTAATGCAATGTTTATATTTTTTGTATTTGTATCTGATTAGCATGAAGCTAATAGTAATATTGTAAACACTGTTATGAGTGTTGGCTTTTTACTAAATTAGATCATTGCAATTATTTTTGAAAATTTCCTTTTTCAATTATTTTAACACACACATGCAAGTACTATTTAAGTAAGTAATGATTGTTTTATTATGAAAACAAGGGTAATCATTACCTATCTAATATAATGTGTTTTTTCTTTCTTTTTGCAGAAATGTATTAATGATAAACTCAAAGAAGGGGATAAAGTTAGGGTGTTGGATCTGTCTGATGGTGATGTTGTGGGCATTAGACAGATTCACTCCCTATCTATTGTACATGGAGTCAACTTGAGAGGAATAGGAGATCCACATGTAAACATTTTAAAGGTCACAAGTAACATACCCCTTGTTTATGAAGACAAAATAGATGGAGTTGTTCCTCTGAAAGAGAAAGAGGGAACCTTCACATGGTGGCCACTAAATATTTGCAAAAAATGACATAGTTGAACATGTTTAACATGTACTAGTTAATATTAGACATTTTGGCTCACTGCTTTATGAAATATTTTAAATGTGTTGTTCAGGGATCTTAATTATCATGGTGTATTTGAAAGAGTTGGAAACTCTTAGACAACTTTGACATTTTATAACTTGATTTATATAATATTTACACTAAATTTTTTTATTGGAAATTACCTTTATTTATTATGATTTTGAATCAATATTTTAATTCTAGCATGTTGTAGTTTGTTCATATATGCAATATTTTTACTTGCTTTTATGTTTTAGTTCAAATTTAATATTATGTTAGTTTTGCATTATGAAATTTATGGTATTTAGTAAATTATTCATTTCATGACTATATTTACTACCAATTAATGGAAACTAATAAATAAAAATGACTAAATTAATTACCAAATATATGACTAAATTAATGACTAAATACATGACTAAAGTAATGACTAAATATATGACAATTAATGATTAAATATATGACTAAAGTAATGACTAAATATATGACTAAATTAATGACTAAATATATGACTACAATAATGACTACCATGACTAAATAAATGACTAGTTAACAACAATCAATGACTAAATATATGACTAAATAAATCACTACCATGACTAAATTAATGACTAAAAATTGTATATAAATGACTAAATTAATGACTAAATCAATAAATAAATAAATGACTAAATCAATGACCAAATTAATGACTAAAATCAATGACTAAATAAATGACTAATATTGTTTAGTCATAAATTTAGTGGTGTTATAAATGACTACAAATAAACCACTAATAGTCACGTGACTAAATTTAGTCATTTATATGCAATTTTTAGTAGTTTATTTAGTTATATATTGTTGTTTGTGTACTAGTGGCAGCTCACATTAGTTCACCCACATTAGGTTTTTTTATTTATGATGGGCCCCACTATGAGGTCAAGCTATTTTAGCACATGGGTTTGATCACTTTTGAGGTTTTGGCATCGCTAACTTGATCATTTTGGCATGCGGGTCTAAGGACTGTGGGCACAAGGACTTCCTTGGCTATCAACAACTCCGCCATTAGAAACAACATTGGTGAGGTAGAATCTCGCAAGCGGCATCACACAATGTAGGGCCTTTGGCTAGGGAGAATGGTGTCTTCTCACTTTTGAGGTTCATCTCATTA
This sequence comes from Sequoia sempervirens, assembly GCA_007258455.2. NCBI lineage: Eukaryota > Viridiplantae > Streptophyta > Pinopsida > Cupressales > Cupressaceae > Sequoia > Sequoia sempervirens. The sequence continues at coordinate 148,220,063 of VDFB02379711.1, read as the reverse complement.
AACAAGGTGGGAGTGCGGAGAGGCGGAAGGATGTTAGGTGTCTATTGTTTCAGATGGCAGAGATAGGACAACAGTCCGCAAGAGGTAGCCCACACCATTGAGTCCATAAGGTCCTCGACATGGGTTATCTGATCATTGTTGGCCAAACAGAAGCAAAAAGGTTGGGTCTCACATAGCGAGTGGAAGGCTTAGGTTGGCAGTTTGAGCATGGTGAAATCAGTGTGGTAGCCAGCAAAAAGCCGCCGACATCAAAATACCCACATGGAAATTTCTTCACATAGTGGTTTCCTTACAGTGGGTCAAACAGATGTTGGGAGGGTAGAGTCTGCAAGGCAGACAAATGATCCATCAAGGCTATTCGGAATGGAAAACCCATGACGGAGGCCTACGAATGGAATTCTACAATGGACAACCTACAAGAGTCAAGACTTGGTCATTTTGGCGCAACGTGTTGGATGAAGACAACTAGGGTAGGGCCCACCTAGTAAAAGGAGCCCAAGATTTCATCATTTTAAATAGTCATGTGAACTGTGGCGAGGGGCCAACAGAAATCCACATGAAATAACCCATGAATGAAATTTGGGTGCATGCCAAAATTTGGATGCATGCCAGAGGGCGGTCAAAGATATCATGGGACCTGCAAGATGGGAGGTTGGGGTTAGTTAGTTGTTTGGGATGGCGTAATCATGGGATGATTCGAGTACAAAAACCTACACTTGCAGGCCCATGAGGATGGAAAGATCCTAGTTCAATCTCGTGTTTCGTTTGAGTCAAAGAAAGACGGCCAAGAGCGAATTCCCTCTTACACGAGCGGGTCCGAGGAGGACGTCAGCTAGTGGTTTGAAGTTTGGTTTTTTTAAGACTGAGGCAATGGTGGTGAGCATCTTACCGACCACAAGGGCATGACTACCCTAGTTCAAGAATGGTGGCAGGGACCTTAAGTTCCATGTGCACTTTGTAGGCAATTTTCAAAGGATTTTTGAATTCTAGCACATGGGTTTTGTTTGTTGTGATGTCTTCTAACTAGTTTTAAGTTTTTCTAGCTTAAGATTTTAATGACTTTGCAAGAATGAGGAAAAAACTATAAAACTAGAATGGCAGAGGACTAACATGGAAGACCTGATGAAATACATGAAGAGACTTCAAATGATGATACTTCGAATGGTGGTGGGATCCTACAGGTGCAGAGGCAGTGATGGATGGAGGCTCTAACAGGTTTCTGAAAGTCTACTGGTAAAAATGACCTATAAGAATTTTCTATTTATATATTTTTAAGCATTAAATTCTCACCATTAATGTAGGTACGGAGGTCATTAGAGCTAGTCGACATGTTCAAAAGAGACAGTGGTGGGAACAATAGGGTTTGCAAAGAGGAAAACACCCAAGCATTAGTTGTTTGGTTGGTCAACAAAGGAAGTGGCAATAGAGGCTATAGATCTAGCGAGGTAGATGGACATGTTAAGTTAGTCATTTGGAATGACGTTGATTAGACGAAGTTCCACATGGGGTAGCTCACATGGATAGACCCGCAGGACATGAAGGACGACAATTTCAAAGTTAGAAGGAAAATTGCCAAGGGAACTCTGTAGAGGCTAAAGACTTGAAAATTTTGATGGTGATGAAACTTGGTCAACTCAAGATGGTGAATTTAAGGCTACTTAACCACTTAGGACTCAAAATAGGTGGCACATAAAATGAGGAAAAGGTGAAAGTGACCTAGCAAAGCGAAAATAGAGAGTCCTCATTCTAAACAAGGCATGTGTGTTATAGGAACAATAGTGATACACCAAAAAAAATAAGACTTGCAAATAGCCTACACACATTCAAAAAAGTGACAAATCTTGGTTTACACAACTAATTTTTTGCATGCATTCTTGCATAAGTAATTTATAAGGAGGTTTTTCAACTGAACTCCTAGAAGGAAAAGATTTCACAACTAAAAGCATTTGTATTTACTAACACAAATTATAACCTGCAACAATACACTTTTCTACTAAATGGGTGCTTAACAATGAGACAAGACTACAAGGAAAAGCTAAATTTCACAAGTAATCTAATCAACCACTAAATGCACACAATAAAACATGAAATGAGAAGGTGAATATTCAATGCTATTGATTCAAAGTACTCACTAGTATACAAATTTATCTTTGAGTTACAATACTACTCCTGCTAAAAAGAAAAATCCAAAAATCAAGCTATCACTCTGCTAGAAAGAAAGAACTCACTTCAATAATATAGTTTGAAGTTACTTAAGCAAAAAACAAACAACTCCCTCACACAAGTCCATCTAGAAGGTTCTAGTCAGATACAACAAAAAAGATCAAAAAGAACCTTTTAAAATCACTCCAAACTATCCTCCATATGAAGCAAGGTCAAGCCAAGACCTTAGTCACACTAACAATGTGACAAAACTACCTCCAAATAGTCTTGTCCTTCCAAAGATAGTCAAAGACAACCTCCCATACCTTTCTCATGTCTGCCAGTCATCATTGTGTCTCCAAGAGCTTTGGCCCACACTTTTAGTGCTTTTGTAAAAACACAAGACTATTTTGCATTTAAAATAATAATTTGATTAAGTGATAGATAATAAAATTTCTTAATCAAACTACTTTACATTTAAAAAAAATGCAAAATAAGAGGCCCCACCACCTCCCTGAAACACATCAACATTTTCTTTATAAATAACATTAAATAAAGTGATTTGCAAATCACTTAAATAATGCTTTACAATCTGAATAAATGCAAAAATGGTAATAAATATCCAAATACTCCAAATGCTTGTAAAAGCATTTAAGCCAACTCAAAACTCCTAAGGCATTGATAAAATCAACTCACCCTTATTTATGCATTTAAAAGCCAAAAGTGACCTATGACTATCACTTGGTCAAACAATTTTCATACATGCAAAAAGGTCAATGGTTCGGCCTTTGTGAGAGGTCAAAAGGTAACTCCAAAGTCTTTGGAAGGCATTACATTTTTCAAAAAACAAAGAGAAAGCCCCAAGGCACATGTGGTTTTGAAAATGAATACAAGGAAAAAATTGCCCAAGCCTTGAAAATGCAACATAAGGAAAAAATTGTCCAAGGCATAGACTTTAACTCCAAGCCCACGTAGCATTAGTTATGTTTGGAATTTTTAAAAAACAAGGTAAAAATATCTTGGTTGGCCTCCATAGGGTTTCTAACCCTAATCTCAAAACAATGGGAAAAAAAAGCAAAACACATTCATTTTGCTTGAAACTTTTGGAGCTCCACTTCACTTAGCCGCAATAAGGTTTCAAGGAGTGCACTATTGGTTTTTATGGCTGATTCTTGACATATTCAACTTATTTCTTGTGCCAAAATACTAGAAAAAAGAGTTAAGATTTTCTTTTAACAAAAAATTGACTTCTTCTTACCTTTTGAAAGCCATTTAATGTATCTAGGCCACAGCCATAGGAATTTTACTGATGCATTCTTTTGTAATCCATTTTATGTGGGTTATGTAATAGTTTGTAAAAAAATTATGCATTTTATAGTTTGTTCAAGAAAATAATCTATGCCACACTTATTTTCATTAGGTATTATATCTCGCAATTCTCTAACATGGTCTTGAATTTGATGTCAATCCTTGGGCCTTGGTCTACTTGTCTTCATTGGTTTGCAAGCTCTACAGACAATATTTTATGTATCTTCATGCTTGTGTCTATTTACCTCCCCTCTCCAAAAATGCATCCCATTGTTATCTTTTAGAAAATCCCCTTTTGTTGGTATCATCTACAAAATTAGCTCCTTTGGAGGAACCAATCTGAGAAGATGTGTCATCAATAGTAACTGAACATGATATGAGTTCCAACTTCCCACTGGATGGAAAACTAGTCTTTTGATTCTAAAAAAAGTGGAAGACTTGAATTGGAGTCTAGAATTATGTCACCAAGATTTGAAGCAGATTTGAACTCTTAAACAGAGGCCTCAGTGTACCCCTGACCACTAATCAAATGGGCATGATTTAAGGAAGAATTTTGTTTTATATCATTTTGTAGTTCAGAACCAAAATTTCCAAGACCATCCCTTCTAGGATGTATTGATGAATTTTGATTCCCATGATCTGAGTTGTGATTTCATCAATCCTCTTTGTAATATACTTTGCTACTTAAGGTTTATGCATGATGATTGCATTCTTTGTAGCTTGAAACTTTTAGCTTAATAAGCCTCATGACTATTTCTTCATTTGTGCATTGTCCTATATCACTTGTTAGTATCATGCGATATGTATTCTTACATCATACAACCAACCCCCTTTCAAGCCAACCATAATGGTAAGTTTGTTGATTTGAGGCCTCCAAATTATCATGTCTTATGTAATTAAAAGAATATCTTCCCTTAAACCATGTCTTGTGGACCCACAAGTTGACTCAAATGATGTACTATGCATGTGGCCTCTCAAAGTGATGTATAGGTATTGCAGGAGACCTCTAAACTGCTCTTTTATCCCAAGTTGAAGCTCTAGGATGCCATAGAAGATGTGCTTGATGATTAGTCCTATCATGAGTGCTTTTTGTGCAAATCTCATGATTGTTTGATGCCTAATTTCTCTTTGTGATCATATGAATAAGACCTCATTGCATTACTTTGACATTGCTATACTTTTGCATACATAGTATTCTTCCATATGTACCTTTACATTGGATTTCCATCTAAACCATAACAAGGATCTAAACAAATGCTATAAAAGGTTTCTTTTTGTTGTAGATAAAATTGGATATCAAACAATAGATGGATAATAATGACTTCTATAACATATAAGCTTTATCACTCAAATTTTAAAAAGGGTTTTATTGATAGAAGCACCTATATCATACCTTGATACTATTGCATAATACTACTCTTTAATTCTTATATCTTCCACCTTACAATATCTCTTTCAATCTAGAAGATCTGAACCACTGCAGTCAAACCTATAGTGTTTGTTTGTTCATGCTCTAAGACTGTCACATCATTCCTACATGGGAATATGATTGTTGCTACCCCCATCATGCTTGGTAGATATGTTTGATACATTTTCCTTGTTCAACATTTCACATGTTTCCACTTTCTATGAACTGTCCTTTTGAAACCCCTCTGCTTGAGAATATGAGTTGTGTGGTCACTTTGAATGTGGCCTATGATCACAACCTATTCCTAAATCACTGACATAAGCAATACAAATTATGATTGGATAGTCAACCTCCATGGGAAATGTCATCACACTCTTTGTCTTATCACTATCATTGATCAAAATTTTACTCCTTTGTATTACTAATTTTTCCCATTAGTAACAACACTATTGTGGTATTTGCTTTGATACTCCATTCTTGTTGTCTTGAAACATTCTTTCCATGAGAGGATTCTCTACCTATTCTTTTAAATCAATAGGATTATGAAATAGCTAACAAATGTCACATTTGTTCAATGAAGAACCCTCTTACTTGGGTTGATATAGATTTTCCTTGGTCATCTTAATGTCTTGCAATCAAAAAGATGTTATCTCTACATTGGTAGCCGCAGATTTTGTCCTTTCATTACACATCACCATATATAAGGACATTTTCATATTATCTTTTTCTATTCCTTCCAAACTTGTACCAAGTTGTATCTCTATCCTCTAAACTATTGGTGATATGATCATTATATTCAAATTGTAATGATTGGAAAGATGAACCATTGTTATTTTCTTTTTTGATTGTATTTTGACAATGCTTGATACCTCTTCTTTGAAACCAAGAAAATCTCCTCTTGTTGCCCTCTAGCATGCATTCATTGTGTTGTCTTGTGCTTGTTGCTCCATATGACTCATGATGGTTCCAAATAGGACTTGATAACTCCATTATTTATTGATGGATGCATAATTGAACTTGATGCATCACAAAAATCATTTTCTTCTTTATTAAAATGGATCTTGGATCCACTTAAGAAGATTGAAATACATATTTAGCAAATTACTCCCTCTTTAGCATGATGGAAGCCTATTGATTGATTTCATTATGAAAATATGAAGAGTAACTCCTTGATAGTTCAAATTGTTTGTTGCATCTTTTGAATCTAATAATGAAAGTTGATCAACTATTATGATTCTATATTGATTTAATGCATCAATAATTGAACTTGATTATCAATTTGATCAAGTTGTTCAATTTCCTATCCCTCCTGAAACACAAGAGGGAAACATGCTAGGCTCAATCCTCGTGGGAGCTACATTTTACTCCACATGTTGTAATCAACTGAATCAAAATAGTAACAAAGATTTGTCTTATATCTACACAAGGAACAAACAATTTAGGTAAAAAAAGTATATCATAGGTGTGTTTGATTACTCTTTTCTTGTTTTCATGGACACTTATGGTATGTTGTCTATTTTAATGCTTATGGACATCAGATTACATGTTTATGGATGTTTTACACATATTCTAATTAGTTGCCTTTCATTGCTCTAACAACACTCTTTTTTTAGATGCAAGAAACCTAGGGGTAGCGAGGAGAGCATCAAATGGAAGCAAGACAAACAGGAAAGACTGAGATGATGTAGGACAAGGCCAATGAGATTCGTTATTCCAAGCAATGATGTGTCCCTTTTCATTTTATGTGTGTTTCTTTTTTTGTTTATCTATAAGCATATAGTCTTTTCTTCATAAGCATTAGAATAGTTAGTCCATTGGCTTGTGAGGGACATTATACACTTATGATCATCAATAAAGATTACATTTGCAATACATGTTGGTTCTCTTTCTTATTTGTATGCAATTACAAAACTAGAATAATGTAATCTATTTTGACAATCTCCTTTATGCTCATTAATGAACTTTAGCAGAAAATGATGTATCTTTTAATGATTAAATACAAACACAATAACAAGTTACCTAGTTTAGCTAGAAAGCTAAATCAGATAATAGGATTTACATGATGCATAGAATCTTTAAATTATACCTGCATTGTACAATGACATCGAACCATTTTTTGCAAACCATTTCTCTTTATAGAGCCACATTTTCTTGTGTAACAGTTAGCTAAGATAGATCTTGTTTTAACTAATCACTCTCTCATGAAATTTCATTCATAACATAATCTTGCACAAATAATATCACAAAAAAGGTGATTATGACAATGTTGGCTACTATTCCATGGCATCAAAAAACAAATCAAGGATACCCATGTATTTTAAAGTGAACATGGAAAAAGCTCAAGGTCATGGCCATGAAGTGCAAACTCAGAATACATACAAAGAGCAACAAATATGTGCATGAAAAGCCCTCATTTTCTCAACAAAAATGAAACATGCAACTACAAGACAAAGCAAAGAACAAATGGAAAATTTACCTAAAGATGAAAGTACCATTGAAAGCTCTAGCTGAAACTTCCATGGAGTCTCAAGAAATAAACCTATGGTGGTGCCTTATAATCTTTCCAGAGGCTCGAAGAAGAGAAATGAACTTTCCTTGTGTAATTTTGCATTTGTTTTTCCTTTAGGGTTTTTTACCCTAATAATCTCGATGACATAAAGAAATTTTTTCCTTATGTTTATAAACTTTGACAAATTAATGTCTTTACCTTATATCTATATGCTTAGTAATGAGGTTGTGTTCCCTTGTTTTATTTTTAAAAGAGGTCGCCCAATTCATGACCTTATTTATTTTGTATTGATTTTAAATGTAAAACATTTTAATTAAGTGATAATTTATAAATCACTTAATTATAAATTTTATTTTAAATGCAAATTAAAGGTGTTTTGTCTTCAAAATATGGTCAAGGGAGATAGTTAAAGGTTATTTATGTTAATACAAATAGTTTGGAGGCAGTTTGAAGGTTAATGACTTGGTGCCAAGTATGAGTCAAAGCAATTTGGAGGAATATTGACCAACATGTGGAAGGTGTGAGAGTTGTCTTTGAATAGGATTTTGGAGGAAATGGGACCAATTTGGAGGCATTTTTGTCATGCTTTTGGTATGGTCGGGTCAGAGCTTGACTTTTCTGCATTTTGGAGGCATTTGGGAGGAGTTTTGGAAGGTTCTTTTTTGGCCTTTATGTTGCATCCGACTAGGGTTTCTAGAAGGACATGTGTGAGCAATTGTTTCAAAATTACTTAAGTATCTTCAAACTTGGTTTTGGAAGGGAGTTATTTCTTTCTTTCTACAGGCATTATAGCTTCTTTTGGAGTTCTTCGAGGTGGAGAATAACATTGTGACTCGTATCATACATATACAATAGTATGTAACATGATTTTTATTAATGAAATTTAGTGTTTGACCCTCTTAGAAGCTACTTTATTGAGTGCAGTGTGGTGATTGATAAATGTTCTTGTGAATTTTGGTAACTCCTTCAATTTTTGTCTCATTTTAGCAGCTTTAGGTAGAATAAATATATATTTATGTAGGTTGTAAGCTATGTGATGGATCAAATAGCTATTTTAGTTGTGAAAGAATTCCTTTCCTTCAAAAGTGTCAAGAGAAACAAGCCTTCTTACAAAAACCTTGTTGGCCTCCTCTAATGGTTTAATAAATAAGCATTTAGGGCTATGCCTTAGAGATTGAACATTTGCACTAAGTAGCTATCTCACTCATCATGAAGGTGCATTTCACTTGTCAACTTGGGGACACAAAATTGAAATGGGTCAACACTGTATGTGCACTAGGACTTCATTGCAATCATCCATAAACTAGGAAAGAAACAGTGTTGCAAGTAAATCAAGTTAAACACCGAGCATCAATCAACATCTACGCTAAGCATTAACAACCAAATAGGAAATGAAAGATAGAAATAATAATCTCAACAAATAGATAAGAAACTACTCTATCTGCCTTAGCTGTAGGAACAAACATGTTGTTCGGTTTTCCCACACACGCCCCGTTGAAGATAGGGACCCTCTTTCGCTTTGGTTTTGGTGTTTTGGCCCTTTCATTTTGAGGTTTTGTCCTATTTAGGTATGTGCTTAAATGTTTATTTTGATTGCCTAAGCGTTTCCCCTAAGTTATTCATTGAAAATCCTAAGTTTAGGATGAATTTTGAGCTTTTGCTCAGATTCGGGATTTTTCGCCTTGGTCGGATTTTCCTAGATCCTGCTTGGACACTAGCTGGACCTTGTCGTTTGGGGATTTTTGGTATTCATGGATTTTCGCGTCGGCCAGATTTTCCTAGATTCTGCCCTATTGTCAGATTCCTGAGTTCTCTAATTGTCTTGTCGAGTGCATTAATGACTTCGTGTGTGCTTTGAAGGATGTATTTAACTCGATTCTTGGGATCTTTTATGCCATCTTGCTTATTATTTACCATTGTTTGAGTTGAGAGTTGCATACTTAGGTTTGGTTCTTCAAGCTGTTGATTTGATTTGGGACATTTGGGCTTGAATTGATCGATTTAGTGGTGATTCATTGCACATTCTGGCATCTGCTCTCTATGGACGCCATTGAGCTTCACATTTGTTGTTTCTAAGATCAATTCCTGTGTCACAATGGTGCGTTTTGATTTCCCTGCTTTGCATTGATGATTGTAGATAACATGTTGAAGTTATAAATCCTTATTTGGGTTTGATTTTCTACATTATTTGGATAATTTCATGACTAGGGTTGCATGTTAATTGTTTGATTTATGGTTTTCCAAATGAGTCCTGAGTTTGTTTATTCATTCGCATTATGAGAAGTCATGCTTTGGAAGTCATGAGTTGTCCCTAGTAGAATTTTTGGGGTAGTCAAAATTTTTAATCCTGAGCTCATCTATGCTTTAATGGTGGACGTATGGGGCTTTAACCTAGGGCATCTTCATTTATCTTGAGTGTGCTCTTGAGTTGGCTTAGAATGTTGAGAGAGTCTATAGAAGGTCCATCCCTGACTTGCCCTGATTTCAAATGTTTGAAATTCGTGATTGATTCGGTGTTTGGGTCAAGTTGTGACTTTGTGTCACAGTACGAGATACTTTCGTTCCTCCAGGATAATCTATCCCTTCCATATTTTCTTCGCTATGACCCTTCGAAGTCGGGAAGATGTCATAACCGTCATCATGTATCTCACCGAAGCCCTTCGTATGTTTTTATTTGATCGCTAGGACAATGTAATTCTCACACCGAAAAGTCTTTCTGTTAGCAACACAAGCATCCATTGGCAAAAGCTCATAGCGGGCTCCATTCGTCATACCGATTTTCCTTTTCTATCGCTGGGACTTCCATCCTTCGATGAGACCTTTCGATGAGCTCACTACTCTTCCCGAGACCTTCACTTTTGCTAATACTACCAATGTTCACCGAGACTTCATGACAGAGAGTCCCTTTCTTAGCGGGCCTTGATCTTCTTTCAGGGAGATAACATGTTGTCGGCCAAAGGTTATGTTGATGAGACTCTATGTCGGCGAAACATTACACAGTCGACAGGACCTCCTGCTAAGTTCAAAGCCTTTCGCCAAAAAATATTCTAAGGTTCATATTTGATTTCCATGACAATATCTTTCTCACATCAAAGGTCTTTTGTATCTTGTTAGCAAGACCAGAGTCATTTGTTAAGACTCTACCCCAACTACCCGCTAGTAATATCGATATGTTTGTTACATCGTCGATCAGCAAGACTCTATGAGTTCATTGAAACATCATTTAGATAAACTTTAGTCTGGCCGAAGTGATTGCTTAAACCCTGATGGTCAGTGAGACAAGAGGGATTCACTTTGACTTCACCCTGAAGAGAAAGTCTCTCATCGACATAAATTTCCTCATCGTCGGTCGGCAAGACATGCCCCACTCGGCATGACTTCATCCTGAATGAAATTTGTTTAGCTGAGAGACATGCTTTTACACTAATTGGTTCAGAGTCTCACTTTATCCACAGATTTCCACCGAGTTTGGATTTATCTGAAATCTGGTGTCTCCTTGATTTTTCGAAGTCTCCTATCTGGCTCGTTCTTCACAGAATTTCTCCCTAGACGGACTTTCCTGAACCCTGATGAAATATAATGGAATGTAGCATAACTGGACTTGTTAATAGTTTGTGATGCATTTAATGTTTATTTCATGTCACATTTGGATTTCTAATGTGGTTTATTGATTGATTATGATCATATTTGATAGTTAAGTAGGTGTTCCTGGGTTATTCTACTAGAATCCAATCGGTCTTGAATTTCCTGAAATTCCTTTCCGGCATAGATTATGTGGATGGTCTTGAAACCCAAAATTTGTGTGATGACTTCATATGAGATTTAATGGCACCTTGAGTATATGGGATGCATTCTAACAATGTATTGATGGATTAACATTGGTTTCCTATGGTTTTTATTGTGATTTTCTTGGTGGATGTAGGCTGAATATAGTAGGGTGGTAGAAGGTGTTGAAAAAGATTTATAAACAAAGAAGGAAAATTGATGATACCCTAAGTGGCGTATATAATGGCTCCATGGCCTTTTTCAAGATCATGACAGGACGAAGGAAGATTGTTCCCAAGTATTTAACTATAGAATAGTTGAGAAAATGGTGGCAGGATATGTATGCACCACTTGATGATGATTCTATTTATTAGCACCAGTTGGATGATGCGGCAACCTACCTAGTAGTTATTGATAAATATATGGCATATAAGGTGGATTGGGATAAGTCGGTCAAGCACTCAAGAGAAAAATCTACATCCATCAAAAATTGACTTAGGGTTTTGCCTTTGCTACTAGTAGCTGACGTGGATGGGACGTTTTTCAAGGTTCATGAAATGCTAGGTCAGAATAAGGAGAATAGGGAAGGGAGTTGATGATAGGTTGCATTGTGATTTGTGCTTCCCTATTATCTTGCCATGCATTGGTCTAAACTAAATTGCGAATCCCGAGCTGACTTGGATGGAATGTGCATTTAATGCTTGTTTGACCTATTTTGGGTTTCTCTTGGTCCATTTCGGGTTGTTGTGCCATTAATATTCTAAAACTCTTGTTGAGTCGAGGGGTTTTTGTTATGGGAGGATTCTATATATTTGGCATTTCAACTCATTTGTAAAGGTCCAGAAAGTAGATATAGAAAAATAGAGTTAGAAGGTAGAAGTAGAATAAAGTAAAGTAGTTAGAAGCAAGTTAAGTAGAGCTAGGGTTAGCGAGTAGCTACTCTTAAGCAAATATTTTAACAGAAAGCTAGAATTGTTGCTACAGTGGACAATTTGACTATAAGAAATGACATTATGATTTGGTGCCATACTTGTATGCTTTGTCTTGCATGGTTCCTATTTTTCCATCTTTAAAATTGCTTTGAGTTGGTTAATATTTAGACTAGATTTAATTCAATAATATTTGTGATTTGATACTTGAATGTTGTAGCAATCCCTCAGTCCATACTTTTTGCAACCAACTGATTGTTAGTTGCTTTGCAAAGTTAACCTTGACTTCATATTCATTGTGCTTAGTTTGATTGTGAGGGTTTGTTCATTTCAATTGCAATAGGGTTATTTGAATGAATGTTCATGATTTGAAAATCCTAACACCTTGGAAGATTTCACTATCCCTATAAGATTGCAGATTTATCTGGGTCGAGTAGAGATCAGTTTTGAGGGATTGATCCATTTTGAGTGTTGGGTATTTTTGTTGTTTATCTTAGATTTAGTATTAAGTTTAGAAATCTCTTTGAAACCCTTATCCTTTTTTTATTTCTTTGGTCATTGAGTCAAAGTTTGAATTAAAGTATCATTATATTGCTAGATCTAATAAACCAAGATTCAATATTTTGCTTGTAGTAAGGTCCCATTGTGATTACTAGCATTTTCACATTTGTCACTGAGTTATTTTTGCATTGTCAAGACCTGACATTAGAGACCTTGGGGTTATCTCTTGAGGCTTGCTAATAGAGATTTACCTTTCAAGAGAGATAGGATTCTATATTCTGTCTGAGTTGTTGTGCAGAAAACACCATGAATAGGACTGGCACTAAAAGGAGGGCCTGAATAAGCAAGCTGGATCAATTTTTGAATGCCATCTCTCTTGAAAGACTCAGAAGGAGAACCAGATTTACTCTAGGAGAGGAGGAATTTTAGGAGTTACCAGACCCTACTCAGTCAAGGAGGACCAATAGAAGGGGAGATTCATCATCCTCTCACCTACTTCCATCATCTCCATCATTCCCATCTTCATCAGGTTCATCTTCATCTAGGTCTGAGGGCATCCCCATTCCACAACCCTAGCTAGTCGTAAATCAACCATTACCACCCCACCTCCACCAATGGCTTTCCTAACTAATAATCCATCTCCATTGAGTTTTTTTTTTTTACAATGTCATGCCCAAGAACCCTAAACACTTTTGTTCAAAATTTCATGTCAATGATCCTAATAGGACTACTGAGGAACACGTCAGAATCTTTCAGACTGGCTTGAAAGATAGAGGGATAAACCATGAGGATGTAGCATGTAGGCTCTTTCCCTATTCTTTAGGAGAAGATGCATTTTATTGGTACAATCATTTACCTGTTGGGTCTATCAAAAAATGGACTGAGTTAGAGACTGAATTTCTGTAGAAGTTTTGTATTCCCATCAATCCCAATGAGCTCTATCTTCAGTTTACAAATGTTAAGAGTGGGGTCAATGAACCTATAGATTCCTTCAACAATAGATTTCATTGTACTTACACCAGATTGCAAGCTCCTTATGATGTGGATGAACCTATGGCCTTAGAAGTCTATTATGAGGGACTTGATAGTTTGACAACTACCTTTATGAAGTGGAGTAATCACCCTCCTACTAGTCTACTTGATGCATATGCAGAAGCTGTCAAGGTCAGCACTGCCTTAAGGCAACATTTGTCTAGGCCTCTACCCTCATTAGAACTCATCGCTCACCTTGGACAAGTTCCAGCTCTCAACTAGGCCCTTGCTAACCATACCCCAATCATGAATCAATTACCTTAGTTGCCTCTGGTCCCTCACCCAGGACTACCTATGAGACAAGTTTCCCCTACAATTAGCTACCCTCAGAAAAATGTGAATCAGCCTCTACATTCACATCCTCAGGCAAGCTATCCCCAATATCTATAGAATTTTGAAGTCTTGAATCAATCATTGAATGCTAATGCTACATTAGCATACCCTTAGAACAATACAAATCAACTACCATTTATTAATCCTGAGAAGGAGAGATTGGATGAATTGTCTGAAAAAATAAAGAAGTTGAAAATGGAGGTCACCTATTTGAGGAACCAGAATAGTCAGCTACAAGCTGCTCAAATAAATATGCAATCTAGTCAGAACATAGAGAATTCGCAGGAGCAGAATTTTGACAAAGGGCAATGTTATGATCAAGGATACAATAATGAAAAGGGATATAACTAAGATAAAGGATATAACAACGATTAGGGATTTAATAATGATAGAGGGTATAACAATGATAGAAGACAAAACTATGATAAAGGACAAGCCTCGGGCTAGAAATTTGACAGAGGTGGTGGACAGGGGTTCAATAGGAGGCAACCACCAGGAGAAAAGAGGACTTGGAACATAGGGCTCAACAACAGAGGAGTTCCCACCCCACTTAAACAACCAGCTAATCAACTTGTCAATCAACCAGTGAATCAAGAGAAGCCTCCTAGCGGTGTATATTTAGCCGAGGTTGCCTTATCAGGATGGTCTAGGCTCCATAAAACAAATCAACATTTTGAGTTAGATTGTCAAGAATTCCAAACAACAGCCTCAATTTTCCAGTATGAAGTGGAGAACAATGCAAGTGGTCAAGAAATAGTACCATCCAATCCTTATGATTCATCGGTGTTAGTACTGAACCATGCTCCTTTTCCTCAAGGCAAGGAGAATGTACCTGAAGAAGAATTTGACCAATTGGATGAAGAAATAGACTAGGTATGCAATGGAGATGAAATAACACAGATGTTTGATGATAGTTCAGTGAATGATAATGGTCCCAGAGATGAAGAAGAGGCTTATGTCGAAGAAGTGCAAACCTTCCAAAGACTTGTTAAGAAGTACGATTTGAGGGAGTTGTCACACCGGCGCCCACAGGCTGGAGGTCCCTTCACTACTTCCATTCCATCAAATAATTTCAACACGCCTCCAAACTCTAATGCTAGCAATAATCCACCACTGCCTCAGATGTCCAAGCAATATTTATCTCAAGATCCAAGATATGCTGATATACCAAAAGGGAGAAATGCTGATGCAAATAAGGAGAAGATGGTGGATTGCTCGAGGGAGGCCCCTACTGATTTAAATGAAGAACAATTGGCCAAGTATGTTGCTGAAGAGCTCCGAAAATTGAAGGTAAATCTATCTGCATTTGAGTTATTAAGAGTTCCATCCATTAGAAATGCAGTCTTAGGGCCTTATAATGTGAATTTCATGTCACAAGATAAATCAGTAAGTGAGAATGTCAATAGAGTATCTAGTTCTCAGTCAATAGGAAGACAAAATTAGACTTAGAAGCAAGTCCATATGCCCCCCAAAGATGCTGGGAAAGAAAAGGATAAATCTCAGGTTGCTCAAGTAGATACTCCCTTAACTCTATTTCAAGGGAAGATAGACACACCTCCATTCTTGATTTCTATTCTAATATTCGGTAAGAATCTGCATAATTGTCTACTCGATTCTGGTGCTTCAACCAATGTTATGCTCCTTGGTGTCTGTAGAGCTATGTGTATCACCCCTGCTGATTCACAAAAGAAAGTTACGCAATTGGATAGGACTGAAGTGAATGTTGTGGGAGAGTTAAATATGATTCATATACAGATTATTTCTAATCCTAGAATTCAACAAATTATCAATATATAGGTGGCTAACATCCCTGATGCTTATGGCCTAATCCTGGGAAGGGACTTCACTAGGGCTTTGAATGGATATGTTTTGACTGATCAATCCCATATGTGGCTTCCCTGGAAAGGAGTGCCAAACCAGATTAGGATTGAAAGAGAACCCAAAATGAAGTATATGATTACAAAATATTAGAAAACCTCTACTAAAATTCTAGTATCAGAAGTAAGCATGGGTAACTATGTGCTCGCAACCCCTCTTGAAGAGTCAGATGTGGAGGAAATTATTATGTTCCACACAACACCTATTAACCTTGCGACAGAATCTGGTAGTACTAAAGCCTTAATGGAACCAGCTAAAAATGATTATGAATCAGAGGATAATCAACTGGCCTTACTAGATAGTTTTCAAGAGTTCATTCAAAAGTGTACTAAAGATCAGATCCAGTTAGGAAGAGGAATGAACTTTGAAGAGTTATTGTTGCCTAATTGGTGTAGGGTACATAATGCTTCACATTTAGAATTGGATTGTTGCCTATGCCAAGCTGCAGTAAAACAAATACAGAAGTATTAATCCCACTCGTGTAGTCACAATTAATGTCCAAGAAAACCACAAAGGAAAAGGAGTAACGCCCACAGAGGGGCCATCTAACAACAATAATGCAAGGGATTTTACAAAGAGGTATGTAGTTACTGGCTATTGGACACTAAGATTTGATGGGTCTAAATCAAAGCAAGGAGCCAAGGCAGGATTCGAGTTAATTAGCCCAAAAGGTAAGACATTTTTTGCTACTCATAGGTTTCAATTTCATTGTACAAATAATGTAGTAGAATATGAAGCTTTAGTTCATGGATTGTTAATGGCATTAAAGAAGAAGGTTAAGATCTTGCAAGTTTTTGGGGACTCTAAGCTAGTAGTCAAGCAAGTTAGGAGACAATATTCTTGTCATGACAAAAGAATGACCAACTATAGACACAGAGTTGTGGACCTCATGGAAGAATTTGATGCCTTCAATATTCAGTTGATCCCATGAAATGAGAACCAGACAACTAATTCTCTTGCTTAGGCGGAAAGTACTTTGTACCCTCTATCTCTTTCAGGACTAAAGAAGTTTACTGTGGAGCTGACCCCAGTACCTTCAGTACTAGACAATATTACCAATTTCTAGGTTTTTGAAGACGAAAAGCATATCTTGGATTTTATCGCAAACACAAATGTTTTTGCTTCTCAGATTATTAACGAAGCCAAGCCTCAAGAAGCGGAAATGGATTTGAAAGGGGTAATTAATTTAAAGACCAATACAATTCCCAGAGGAATGGTGCAATTAGAGAGAATTTTTGATTTGGATAAGGTCAAGGATCAGGAACAGGATACTAGGAAGGAATCCGTTAGTGGACAATGTGATAAGTATATTGTAGGATCCTCAGATGATGTCAAAAATATCTTCCTCGGTAAAGTATGCACTCCAGAAGAAAGAAAAGGGATCATAGAGGCACTACATAGATATCAATATGTGATAGCCTGGAGTTATGAGGACTTCAAGACTTATGATACATCAATCATAACCCATACTATCCCTCTCAATCCACAAGTGAAACCTTTCAGACAGAGGCAGAGGCCTATTAATGCTCTACTGGAACCTATAATACAAAAGGAAGTGTAGAAACTATTGTCTGTAAGAATCATATTTCCAGTCAGACACTCTGCTTGGGTTGCAAATATGGTTCCAGTGTGGAAGAAAAATGGTGAAATTAGGCTATGTGTGGATTTCAAGAACCTAAACAGGGCATTAGAAAATGATAATTACCAAATGACCTCACTATATGAAGTGCTCCAGATTGTCAATGGATCTCAGATGATGTCCTCCTTGGATGGTTATTTAGGATATAACCAGGTCATGGTGCAATATGAAGACATACACATGACTACTTTTACCACCAAGTGGGGCACTTTTTCCTATAGAAGGTTGCCTTTTGGCTTGATTAATGTTGGAGCCACATTCCAGAGAGAAATGGACATAGCCTTTAAATATATAGTTGGGAAGTGCATAATAATCTACATGGATGATCTGACAGTATTTTCAAAGAAGAGAGGTGATCATATCTCATATTTGTGCAAAGTTTTCCAAAAGTGCAGAGAGTTCAATATATCACTCAACCCCAAGAAATGCATCTTTAAAGTTATAGAAGGTAAGTTACTAGGGCATATTATATATGAGAAGGGAATTGCAATTGATCTAGAACATATAAAGGCTATTCTTAAGATTCCACCACCTGCTAGCAAAAAAGAAATGAAATCATTCTTTGGCAAGATCAATTTTGTTAGGAAGTTTATCATCAGGATTGCAGAAATAGTTAAGCCATTGAATGCAATGTTGAAGCAGGAAGCTAAGGTTGAATGGAATGCAAAAGCCAAGGAAGCTTTTGCTGAGATAAAGAGGGCCATTGTTGAAGCTCCAGTTTTAGTAAGTCCTAATTATGCTAAACCATTCTACATATATTCATTTGCTTCTGACCACTCTTGTGCTGCTATATTAACTCATAAATTTGACCAAGGTAATGAACATCCCATAGCATTCATGAGCACACTGTTGAAGGATGTAGAGCTGAGGTACCCAAACATAGAGAAGCAGGCTTATGTCTTAGTCATGGAAGTTAAAAATTTTAGACATTATATCCTCAGAAATAAGATCTTTGCTATAGTTCCTGATCCTGTAGTAAGGTTGTTGTTGATGCAAAATGAGTTAGGGGAATGTAGGGCCAAATGGGTGACTATGTTATAGGAATATGACATTGAGATTCATCCCATGAAGTTGGTGAGAGGACAAGGGCTCATGAAGACAATGACAGAGATAGGCCTTGAGCTTATAGCTCATACTTATACTTTAGAAGATGTTTCTCCTAGCGAGTGGTACGATGATATTGCTCATTATCTCCTAACTCAGAGATGACCTGATCATCTTAATGCAGTACAAAGGAGGGAACTACATTTGAAAAGTGATAGTTTCATGCTAAAAGGAGTTGTCCTATATAAGAAGAATCATGAAGGACTATATTTAAGATGCTTGGGGAAGCAGGAAGCAAAGCGTGTGAAGGGGGAATTTCATGATAGATATGGTATAGGCCATCGCTCCATGCATTCTACTGCCAATCAGATCCTAAGAGTTGGTTACTATTGGCCTACATTATTCAAAGACACCCACAGTCATGTTAGGACATGCCATGTGTGCCAGACTACAATAGCTAGGGAGAAGTATTCAACCCTTCCACTCTGGCTAGTTTTTAAGGTAAAACCTTTTGCACAATGGGGAATGGACTTCATTGACCCCATCAATCCATCCTCCTCTACTGGTCACAAGTATATTCTCACCATTACTTATTATTTTACACGATGGACTAAAGCTCTGGCATGCAAGCAGTGTACTTCTGAGGTAGTAATTGAATTCCTTGAATCAGGTATTATGAATCATTTTGGATACACTTTATCTTTAGTTTGTGATAATGGCCCTAACTTTTCATCTTTGAAGTTTTCCAATTGGGATTTTTATCACGGGATCATAATAAAATTTGCATCCAATCACTATCCATAGGGTAATGGACTAGCTAAATCCTCTAATAAGAATCTTTTGAAAGTCATCCACAAATTATTAGAGAGGAATCCTAGCGATTGGCACACTCAACTTAGATTTTCCCTTTGGCTAGATCATACAAGACATAAGATGTTCATAGGAACTTCACCATATCACCTTGTGTATGGTCTAGAACCTGTGTTTCCCATCCAATTAAAATTCCCTACCTTATAGTTTATTAATGCATTTTATGATGAGGGAGATAAACGTGAGGTTAGGCTTGCCGAGTTGTTACATCTTGAAGAAAAAAGAGACGAAGCCCTAGAAAGCTTCGCTAAACACCAGGGGGTAGTCAAGAGATGGTTTGATAAAAGAGCCAAGGTAAAGGCTTTTAGGATTTTTGACTTGGTTCTTTATTGGGATAAAGCCCATGACTGTAAGGGAGAACACAGAAAATTTGTTAAACTTTGGCTTGGTCCTTACCAAATTTCAAAAATTTTGGGAGATAATGCTTTCCATTTGAAAACTCTC
Organism: Sequoia sempervirens; assembly: GCA_007258455.2. Lineage (NCBI taxonomy): Eukaryota > Viridiplantae > Streptophyta > Pinopsida > Cupressales > Cupressaceae > Sequoia > Sequoia sempervirens. Next base: position 148,200,261 of record VDFB02379711.1, on the reverse strand, counting down.
ACTGGAGAGAATATCCCATTGCCTATCAACGGGCAGTATTTGAAGCATTATTTCCCATCTTGAGCTATTTTTAGCTCTTTTCTTGTATATAGTTAGATTAGGTTTCCTCTTTGTTTTGTTGGCATTGCTTTGATTTGGTTAGGGTGGGTTTTCCTTTCTGCTTTACTTTTGTTTGTTTTGGTTTGCTTTCGGTTTGGTTTTTAGTTTTGTTTTACTTTGGGGGTCTCCCTATTTTTTGCCTGGACGTGTGCACCTATATGGAAAAACCTATAGTTATCTAGGACTGTTCTAAGTATTTTGTTGGTGGACTGATGTCCTGCATCCTAAAAGGATGGTTGATGTCTTCTCTATCGTCAAGCAGTCTAAATATTTGATTTAAGGAAGGTGAGTCACTAGTGTTGATTTGAACTCAAAATACTCTAAAATCTTATACCTCTCGTATATCTTAAGAATCCTGACATTGCTATAGGAATCCTTGTGAAGTCTTTTCAAGTGAAGAATCTTATTTCTGCTTCAGTGCCACTATGGTTCTCAGCCCTAAGTGTGAGCTTCATTGTTCACATGTTGAAATGAAAGTGACATATAAAGAATATCAAAAGAAAGAAAAAATGAAATGTTGATTCAAAAGAATAAATTCAACTTATCAGGGGTATCTGAACATCTCTACTAGGGCTATGGATTCCTGGCTGGTAGTAGAGCTATGTTCAGGAGAGTCACAGCGATAACCTCATCGGGGCTATGGATGCCTGACTGGTAGCGAGGCTCTATCCAAGTTGATTTTGAAGTCAGAATCCTTATGTAGTCTAACTTGACTAAGCTTAGTTCCTATAGTAACTTAAGGAAGGTAATGAACTCACCTACACTCACTTGGATTTTTAGTTTATGAAAGGTTCGGTTTATCCTTTGGTTCTAATTCTTTAAATCTTCGCATTCTAACTTGTTCATTTGATGGTGAGATTGAAACCAGAGATTCTAGGTTCTTGATTCTTGTTCATCATTAAATGCTCTAGAGCATTTTCCCAGCAGAGGTTGCCATTTGTTGTGTGGTTTTCGCACACATGCCCCGCTGAAGACAGGGACCCTCTTTTGCTTCAGTTTTGGTGTTTTTTCCCTTTCATTTTGAGGTTTTTTCCTATTTAGGCATGTTCTTAAAAGTTTATTTTGATTGCCTAAGTGTTTCCCCTAAGTTATTCATTGAAAATCCTAAGTTCAGGATTTTCTGCCCTGGTCGGATTTTCCTAGGTCTTGCTTGGACTCCGGCTAGACCTTGCCATTCGAGGATTTTCGGTATTCGCGGATTTCCATGTGGGCCGGATTTTCCCAGATTCCACCCTGTTGTTAGATTCTTGAGTTCTCTGACTGTCTTGTCAAGTGCATTAATGACTTCATGTGTGCTTTGAAGGATGTATTTAACTTGATTCTTGGGATCTTTTATGCCATCTTGCTTATTATTTACCATAATTTGAGTTGAGAGTTGCATCCGTAGGGTTGGTTTTTCAAGCTGTTGATTCGATTTGGCACATTTGGGCTTGAATTGATCGATTTAGTGGCGATTCATTGCACATTCCAACATCTGCTCTCTATGGATGCCATTGAGCTAAACATTTGTTGTTTCTAAGATCAATTCCTATGTCACAATGGTATGTTTTGATTTCCTTACTTTGCATTGATGATTTCAGATAGCGCGTTGAAGTTATAAATCCTTATTTGGGTTTGATTTTTTGGATTATTTGGACGATCTCGTGACTAGGGTTGCGTGTTAACTATTTGATTTATGGTTTTCCAAATGAGTCTTGAGTTTGTCATTTCATTCACATTATGAGAATTCATGATTTGGAAGTCGTTAATTTTCCCTAGTAGCATTTTTGGGGTAGTTGAAAGTTTTAAGCCTGAGCTCGCCTGTGCTTTAATGGCAGATGTATGGGGCTTTAACCTAGGGCATCGTCATTTATCTTGAGTGTGCTCTCAAGTTGGCTTAGAATGTTGAGAGAGTCTATAGAAGGTCCATCCCTAACTTTCCCTGATTTCAAATGTTTGAAATTCATGATTGATTCAGTGTTTGGGTCAAGTCATGACTTTGCGTCATAATATGAGATTTCTTCATCCCTCCGGGATAATCCGTTCCTTCCGAATTTTCTTCGTTGTGACCCTTTGAAGTCGAGGAGATGTCATACCAGTCATCATGTATCTCGCTGAAGCCCTTCATATGTTTTTATTTGATCACTGGGACAATGTAATTCTCACGCCGAAAAGTATTTATGTCGGCAAAAAAAGCATCCATCAGCAAAAGGTCATAGCGAGCTCCATTCATCATATTGATTTTCCTTTTCTATCGTTGGGACTTCCATCCTCCAGTGAGACCTTTCGACAAGCTCACTACTCTTTCTGAGACCTTTGCTTTCGCTAAGACTACCAATGTTCACCGAGACTTCATGACAGAGCCTCCCTTTCTTGGTGGGCCTTGATCTTCTTTCAGGAAGATCACATGTTGTCGACTAGAGTTTATGCCGATGAGACTCTATGTTGGCAAAACATTACGTGGTTGACAAGACCTCTAGCTGAGTTCAAAGCCTTTGGCCGAAAGTATTCTTAGGTTCATATTTGATCACCATGACAATATATTTCTCACATTTAAGGTCTTTTGTATCTTGTCGGCAAGACCAGAGTCGTTCGCCAAGACTCTACCCTAACTACCCGCTAGTCATATCGATATGTTTGTTACATTGCCAGTCGGCAAGACTCTACAAGTTCGCTGAAACATCATTTAGATAAACTTTATTCTGGCCGAAGTGATTGCTTAAACCCTGATGGTTGGTGAGACAAAAGGGATTCACTGTGACTTTGTCCCGAAGAGAAAGTCTCTCATCAACATGAATTTCCTCATCGCCGGTTGGCAAGACATGCCCCACTCAGCGTGACTTCATCCTGAATGAAATTTGTTTGGCTGGGATACATGCTTTTACACTAATTGGTTCGGAGTCTCACCTTATCTGTGGATTTACACCGAGTCCAAATTTCTCCAAAATTTGGTGTCTCCCTGATTTTTTGAAGTCTCCTATTTGGCTCATTCTTTGTGGAAATTCTCCCTAGATGGACTTTCCCGAACCCTAATGAAATATAATGGAACATAGCATAACTAGACTTGTTAATAGTTTGTGATGCATTTAATGTTTATTTCATGTCACATTTGGATTTCTCATGGAGTTTATTAATTGACTATGATCATATTTGATAGTTAAGTAGGTGTTCCTCGATTATTCCGCTGGAATCTGATCAGTCTGGAATTTCCCAAAATTCCTTTCTAGCTTAGATTCTGTGGATGGTCCCGAAACCCAAAATTTTTGTGATCACTTCATATGAGATTTAATGGCACCTTGACTATATGGGATGCATTCTAACGATGTATTGAAGGATTAACATTGGTTTCCTATGGTTTTTATTGTGATTTTCTTGGTGGATGCAGGATGAATATAGTAGGGTGGCAGAAAGGTGTTGAAAAATATTTATAAACAAAGAAGGCAGATTGATGATACCCTAAATGGTGTATATAATGGCTCCATGGCCTTTTTTAAGATCATGAAAGGATGAAAGAAGATCGCACCCAAGTATTTAAGTCTGGAACAATTGAGAAAATGGTGGCAGGATATTTATGCACCACTTGATGATGATTCTATTTATGAGCACCAGTTGGACAATGCAACAACCTACCTAGTAGTTATTGATAAATATATGGAATATAAGGTGGATTGGGATAAGTCGGTCAAGCACTCAAGAGAAAAAATTGCATCCATCAAAAATTGACTTAGGGTTTTTCCTTTTCCACTGGTAGCTAACGTGGATGGGATGCTTTTGAAGGTTCATGAAATGCTGGGTCAGAATAAGGAGAATAGGGAAGGGAGTTGATGATAGGCTGCATTATGATTTGTGCTTCCCTATTATCTTGTCTCACATTGGTCTGAACTACATTGCGAATCCTGAGCCAACTTGGTTGGAACGTGCATTTAATGCTTCTTTGACCTGTTTTGGGTTTCTCTTGGTCCATTCCAAGTTGTTGTGCCACTAATATTTTGAAACTCTTGTTGAGCCGAGGGGTTTTTGTTCTGGGAGGATTCTATATATTTGGCATTTTGCCTCATTTGTAAAGGTCCAAAAAGTAGATATAGAAAAATAGAGTTAGAAGGTAGAAGTAGAATAAAGTAGTTAGAAGCAAGTTAAGTAGAGCTAGGGTTAGCGAGTAGCTACTCTTAAACAAATATTGTAACAGAAAGTTGGAATTTTTGCTATAGTGGACAATTTGACTACAAGAAATGACATTGTGATTTGGTGCCATACTTGTATTCTTTTTCTTGCATGGTTCTTGTTTTTCCATCTTTAAAATTGCTTTGAGTTGGTTAATAGTTAGACTAGCTTTAATTAAATAATGTTTGTGATTTGATACTTGAATGTTGCAGCAATCCCTCAGTCCATACTTTTCACAACCAACTGATTGTTAGTTGCTTTGAAAAGTTAACCTTGACTTCATATTCATTGTACTTAGTTTGATTGTGAGGGTTTGTTCATTTCAATTGCAATAGGGTTATTTGAATTAATGTTCATGATTTGAAAATCCTAACACCTTGGAAGATTGCACTGTCCCTATAAGATTGTAGATTTATCTGGGTCGAGTAGAGATCAGTTTTGAGGGATTGGTCCATTTCGAGTGTTGGGTATTTTCATTTTTTATCTTAGATTTAGTATTAAGTTTAGAAATTTATTTGAAACGCTTATCCCTTTTTTTATTTCTTTGGTCATTGAGTCAGAGTTTGAATTAAAGTATCATTATATTGCTAGATCTGATAAACCAAGATTCAGTATTTTGCTTGTAGTAAGGTCCCATTGTGATTACCAACATTTTCACATTTGTCACTGAGTTGTTTTTACATTGTCAAGACCTGACATTAGAGACCTTGGGGTTATCTCTTGAGGCTTGCTAATAGAGATTTACCTTTCAAGAGAGATAGGATTCTATATTCTGTCTAAGTTGTTGTGCAGAAAACTCCATCAACAAGACACATAATAGAATTTCAATGGATACAAGAATAGATAGTTGTTGAAATAAAACTAACTACTGAACAAAAAATAACTTCTAAACTAATAGATGAAATACTCAGCAAGTGGGCCCCCTTGGATGAGTTTCCCTTACACTAACTCAAATGCAGCAACTCAGAATGTCATATTATTCCTTGAAAGCATATGTACAACATCTCAACAATAGAATTGTAAAACTACAAAACACAAGTATAAACTCATAATATCCCACCTTATCAAATGGAGTATCTAACCATTATTTATAGGGAGAAAACTACTAACTATCCCTAACTACCTAGGCAATCGACTCCATAAAAATAGGAGGATGTCACTTATTGAAAGCATAGAAAAAGATGGAGGGATTTATGCGTGTGCTAAATTGGCCAAAGAAGACTCACTTCAAAGGGAATATAGCGCAACACACTCCCTATATTTTCTCAACAACAAATATGATCATTAAAAAAGGTGGTTAAATTATTTTATTTGAATTAGTAATTCCCCTCCATGAGAGTTTTCCCACTTTAACTTCTTAATGATCAACTTCATGACTTCTCAGTAACTGACCAACTAGCAAGAATTTCTCCTATGTAGCAGGTTTTGTTGACATCAACATTTTAGTAGAAACCTGTCAAATAGATTTAGCACACACAAAAAAATGTATATCTATAATTACCTTAGTACCATTCATTTAACCACTAGTAAATTCAACATAGATAATTCTCATAGCATGATAATATCATTGAAGTCACAAAGATAAAGCTTATGTCCAAATTCTATGGTTTTAAGGAAAATATCAACAACCAGGTGTCAAATTATAGGATAGCAACAACAAATATGTAATGGATCTTATCAAAATTGATCTATTAATTGATCTCATCATTCCCCCCAACCTAATGTTTAGTTGGTCCTCCAGTAGAAGGAGCAATAAAATGTTGCCTAGTTAATGCCCTAAAGTCAACTTTTTCCAACTATCCCACATTAGTATTTGTAGTGGTTGAATCAAGATCCCAATAGAATCCTTGTTTTCTCTCTAGTTTGTTCCATCTTTTCCTTTTTGTATCTATGTCATATTGGTAGAACTTATAATTTGGCACGAGCCACAATAATGTAGGTGGCTGAAATGTCAAGGGAAGCCAACAATGTTGCTTCCTTATACTAATCTATATGTACCTATCAACCCTTTTACATGATGTAACATAGTTTTGGAAAGAATAGGGTTTAGCCTGTTTCAATTCTTCTGGAAAATTGTTCCACCTTTGTACTAAATATCCCATTACTAATTTTCCTTTGGTTTCAACTAGCTTCTCATACTCTTCATAGGTTTCCTCTCTAATGGACATAATCTTAGCTTTGTAGCTAGGGTGGTAAAGAATTTTGTGCCATGTCATGAAAATTTCTCCAAGGTTACTAGATTCAACCCTGAGAGGCAGGGGAGTATGCAATTCCCTTTCCCTCTAAATTCTATATTGTTGTCCCCAACTAATCTCATTTTGAATCTAGGACATAAATACCCTTAAATGAAGGTCCCCAATATATATCAAGGGATTCCAATCATGATCATTAGACAAAACATAATTGTATAGTTATAATTCACATAACAATTTTTTAACATCAGGAAGCACAAGCTAATAAGCTTGGAAAAATTCATATGGAGTATCAAAAGTAGGACTCAAACCTGAAATGATCCTTAATAGCTTGAAGGAAAGATTTCGCTCCTTCAAGTGCAGGGCATAAACTTTAGGAAGAGTTCTACATGCTATCATTTTGGGTATTAAATATACCACACTATCTACCCTTTCCTTCAAAGCAAAATTTTTGGCAATCTTCCCTTCAATCTTTGCATCTTTCTTTTTAATAACATTTTGCAACTTACGTTTTTCTTTTTTCCATTCTTCTTCCCTTCTCTGCATCTCACTCCACAATTTCATAGCTATGTCATTCCATGAAAAGGTAAGGGGTTTATCTATTCCTACCAAAATATTCCTTGGCTCTAATTCTTGTTGTTCAATTAACACGAGTTGCAGTGATTTAGGTTGTTCATCCTACTCTGGCTACAGGAACTCTAGATTTTCATTTTGTTCTTACTGCAAGGCTTCCTAGCTTCATCTTGTTCTTTGTTCTCAACTTGTTCTGCAATGGCAACAAGCTCTACCAAAATGATATTTGCTTGATCCTAAAAAATATCCTCTTCCTCAACATTCACTTTCCCCATTGGGGCTTCTATCTCCTCCCTAGGTGTTTTTCTAAGCCTAGGGCTTCTCTTTGGAGGTGCACCAGTGGCTTGCCTAGCTAGTTTTGATCCCTTAGGAGGGTTTTTTTCTTTCCCCTTTGGCTACAAGAGGAACAGTGTTATCAACCTTTTGTTTCCTAGGGTTGGGCATTGCTTTCTATACCATTTTCTTTTTAGCCTTCCCTTTCATCACTTTTTCTTCTTTATTTTGTGCTTCTTTTCTCCTAAGGGTAGTCCTAGTTTGAATTGGGGTTTTAGCAAGGACATTATCATCAAAATCTAAGGATGAACTTTCCTCTACTAAATGTTCTAATTTAGAAGACTCAATTTCAACAACTTGCTCAACTATAGGAGGGTTTGAACTAGGGTTTGCACCAGAAGTTGATGCTCCAAGAGTAATTTCAATGGCCCTCACTTCCCTCCTAACCCTACAAGGTTGATGTTGACCTCTAACATGTTCTAGTCTAAATTGATCAATGTTTAAAAACTCCTCCCATGTCATATCAGATACTTCATGTAGAGATTTTTCAACTAATAATTTTATTAAAAAATGGTGAGAGACAAAATTATCCCTACCTTTTTGTATTTCGGCTGCCATGATGGCAAGGAGATGATATAGCACATTGGGCATATTCATTCTTCATACATTCCTCATATGGTTCAGTATATTGAAGTGTACGGAATGGAGGCATGACTAGCAACCCTTAAAAGTGATTTACTTAACAATTTGGACAGCTACTTGTCTACATGGCTCAGGGAGAGAAGTTCTTTTTGTACCCTGTTTATCCACCACCAATAGAGGATCATTGGGTTCAGTAAATTCAGCTTTGGCTGACCTTGCATCTTTTGTAGTAGGGTATGGCTCACCATCAGTAGGTAATCCTGTTACCTCCACAATTATTTCCTCAGTAACAATCACTTCCAATCCTTTTACCACTTCCTTCCCCTAAGAGAATGTTTGTAAAAATTCATGCGCAATGTATTCATCGTCACTGTTGAGCTTCAAGAAATAGTCCAACCACCCACAATTTCTAAATTTTGCTAAAGAAGGTGCATCCTACATTACCACATTATGAACCCTGGGTTCACTCTGAATTAGTTGTCCTCCCATTGTTTAGTTGTTTGTAATCAAACAAGCTCTCTGCTAAATTTCTTTTTTTTTCTCTACAATCTCTTTCTAAAAAAACCCCAACTTCTTTTTCCCGCAATTCTTCTTTCTATCGTCCTAAATGGTAATGTCATGTAGCTCACTAAATTACTTTCGTTGGGTAACATTTGAAATTATGACTAGGCAATTAAATTTTCATTAATGAGGGGTATTATTGATAGAAATGGCAGTAGTTCAATGACATCTCTCATCTGCAACCCATCACATCAATTTATCATTCAAATTGGCTTAGTTTAAATTCACCAATATGGATGACAAATGGACTTATGAGTTGACACTCCCCCCAAACTAATTTACATGTGTCCACACAAGCTAGTTAATAAGTATGATTGGACAAGGTGAAGTATAATTTCATGTTATGTGAAATATCTATATTTAATTACAACAATTAAAGAAATGCACTAAAGATAAAAAAAGATATAGCAAATTGTGTTGCAAATACCTAAAATCTTGGAGTATCTTTGCAAAGATTGTGGAGAAATTATTGATTACCTTTAGGAAATAAGGTTACAGAAGAGAGAGAAGATGGAGATGGATGGTCAGATGGGTGGATTAATGAAGAAGTGGACTCCCAAAAAAGTGGAAGTATTTATTATTGTGCCATATAAAATTGGACCCTCTTGAGAAAAGAGACAATTTTGCACATAATTAGACCCACTTTTGACCCCTTCACATCATTTCCCCTTCAAAACAACATTTATAGGCCCCTTAGACCTATTAATTTTGATCTAGAGGCCCATTTCAAATGTGAAATCACATAAAAGCCAACAAACAACATTTAATAGCATCATACCCCAACAACCCACTTTCAAACAATAGTAGTGGGACCCATTCTCCACCTTGGGTGAATAAGTCCCCTCTAGTGGTACCCATTCGCCAAGGGTGGCAAATCAGTCCCCTTTGAGCGAAAGTTCAAATTTAAGCATGAATTTAATCAATTTAACTTTTATTTCCAGTGAATGTCAGCCTCTTAGGTCTAATTAATGGGAAAGTAAGATGTTGTTGCTTATAAATACACATTTTAATTCATTTTACACAACCCTTTTGATCATTTTTCATTATCTCAAGAGCAAAAAACATTCTACAACATGTTTCATAAGCAAAAGTTGAAGTTTTACGACAACAAATTAGGGTTTTTGTAGGTCTTGAAGCTCACTAATATTGTCAAGATCTAACATTGTAAATGGTTGATGATGGATTCCTATGATGAATCATGAAGAAATCTAGGGTGAAGAGGTGCAATTAGCCACCAAATTATGCCTAAGGACTTGGTTTCCTATTGATTCCATCTTCCATTGTTAATCTATCTTCAAACTAAGGTTTGCATTGTGTTTATTTAGAATTTTCATGTCATTTATTATCCATGTTTCATGTGTTGTAAGGTTTCTAAGGTAGATATCTTGCATCCTTTCAATTATTCTTGCATGTCCTAGTCTAGAGCAATAAAATAGGGTTTTTGTCATGATTCAACTTTTCCTAGTCTTTAATACATCTAAGGCTATGGTTTATGAATATTTTTCTCTATTCAAGGTTTAATTACCTACCTAGGGGTTTTACCAAGGAAAACCCCCTATTAGATCAACTCTTTTAAGCTATTTGGTAGGATTTTTCTGAGATCTAGAATTAGGTTTTCGTCAAAAAAATTTGTGCAAGTGTTAAGGTACAGATCTAAGTTTTGAGTTTGTAGAAATTAGAAAGAGGACTGATTCACCATGCTTGGAAAATGAGTCCCACCTAAGATGCAGAATTGAGTCAGCTGTTGTTTTAGATCCCCAACTGTCAGAAAATAGGCTTTATGCAGAAAAGTCCTGATCTAGGACTGATTTTCCCAAGGTGACAAATGAGTCCTAGTCAGTCCAAGTTCAGATTTCATCAACTTTTTTAGATTTTCATTTAGTCCTCTACAACCTTCCCTATGTACACATTCTGAGAAATAGCCTTCTGTTTAGAGAAAAAATTCATTTCATTCATCATTTTCAATCCTTTTGCATGTCACACTCTGTTTTCAAACAACACATAAATCTTAGTTTTGCATTCATTTTAGTTAATTTTAATTAGTCAATTTCATTTAGTTAAGATCATTTACATCATATCACATTGCATACATCCTAATTTGAGTGTTACATAAGCATTTTGGGACCTAACTTTCTCTCCTTTTAGGTGAAAAAACCTAGAAGTGCAAGAGCAAGCGTTTAGGTTCCCAAAATCTATGTCACATTTTGGTAAACCCGACATTAGAGCATAATAAAATTCTGATTTACATTTCTAATTTCATCTTAGGTCTTCATTATTATCGGCTCTTGCATTGTATTAGGATTCTTAGAAATATTGTGCATTATTAAAAGCATTCTTTACTTTAAATTCTTGCATTCCTTTCCATCTTTGCATTTGCATTCTAAATTTGCATTGTACAAAGTTTAGATTTTATAGAAAAACACAAAAAATAAAAGAAACATTAAAAAGTTCATCTCCTGGGACTCATTTGCCACCTAGGGTGAATCAATCCCTTTACAATTTTTTATCAGCATTTCTAGATTTTAATTTCTCGCATTGAATCTCTTTTTTTTGTCATTTCCTTTCTATTTTTAGTTTAATTTTTCTCTATTTTCTTAGCATACATTTCATCTTTTTTCATGGCATTTATGGATAGTCTTAGAATGTTACAAGTTCCATTTTTAGTTATCTTTTATATTCTTTTTATATCATCTTACATTGAGGAAACTATAGCAAATCTCCAAAACCAATCAAACAACACATCAAATGATCCAATTAAACATATGATTGAAATTCAAAAGAAAATCTCATCCAATCCACTTAGTAGTGATAATGTTGATAAGTTAGATGAAACCATTAAGGGAACATCCTCTCCCTCCCTCAAACCCTTTGATTGTGATGACCTTGATTTGTTAGATGAAGCCCTCCAAGACTTCATCTCACATAAGCCATCTGCTAAGGTTTGTGGTAATCACCTTGCAATAACAAATGTTCATAACTCTAATGCTTTCTTTGAACATACTAAACAAGTTAATGATATTTCACCCTTACAACCTTTTGGGAGTGATGATTTTCCTCTGCTAGATGAGTCTCTTTAAGACTCCATCTCATCTAATTCATCTGCTATGGTTTCTTGTGACACCTCTAACATTAAGGACGTTCATGTAATTCAACCAAAACTTATCCTTTATCCACCTTCACATCCACTTTGTCCTTCCAATAAACCTAAACTTATCCTTTACCCACCCTTGCATCCCCTTCATCCCTCTAATGTATCACAACAATCTAGTAATGATATTTTTTCTCATACATATAACACATGAAATAACCCACACTCACCAAAAATAATTCCACCATCATCACCTTTACCTAATCCGCCTAGTGCTCCTCATTATAACCCACCTAAAAAGGACTATGATCTTGTTGAGAAATTAAAGAATACTCCTACCAAAATCTCTCTTTGGGAATTGCTTCAAACTTCCCCAAGTTACAACACCATCCTTCAAATTGCTTTGAAATAGATAATAATCCCTCCTAGAACCACTCTGAGTGATGTGGCAGCTCTTGTCCAAAAGCATGGTCTTGATATTACTTTTCATCAACATGAACTCCCTCCTTTGGAGTTACAAAAACATGATGCCTTTATGATCATTGCTCAATTTCATCACACAAGTATCAAATTCACTCTCATAGATAATGGTTTTTCCCTTAATGTGTGTAGTGTGATCCTTCTTGATCAGTTAGAAGTGGATAGATCATAAATAATACTTGATTTTGTTTCTATTTGAGGATTTGATAATACAACAAAGAAACTGCTTGGGATAATCACTTTACCTATTATGGTTGGAGTGGTCGCTTTGTAGACTCCTATCCATGTCATGCCTTATGATCTCTCATATAATCTTCTTTTAGGCCGACCTTGGATTCATGAGATAATGTAGTGCCTTCAATTCATCACCGTATCATGAAGTATGTTTATAACAATCATATATATCAAATTGAAATTGACCCTAAGCTTGAAATTTGCATCTTGAAAAAGGGGTTACAAGTCCTTTGAAAACATTGATTCCAACCTCTAACATTGATCCTCTTGAAATTGAACATAATGATACAAAATTGGTCTCTAAATTATTTGGTGATGATTGGGGATCCTTATAATTCACACCCTCATTTATGGGAAAATACACACTTACACAAAAGCAAAGTGAAAATCCTAACCAACCAACCATTATGCATGTCCACTCAAAATTTTGAATAGTCGTCTCAAACATCTATCTCTTACAATACAAATAAAAATGCAACATACACAAGAAATTTTGATGAGATAGATTATCAATCCCCACCTACCCCATGCAAAATGGAAATACTTTATGGGAAAGGTTATAAAATTTTCAAAAAAATAGGCTATACTAGAAAAGGGTGTGGAAAACATGAACAAGGTATTTGTGTCCCTATTCAACCTAATACACAAGAAATGAAAATGGGATTGGGATATTATTTTTCTAAGACAACTAAATCTACTCAACTACCATCCTTAAACATTAATGTGATCACATGTAAACCACAACAAAAACTCACCATTACTCATCTTGACTTGCTTGATCTAGCCCTCCCACCTTCATGGTTGTATGTCGATAGCGATTAGGCCTTGAAACACATACTTGGTGTTTATGATACCCCATCTTCGCCTACTTCTCTTAAACACATTCCTCTTGCTATAAACATTACCAAGCAAGAAACAAGTGATATCAATGAAAAAAATTTGGAATCTGAAAGTCCTAAATCCAATGCACTCCCTTTAGGAGATACAATTGACATGCTTATGGACATAAATTACAACAATAAAGTTATTAAAATTGGAAAGTACCTTGATGATGAAGAACAAGAAGATACAACTACTTTACTTCATGATTTTCCTAAAAAATTTGCTTGTAAATATTCTGATATGCCAAGAATTGACCCAAAAATTGTGATGAATAATATTTTCCTTGATAACAATATTAAACCTATTCATCAATAGTTCTATAAAATTCACCCTAATGTGGCCTTGCATGTTAAAGAAGAACTTGAGAAAATTCTTAATTTTGGATTCATTCAACCTATTTATTATTCTCTTTGGATCTCAAACATTGTTATAGTTGCAAAACCTAATAATCGAATTAGGATGTGCACTGATTTTTTATACTTGAATAAATCCTCTTTAAAAGATGATTTTCCACATCCTAATATTGACATGATCATGGATTCAACTGCTAGACATGCTTTTTTGTGATTCATGGATGGATTCTATGGATATAATGAAATCCTTATTAATCCTCGAGATCAATCCAAAACTTCTTTTACAACAGTTTGGGGAACATTTTGTTGGGTTGTGATGCCCTTCAATTTAAAGAACGCTGGCACAACTTATCAACATGAAATGAAATTTATACTCCACAATTACATTCACAAAATCTTGGAAGACTATGTTGACAATATTCTTGCTAAATCCTTAACTCTATAAGACAATGTAAATTTCCTTTGCAAAATCTTTGGACAAATCAAACAATATAATATGCAATTGAATCCAAAAAAGTGTCTTTGGTGTAGATAGTGGTAAACTCTTAGGATTTATCATATCTCATAGAGGCATTGAGGTGGACACAAAGAAAATTGATGTAATTGTTAACATGCCACCTCCAAATAATATATCTCAGTTACGTACATTACAAGGATGCATTCAAGCTATCTGACATTTTGTTGCATCTTTAGTTGATTGCACATTACCTTTCACATGTCTTCTTAAAAAGAGTGTTCCTTTTGATTGGTATAATGATTGTAAAAAATCTTTTGAGAGTCTAAAGGAATATTTAGCTACTCCACCTATTTTACAACCTGTTGTGCCGCGTAGACCATTTATTTTGTACATCGCCACATCTTCCCATGCTCTTGCAGCATTGTTGGCTCAAAAAGATGATAATGATAAAGAGCACCCTGTTTATTACATTGGTCGCACCTTAATTGATTATGAAACATTCTATTCACCAATTGAAAAACAATTTTTGGCTCTTGTATTCACTACTAGTAAGTTGCGACAGTATTTACTAAATGTTGAAGTACAAGTTGTCACAAAGTTTGATCCCCTTAAATATATTTTCAATAAAACTGATCTCTCTGGATGCTTAGCTAAGTGGGTGATGTTGTTAACCAATTTTGACCTTAAATTTGTTTCACAAAAATCAATCAAATTTTAAGCCTTAACCGATAACTTAGCTAATGCTCCTTCTCCCTTCGCTTTCCCTACCATTCATTCCTTTCTTGATGATCATGTTTTAACTGTTGACATTAACCATGGGAGTTATTCTTTGATGGGTCTAAGTGTCGAATAGGTTCTAGTGTTAGAGTGGTCCTAATTCCACCTAATGGTAACCCTATTCACTTGTCTTACCATTTAAATTTCCTATGTACAAATAATACAACAAAGTATGAAGTATTGATTGCGGGATTGCAAGTTGCTTTATCTCTCCACACTCGACATATTAAGATCTTTGGCGATTCACAATTAGTCATCAAACAAATCAATGGTGCATATCAAACTAAACATGAAAAATTATTAAAATAAAAAGATCTTATAATGAAATTATTAGAAAAATATGATTTTTTCACCATTCATAACATCCCATGAAAAGATAACCGACATGCAAATGTAATGGCTAGTGTAGCTTCTCTCATATCCCCACATGATCCTTCTATGATTTCACATTCATTATTCATACCATCATGAAACCTTTGATCAATACTTCGTTAGAAGACATTTTAGCAATAATTCAAACATCTTGGTGTGAATGGTATGATACAATATACAATTATTTAAATGATGGTACCATTCCCGAACATGCCACAATGAATACTCGAAATCACTTACAAAACATCGCAACTAAATATGTGATTCTTGCAGATGTGTTGTATAGAAGATCTTTTAATGGTCTCCTACTACGTTGTCTTAAGGATTCTGAAATCCCCTTAGCGCTCGAATAGGCTCATGTTGGTGCCTATGGAGGTCATTTTGGAGGACGTTCGTTAGTGAAAAGACTTCTCTGTATGTGTTATTATTGGAGACATATGGAGAAGTATTGTTTCACCTATGTTAAACAATGTTGCGAATTCCAAGAACATAACAATCTGATTCATGCTCCTGCTACTAAGCTTCATGCCCATCTTCCCATTTGGCCATTTTCAGTATGGGGGTTAGATCTTATTGGAAAAATTTCACCTCCTTCTATTGGACACACATGTATTGTAACCATGACTGATTATTTCATAAAATGGGTCAAATCTATCCCTCTTGATTCAACAATTGCTGAAGTAATTTTTTGTTTCCTAATGGAACACATAATTGCTTGCTTTGGACTTCCTTCTGCAATTGTTTCAGATAATATAACACCCTTTAAGAATAAGTAAGTTCAACAATTTCTCCAAGCCTTCAACATTCAACATCACTTTTCCACAACATACTATCCACAATCAAATGGAAAAGCTAAGTATACTAATAAAATTATTGAACAAATCCTTAAGAAAACTATTAGTAATAATCATAAAGATTGGCATATGCAACTCCCTTATGCACTTTGGGCTTATAGAACTAATGTTCATTCATCCACTGGAAATACCCCTTATAACCTTGTTTATAATACTGATGAGATTATGCCCTTGGAGTTAGAAATTACTACTTTGTGAATTGCTCTCCAAGATCTTTTTGATGATGACACTTATAAAGCTCAATGATTACATCAACTTGAGATGCTCAAGGAATAGTGCATTAACACTCTCGAACATCTCCAAGCTCACATCAAACAATTACAATGAAAAAACAACATTCACATTATTCATCGATCATTTTCTAGGGGATATTTTGTTCTTATTGAAAATCAACGAACTATTAGTGTTGATAATGAAGAAAAGGATAAGTTTAGCCCTAATTGGATGGGACCTTGTATAGTTGATATTAGTTATGGGTTTGGTGCTTATATTTTAAAGAAGATTGGTGGAACATGCCTTAGGGAACCTATTAATGTTGCAAATTTTCATCAATATTATCTCTAATCTCCTTTGAATAGTATGTTTGGTATAGTAGTGTTGTTTAGAGTTATTTGATGTTTTTCTAAAATAGCTTTCACATTGCTTCATTCTTGACAACTATATTTGTGTTTGTATTGAACACTAAAGTAATTATTTACATTCATTTTATAATTGCTTTAGACTTCATACTATTCAGATTCATCTTATGTTAAGTTAGATCCTTATTAGTGTATTTAATTTAACATATCCTTTTTCTCATTACCAATGTTGTATCTATGCTAAAACTACAATATGTTTTACATTAGATCACATAGATTATGTTAAATCATGTAGCCATTAATTAAATACTTTTACTATATGTCCTTTAATTAATCACATAGCATTTAACATTCATGTCAAAAAGTTAAATCATCATAATATCAAAAGTGCATGTCTATATATATATATATCAAAGTCTCATATATATATCAAAATCACATCATAATGGTCTATGAGAGCTAGACCCCTTAGGATCTGGCACTCACAATCTAGTCCTACGATGTCATGAGACGGTTGTGTGTGACCATGATCGTGAACTACCGAGTCTTACTGCATACTCCAGGAAATGTACTCGTCCAACAACTATAAGCCACTCACCTGCCATTTGGTCTCTCTCCGCTTATGCTTGAGCTAGCTCTACACGTAGTCTCCCTACCTCTATCAAGGTCTATGCTAACTATAGTGCACTCTCCACCCAATGAATTCACCTCCTCACATTCTCCTACATTGTTCACAACCTCGCGAATGGTCTGAGTGACTCTGGCTCCTCCTCCATGATTGGTGGGGGCACATAGTTAGGATCTATCTCATCCTCCTTGAGGGATGCTAGAACTATCTCTATGGCTACCTGACAATAGAACTCTCACCAATCTCTCATCACTCCTACAAGATAGATCATGTACACAATCAGTAACATATCATCATGATATATATATATACATATACAAATTAAGAATAAATCACTAAAGGACATGCATAAAATCAAATGTTGTCACCTATGTCTCTAGATGCATGAGGAATGTCAACCTCATCATCTTTGGGGGGAATGGAGGATGTGCTAGCCTCCCTTTAACTCTGCATGTTGATGTTTGTTGTAGCTACTTCTCATGATCTAGTCCTGTAAGTATGTGAAGACTCTCCATACTCATACCAATCCTCAATAGCTACCTCATCACCCTCACTAAGGGGTGACTCCTCCTCATAGTAATACTCCTCATAATCCTCCTCCTCCTAATCATCCTCTCCTCCATCCTACTCCTCATAATAAGGATCAACATTAGACTGGTACTCCTCATCAATCACATCTATAAAAAATATTTGTTGGCCTATATTGTACCTCCTCTTCTCTCTCCTCTGGCTCCTCACTCTCATATGTTGCTACCTCTGCAACACCTAGGGGGAAATCCATGGGAAACATAGGAGTTAGTCATGCACATGCCCACCACTCCTCGAACTTATTTGTTCTACCGACATCATAAACATTAGATACTGGTGGTTGGTCATGATATGAATAATTGGAATCACTCTCATGAACATGATCTATAGTCAGATGAACAATCTCTGCTAGCCTCCGGGCACTCCACACTGATCATCTAATGAAGGGGCATGCCCTAGGTGGTGTCTAAATCTATCCAAACTGCCACATGACTCATCCATAATAGAATGGTCATACGATGTAGTCATGTCTCCCTACTAGAAATCTATCCATCTACATCCTCCTCAGCCACCCAATGGGATCTGGCCACTAAAGAGTGAGTAGATAAGGCCTCCATAAGATCTCATCCTCCTTCATCCAATCAAATCTCACCCTCTAAAACTCTAAATCCTCATGCTGCCATAATCGTCACAAGTAGTCAAATGCTTGTGGGGACTCTGCCACTATAGTACATGGATATCTAACAGGCCTGGTACATGTGATATGCTCAAGACACCACACCTGTAGAAGCATACAATAGACCATACTGTCAATCTCTTGATATATGAATCTACCCAAATCATAGTAAAAATATGCCAAAATGCAGTGACCCCATGCATATATTGTCCTTTGATCATACATCCATCGTACCAAGTGTATCATTCCACCATCCAAGTGTGTCACTTCTCCATCTAGATTGAGTACTAGTGCCACTGTGTGCATCATAATTTGTCTCGCCATAGGAGCTCATGAATATAGCATCATAGGAAACTTGATCTGTGCTCTAACCCTCCCATCATGCATCGATCCTCCTAGGTAGTACTACATATCTCTCTTCTTCTCATGAAATGATCGATCCCCAGGAAAATACACTCATGCTCCCTGAATAGGAACTCAAAGAATGTGGTGTACATCCTCAAGTGTGATCATCATTTCCCCAGTGGGAAGCTATAAGGTACATGTATCTACGTCCCAACACTCACACAAAGCCATAAACATGGCATCATGGTATCTCATAGGTGGCATCATGTATTCCCAATAGATACCCATTGACTACAGATGCTCTGTCTCTATTGTTGATAGTACTGGTGATACATCTCTCAAAAATGACAACTGTCTTCCCCCTAGCCACTATTGCAACTGAGCAAGAACCTATCCAAATCATCATAAAATTCTCTAAATTTCATCTAATATCTTCAATTTTTAAATTATTCATCACGAAAAGTGTGCTAAATTCAATCTACTATGCTTTTATAATGATCCTAGACACTTTAGAACCCTTTTTGGGAATTTTACAAAGAAACAGGGACACTTCACGAATAAACAGGGACACTTCACAAAGAAATGGGACACTTCTCGAAGAAATGGGACACTTTGCAAACAAAAGGGACACTTTGCAACACTTTGCGAAAAAAGGGGACACTTTGCAAAAAAAAATCCAAGAACCCTAAATTAACCTACCCTTGCCTAAAAATAATTACAATATCATCAAAACACATGGAAAAAGTTATAGAATTGACTCACCTCATGATACCGCTCACCACATGCTACCTGCTCATGAAGATCGTCCAGCCACGAAGGTGTGTAATCTTGTCTACTCAGCATCTTATTCTCCTAGTTGTCACTCTCAAGCTATAATGAAGGTAAAATGAATAGTAAGTGACAAAGTACTTTAATCCATTTATTTTACTCACTTTTCACCTCTTTTTAGTCTCACATTTTAACCTAATGTTATAATCTTTCTCTACAAACTTATAATATAGCCTTTCTTAAACTTAACATAACAAGCTATAGGATAATTCATTTTTCGATGTCGTTTAATGCATTTGAATCGTGATTATACACCTCACATCCTCATTTACCTATTGTTATGTGGCATGGTACTTGGAAATTCCCTACGGTATGGTGTTTCTTCTTCGATGTGGCTAGATTGCTACCTTGATTCCACCTCTATAAAGCAAGTGGAATCAAGGAGGGGAATGCATCTACCCTTGAATTGGATTCCTAGGAGTTAGATAAAAGGATTTGTGGACAATTAACAAATGTGTGTTGTAGGATGTAGTTCCTCATGTTGTGGTTTGTAGATAACTACATTGGGGGCTTTGTTCTCCCATCTTCTGAATCACTATCCTTTTATATAGTAAGGTGCATCATTTAGAGTCCTTCAACTTACATATGCACATAGAGTCATACGGGTGCTAAATTGGGGGCTAAATTTACCATATAAAATTGGACCCTCTTGAGAAAAGAGACAATTTCATGCATAATTAGACCCACTTTTGACCCCTTCAAATCATTTCCCCTTCAAAACAACATTTGTAGGCCCCTTAGACCTATTAATTTTGATCTAGAGGCCTATTTCACATGTGAAATCATATAAAACCTAACAAACAACATTTAATAGCATCATACCTTAACAACTCACTTTCAAATAGTAGTAGTGGGACCCATTCGCCACCTTGGGTGAATAAGTTCCCTTTGGTGGGACCCATTTTCCAAGGGTGGTGAATGAGTCACCTTTTGAGGGAAAGTTCAAATTTAAGCAGGAATTTAATCAATTTAACTTTTATTTCTAGTGAATTTCAGCCTCTTAGGTCTAATTAATGGGAAAACAAGATGTTTCCTATAAATACACATTTCAATTTATTTTACACAACCCTTTTGATCATTTTTCATTATCTCAAGAGCAAAAAGCATTCTACAACAAGTTTCATAAGCAAAAGTTGAAGTTTTAGGACAACAAATTAGAGTTTTTGTAGGTCTTAAAGCTAACTAATCTTGTCAAGATCCAACACTGTAAAGGGTTGATGATGGATGCCTATGGTGAATGATAAAGAAATCTAGGGTGAAGAGGTGTAATTAGCCACCAAATCATGCCTAAGGACTTGGTTTCCTATTGATTCCATCTTCCATTGTTAATCTATCTTCAGACTAAGGTTTACATTGTGTTTATTTATCATTTTCATGTCATTTTTTATCCATGTTTCATGTGATGTAAGGTTTCTAGGGTAGAGATATTGCATCCTTTCAATTATTCTTGCATGTCCTATTCTAGAGCAATAGAATAGGGTTTTGTCATGATTCAACTTTTCCTAGTCTTTAATACATCTAGGGATAGGGTTTATGTAGATTTTTCTCTATTCAAGGTTTAATTTCCTACCTAGGGGTTTTACCAAGGCAAACCCCTCATTAGATCAACTTATTTAAGCTATTTTGTAGGATTTTTCTGAGATCTGGAATAAGGTTTCCATCAAAATTGGCTATGCAGGTGTCAAGGTACAAATCTGAGTTTTGAGTTTATAGAAATCAGAAAGAGGATTGATTCACCATGCTTGGAAAATGAGTCCTACCTAAGATGAAAAATATAGTCAAATGTTGTTTCAGATCACTAACTATTAGAAAATAGGTTATGTGTAGAAAAGTCTTGATCTAGGACTGATTCGCCCAAGGTAGCGAATGAGTCCCAATCAGCCCAAGTTCAGATTTCATCAGCTTTTTAAACTATCATTCAGTCCTCTACAATCTTCCAGGTGCACACATTCTGAGAAATAGCCTTATGTTTAGTGAAAATTTGCATTTCATTTATCATTTTCATTTTTTTCATATCACACTGTGTTTTCAAACAACACATAAATCTTAGTTTGCATTCATTTTAGTTCATTTCAATTAATCAATTGTATTTAGTTAAGATCATTTACATCATATCACATTGCATACATCCTAATTTGAGTGTTGCATAAGCATTTTGGGACCTAAATCTCTCTCCTTTTAGGTGAAAAACCCTAGAAGTGCAAGAGCAAGCATTTAGGTTCCCAAAATCTATGTCACAATTATGAAGTGGTTGCATGTGTACTTGGATTAGTCAAAAGGAGGGACACTAGGTTCACTTCCTTCAATTATAGGAAGTTGTACAACTCTATTGGGAAAGACTTCTACAACTTCATATGGTACCAACTATCTAGTCTGCAATTTACTTGCATTGTCTTGATACCTGGAGTCATAAAGGAGTGCTCATTCACTAGGCTAAAACTTCTTGTCCTTTATGTACTTATCATGCCATTTTACCCTTTGATTCTACACTACCTTAGTATGATATGGGTTTATCTTTCTCATCTCATCCAAATTATTTAGCTGCATGATTCTGTCTTTTTGTGCCTTAGAGATATCCATCCCTAAGTCTAGTGTAGTCCTAAAAGTCTTATGCTCAAATTCAATGGGAATCATAGTTGTCTTCCCATATAATAACTCAAAGGGAGTGAAACCTTTGGTTGTTTTCCAGGTGATCCTATAGGCCCAAACAACTTTTTCCAGCCTATTTACCTAGTCTCTCATATGAATAGCCATTGATTTTGTCAAAATTGCCTCAATTTCTCTGTTGGTCACCTCAGATTGGTCATTGGAATAAGGGTGATAAGGAGTAGACTTCTTGTGCCTCACATTATATTCATTAACTAGTGTTGTGACAAGGGTTGATGTAAATTGAGCCCCTTGATTAGTCACTATCTCCCTTGGAACCCCATAACAAGTGAAAATTTCCTCATAAAGAAATTTTGCAACCTTATTATCTCTTGCATGCTTCATTGCTTTAACTTCAACCCACTTGGTCACATAGTTAGTGCAAACCAGGATATAGGATTTACCATTTGATGAAGGATCAATGGGTCCTACAAAATCCAATCCCCATTTATCAAATGGAGTGATTACTACTTGTGGGTAAAGGAGCATCTCATCAAATTTGGTTGGTCGGCCCATCCTTTAGCATCTCTCACACTTTCTTATATACCTGCCTACATCCTTATGAAGTGTGGGCTAGTAATATCCTATATTAAGAATCTTCACTATTGTCCTTTTGGTTGCAAAATACCCTCCACAAGGTTCATTGTGACATGCATGCAATATATCATATGTCTCATCTTCCCTTACACATCTCCTCATAACATGGTCTAGTCCAGTGTAGAACAAACAACCTGCAATCCATGAAAAGGAAAGGTTTTCTCAATGAGTAGCCTTCTCTCTTTTGGAGAGAAATGAGGAGGAACTCTCCCTGTAACCAGGTAATTAGCTATGTTAGCATACCAAGGGGTATGCATAGTGATGGAAAACAAATTTTCATTAGGGAAAGAGTTATCTATGACTTGATTATCTTCTAATGTAGTTAGTCTAGAAATAAAATCTGCTACAACATTTGTTTTTCTTGGTTTATCAACAATGGTGATGTCAAACTCCTACACCAATAACAACCATCTTGCTAGCCTGCCTAGAATGAGAGGCTTATTCATGAGGTATATTAATGTTGCATGATCTGTATGAATAAAAATTTGATACCCTGTTATGTAGTGTTTGAATTTGTTAAGGGCATAAATGGCTGCTAACATTTCTCTTTTTGTTACTGTGTAATTAAATTCAGCCCCTTACAGGTTTTTGCTAACAAAATAGATGGAATTCTCTATGGTTCCTTCTTTCTACCCCAATACTACTCCTCCAACATAGTCTAATGCATCTGTATGAATATGAAAGGGAAGTTCCCAATTAGGACCTTTGAGAATGCATTATCATAGTCCTCTATCTATTGGAATTCAACATCTTTAGTGAGGATATTGTACAATGGTGCTACCATTTTGTTGAAATCTTTGATGAAATTCCCATAGTACCCTACATGACCCAAGAAACTTCTAACATCCTTATATTTTTGAGGAATAGGTAGATTGGTAATCACTTCAATCTATGTTTGGTCTACTTGAATTCCCTTTTTAGAGATGTAGTGCCTAAGGACTACTCCTTCTTGCATCATCATGAAACATTTCTCACTATTCAATGGCTAGTTATGGTCTTCACATCTCTGTAAGACCTTCCTCAAATTCTCTAGAGCTTCTAGAAAATCAGCACCATAGGTAGTAAAATCATCCATATAAATCCCCATGCAATCATGTGATATGTCTAAAAATATACTAATGATTTCCCTTTGGAAAGTTTCAGGTGCATTACACAAGCCAAATGGAAGCACTGAGTAAGCATAAGTCCCCCATGGACAAGTAAAGGTGGTATTCTCTTGATCCTTAGGTGCAATTTGTATCTAGTTATAGCCACTGAATCCATCTAGAAAAGAAAAATGTTGCTTTCCTACAAGGGAATCCAACACTTGGTCTATGAACAAAAGGGGAAAATGGCCCTTTTTGGTGGCAGCATTGAGTTCCCTGTAATCAACACAAACTCGCCACTTCCCTCCCTTTTTGGGTACAATCACCAATGGGGACACCCACTGACTTTTTGAGATTGGGTAGATAAATCATGGGTCCAACAATTTCTAAAGTTCCCCTTTTACAATTTATCTCAATGCAGGGTTGATTCTTCTTTGTGGTTGCCTTACTGGTATGCAATCATCTCCAATATATATCCTATGAGTGTAGATATTAGGGTCCAATCCATTCATATCATGGTAGTCCCATGAAAATGCATGTTGGTGGGTCTTCAATAGATTTGTCAAAGAAAACTGTTGTGCAGTTTTCATACACACGCCCTACTGAAAGTAGAGAACCTCTTTCATTTTGGTTTTGGTTTCCCGACACTTTCTTTTTTGTTGTTTTGTCTTACTTAGGCATGTGCTTAAAATGTTTATTTTGAAAGCCTAAGTGTTTTCCCCAGGTTATTCATTGAAAATCTTAAGTTCTGGACAAATTTTGGGTTTTTACCTAGATTCAGGATTTTCTACCCTGTCAGATTTTCCTGGATCCTGCTTCTTCTCTGGCTGGACCATTATTGTCCAGGGATTTTCAATGTTCATGGATTTCTGTGTGGGCTGGATTTTCCCAGATTCCACCCTATTGTTGAATTTCTTAGATTCCTTCTCTGGTTGTCTTATCAATTGTATTAATGGCTTCGTACGTACTTTGAAGGCTAGATTTTACTTGGTTTCTGGGATCCTTTGTGTCATTATGCTTACTATTTTCCATCGTTTGAGCTTAGGAGTGCTTTCCTGCGATTGATTTACTTCGTTTTGGGGCATTTTGGTTTGAATTGATTGATTTGGTGGATGTTTCTTGTGTGTTCTTGCCTCTATTCTTTATGGGTGCCGCTCTTCACATTTGTTGGTTCTTGGATCAATTGATGCTTTATAATGGTATGTGTCTGATTTCCCTGCCTTTGATTAAAAATTATGTATGGAACATTGGTCTTGTGAGAGCTTGTGGGATTTGAATTCCTAAATATTTAGATGTTTCATAACTAGGGTTACGTAGTGATTGATTAATTTATGTTCCCTCAAGTAATCTTTGAGTCCGTTGGCCTATTTGCATTTAGTAAACTTATTTGAGAATCATGATGTCCTTTTCCCCTAGCATGTTGTCAGCATTTGAATTGTTGCAATTGTGAAGCTCACCTATGCTTCAATGGCAGATGCATGAGGTTTGAAACCTAGGGTAGGGACATGTCAGGTTATTTCATCTTAAAATGGGCCTGAAATGCAAATAAAAATCTATAGGAGGTTCATCCCTGACTTGTCCTGAGTTGAACTTGTAAAATTCGTGATTGATTTGGCATCTGAGTAAAATCATGACTATCCACCCCTTTCGAGTTTTCTTTGCTATGACTGTATCATTTCTCACATCGAAGGAGTCTCATGTGTCAGTTGGTGAGACAAAGAGGATTCGCTGAGACCCCACCCCGAAAGAATGTCTCTCATCGACATGCATTTTCATATTCAAATTTGGCAAGACAAGCCCTAGTCGGCAGGAGGTCATAACGGAATCCATTGGTTATGTTGATACTCATTTTTTTTGCTAAGACATTCATTCTTCACTGAGACCTTTCAGTGAGATCACAACTCTCGCCGAGACTCTTGCTTTCAGCGTGACATTATACCGATGGGATTCTATGTTGGCAAAACATTACATAGTCACTAGGACCCCTGGCTAAACTCAAGATGTTATACCAAAAACCTTCCTAGGTTCATTTGTGTTCGATGTGATAGTGTCTTTCTCACACCGAAGGTCTCTCATGTTCTATCGCTAGTCGGTGAGACTAAGAAAATTTGCTAAGACCTTACCCCGACTACTTGCTGGTCA
Organism: Sequoia sempervirens; assembly: GCA_007258455.2. Classification (NCBI taxonomy): domain Eukaryota; kingdom Viridiplantae; phylum Streptophyta; class Pinopsida; order Cupressales; family Cupressaceae; genus Sequoia; species Sequoia sempervirens. The sequence continues at coordinate 148,174,231 of VDFB02379711.1, read as the reverse complement.
CATCGATGCATTTATCACGAATTAGCAAGACACCTCAAATTCACGAAGACTTCATATCGAAAACTCTTGTCAGACAAAAGTATTCACTGGACCCCGATTGTCAGTGAGACCGAAGTAGTTCACCATGACTTCACCCCGAAGGAGATCTCTCATCAACATGATTTCCTCATCGACGGTCGGCAAGACATGCCCCCCTTAGTGTGACCTTATTTTGAATGAACTTTGTCTGGCCAAGAGATATGCTTTTATACTTGTTGTCTCAGAACGTCGCCCTATCTATGGATTTTCGCTGAGTCTGGATTTCCCTAAAATCCAGTGTCTCCCTGATCTTCCAAAATCCCTTCTCTGGCCCGTTCTTTGTGGGAATCCATCTTTGGCGGATTTTCCTGAAATGTGATCAATCGTAAAGAAATATGGAATAGCATGATGTGTTAGTGATTTTCGATGCATTTTATGATGTATTCATGTTGTCTTATGATCTCCCATGTGGTTTATTGATGAAAAATGATTAGGTTTAATGGCTAAGTAGGTGTTTCCTGGCTTTCTCATTGGAATCTGATTGGCCTGTAATTTCTCGAAATTCCTCTCTGGCTCAGATTCCGCAGATGGTCTGGAAACCCAAAATTTGTTGTGTTCCTCCCACATAAGTTTTAATAACACCCTAACTATATGAGATTCACTCTAATGATGTATTGATGAATTAACCTCACTCTCCTGTGGTTTTTATTGTGATTTCCATATTGATGTAGGCTGAATCTAGCAAGGTGGCAGCTGGGTCCTCAATGTCTGATGCAGAAAGGATCAAGATGGACATCAAGAGCAAGGTCCCTTAGAGTAAGGTCACTTCTATTTGGTCAAAGGTGACTAATACAAACATTGGAAAATGGGACTATGAAGAGTTCAAAGAAAGAATGGTAGCTAAAGATCTTCCTTCAGTGGCCAGAAGAATGAAGGAGTCAGGATTGGCACATGTGGCTGGCTTCCCTTCAATAGTGCAGTGCTATGAGCTCATCCTAGAATGTGCTAGACAATATGACTAGGACACACAAAGGATTATCAGTCCTCAGGGGAGAGTAATAGCAAATCTGAACCCTGTCGCCATCGCTCAAGCCTTCGAAATTCCAGACAGGTCTCATGTGGTGGCATTCAACATGGGATCCACCAAGGGATTCTACGAAGAACAAACTATGAAATCTTAGCAACTCATCAACTCTTGGTTAGAGAAGCCTAAGTCTCATTATTCTAAATTGCCCAAGCAGCTTTTCAGAATAAAGTTCAAGAAAGAGTATTATGACGCCATCACTCTTCTTAGTAGAGTGCTTGGATTAGGGAATGTAGGGGTGTTTGAGAATTGGATGTTCCATACCATTGTGAGGATGGAGTAGGAATTGATTGATTATCATTGGGGTGGTTTGATTAGCAGAGTGCTCCATGAATAGTTATCTAATGTATTACAGACCAAGACCTTCACAATGACTTCATATCTAATCTATGTGCTCACAAGGTTCCATCCCTATAAAGGATTGGATACCAAGGGAATTTTTGGGCAGGATGTTATTTACGAAGTTTTCCCTTAGTTGCATTTGGAAGGTTCAAATCATAGAAGGGCGAATGATGCATTCACTATGTATATCACCAAAATGCTTCAGGGCAAAGAGCATGTCAGGATCTCAAACCGGGCTAAAGAACTCATCAAGAAATATGGAGCATGGTTTATTCAGTTCCCAACCTTCTCCTACATACAAATTGATGGCTGCCAGAAAGCCCCATACAGACTCCTAAGGTATCCCACTGATCATGTTATATTGTTGGAAGTCACTAGGCAGATTTGTGACTTTGATGCCATTGTCAAGAAGCACAAACATAAGAATGGATTTGGTGGAGACTTCCCCTTGAGGATTGGCACTGGAGAGGTTTGTCCTTCCATTGGTTCCACCCAAGCTTCAGAGGAAGAATTGAGTGCCCTCGGTCTATCTCTTCATTCTAGGAGATCAAGGTTTGATATTATAGGAGAGGCTCAAAAGAAGGCCAGTTTGGAATATATCCATAAGGTAAACTTAGAGAACTATTGGGCCAACTACAGTGATGAATACGAGGTCAGAAAGAAGAAATTCTCTCGGCTTCCGGTGGAAGCAGTCTAATTGTACAATGTGAGGGTAGTCCCTGATCAATTGGAAGATGATGGAAACTTGATCCAAGATCATGCCTATGAAGCAGTGAAAGATAGGCCTATTGGTGACATAGACTAGTTAGAGGAAGAGAAGACAAAATTGAAACAATTGATGGATCCAATTCTTAAAGTTACCAAAATGTAGCTCAAGCATACTATCTGGAAATTGGAGAATGAGGGAGTGAAATGCACCTACAACCTGATGGGAGATCTAGATTCTCACTCCACTTCTGAGGAGTCCATAGAGTTGCAGGATCCTAAGGGCAAGGGTAAGTTGGATTCCCCACTCAAAATGAAGATTAAAGGTGTACAAGAAATAGAGGTCTAGGGAGCAGAAAAATAGAGGAAGCCAAAGGCTAAGAAGAGGACAAGGACTAAGAAGTCTGAGTAGAAAGAGACTAAAAAATAGAATCCTGAGGCTGGTGATCCTGTGCCCAAAAGAAGAAGAATTATAAAATTTTCAAAAAAGGATAGCCCTAAGGAAGGAGAAGAGGAGGTTCCTCTGCCAGTGGTGGATGTTGAAATTTCAAGGGAGAAGTCCAAAGTATATACAAGGAGGTCTAGGACTCCTTCTCCCAGGGACAATGTGCCTAGGACCAACCTTCCTCCAGTTGTTTCTCATGATAAGCAGCATGATGATGTGCCTCCCGCTCACGAAGCTCAAAGCAAACCTGGTGAGCCAGATACTGAAAGTGAAGAATTCCATGTGGGTGATCCCCACAGTGTAGAGGTAGAAATTGAAAATATAATGCAATCCCCTATGGTTGTACATGCGGATTCTCCTATTAGAGCTGAGGCAGTTGAATATCCTCCAAGTGAGGTAGAGGCAGTGAATGATCCATCACTTGGACAGAAGGAGGAACGGGTTGAAGAGGAAGAAAGTAAGATAGATGAAACTCTTGATGAACATAATTTGAATGAGGAGGCACCTAAGGGTCAACAATAAGAGGAAAAATAGGTTGAGGTGCAATTGGAGCCCGCTGTCCCGAAGTGGCTAAACAAAGTGATAAGGAGGAAGCAGGTTGTTGTGGAGGACAGTCCACTGAATTGGGATGCACTACTAGCCAAAATTGGAAAAGATAAAGGTAGGAAGAAGGCTAGGGTGATCTCGAGGATTGAAAGAGATGAAGCTCATGATCGAGTTGTTCACATTGCCACCCCTGCTCTAGATAAAAATAGAGATGATGTGGTCAGAGAAGACTATAATATTCAGACTTTCAATCTAGGGCCTACATTGGTTGAGCAGGATATTGAAGACTATGAGGTCTCCAGTACAGTTATTGTGGATAGATTAAGAAAGGAAATGAAAACCAAGTAGGAGCTGAAGAGAGAAAATGAGAATCTCAAGAGTTGCTTGGAGGAATTAATGAGGCCACTGTAGTCCATTAATCCTTCTTCCTCTGCTGCAAATCCTCTACCTCAAGAGACCATCACTGAGCTGGAAAAGATGAAAGCTTCCACCCATGCCACTACGAATTGGTTGCAAAGGGTGCAAATAAAGGGTGATGAAGCTATTAAGGAGATTTTATCAACTAGGAAGAATGTTGTCATGACAACTAAATGGTTGAAACAGGTGTTGGCAGAAGATAAAGAGGATACGAATCTTCTTCTGTAGAAAACTAGGACTATAATGGAATACACCTAGGATAGGTTGGTAAGTGACAGGATTCTTCCTTCCTCTAGAGCTGCCGAGCCATGGGAGTGGTATGAAATGTTGCAGATTAGGCAGAAGGTGTTGAAAAAGGTTTACAAGCAAAGAAGGCACATTGACGACACCCTAGCTAGTGTCTACAATGGATCCATTGCCTTCTTTGAAATAATGACAGGAAGTAGGAAGGTTGCTCCCAAGTATTTGAACCTCAAGTAGTTGAGAGAATGGTGGCATGAAATATATGCACCACTTGATGATGGGTCTGTTTCTGAGCACCAGCTGGTTGACGTGGTTGTCTACCTTGCAATTATTGACAAATACCTAACGTATAAGGTAGACTGGGATAGGTCGGTCAAACAGTCAAGAGAAGAGATTGTGTCTATTGGGAATCAACTTAGGGTTTTTCCTTTGCCACCTGTGGCCGACTTGGATGCGGCGTTCTTGAAGGTACATGAAGAGCCAAATCAGAGCAAAGATAGTAGGGAAGGGAGCTAATGATAGGATGTGGCATGATTTGTGCTTCCCTATTATCTTCCTATGCATCGTCTGAGCTGAATTACGGATCCTGGGCTGACTTTGATGGAACATGCATTTATTGCTTATTTGACTGATTTCAAGTTTTTCTTGGTAGAGTGGTTGTGCCTTTAATGTTGCGGAGCTTTTGCTGGGCCAACAGGTTTTCTGGGGAATTCTATATATTGGGCATTTCACCTCTTTGTACAGGGTTAGAAATAGTTAGAAGGTTAGAATTTGTAACTAGAATATAGGATAGAGCTAGTTAGAAGTAGAGTAAGTTAGCAAGTAGTTTCTCTCAAGAAAATGTTGTAACAGAAAGTTGGAATTGTTGATATAGTAAACAATTTGAATACAAGAAATGACATTGTGATTTGGTGCCATACTTGTTTTCTTTGTTTTTGCATGGTTCTTGTTATTCCATCTTTAAAGTTGCTTTGAGAAGGTTAATGTTTAGATTAGATTCGATTCAATAATGTTTGTGATCTGATACTTTAATGTTGCAGCAATCCTTCAGTCCATACTTTTCGCAACCAACTGATTGTTAGTTGCTTTGCAAAGTTAGCCTGGACTTAATATTTTGTGTGCTTAAGCTCAATTGTGAGGATTTGTTTGTTTCAACTGCAATAGGGTTGTTGAACGAATGCTCATGATTTGAAAATCTTAACACCTCAGAAGATCACACTATTTTTTGTAAGATTGCAAATTTATCTGGGTCGAGTAGAGAAAAGTTTTGAAGGATTGGTCCATTTCAAGCGTTGGTTATTTTCATTATTAATCTTAGAAGTAGTGTTAAGTTTAGAAATCTCTTTGAAACCCCTTTTTCTTTTTTTCTATTTCTTTGATTATTGGGTTAAATATAGGATTAAAGTATCAATATATTGTTAAATTTGGTAAATTTCAATTCAGTAGTTTTCTTGTAGTAAGGTCCCATTGTGATTACTAGCATTTTCACATTTTATCACTGAGTTGTTTACGCATTGTCAAGACCTAACATTAGAGACCTTAGGGTTATCTCTTGAGGATTGTTGATAGAGATTTACCTTTCAAGAGAGATAGGATATTGTGTCTTTTATGTGTTGTGCAGAAAACACCATCAACAGTGTTGGTGCTAGAAGGAGGGCCTAAATAATCAAGCTGGATCAATTTTTGAATGCCATCTCTCCTAAGAGATTCAGAAGAAGAACAAGATCTGCTCCAGGAGAGGAAGAATTTTGAGAGTTACCGGACCCTACTAGGTCTAGAAGGGCCAACAAAAGAGGGTCATCATCATCCCATCCACCCCCCTCATCTCCATCATCCCCATCTTCATCAAGTTCATCTGGGTCTGAGGCCATTCCCAGTCCACAACCTCGGCCAGTCACAAATCAGCCATTACCACCCCCACCTCCACCAATGGATTTCTTGGCGACCAACGCATCTCCATTGAGTTTTTCCATTTACAATGTCATGCCCAAAAACCCTGAACACTTTTGTTCAAAATTCCATATCAATGATCCAAATGGAACTGCTGAGGAGCACATCAAGATCTTTTAGATTGGCCTTAAAGATAGAGGGATAAACCATGAGGATGTAGCATGTAGGTTATTTCCTTATTCACTAGGGGAAGATGCATTCTATCGGTACAACCATTTACCTACTGGATCTATCCAACATTGGACTAAGTTAGAAGCTGCCTTTTGTAGAAGTTTTGAATCCCCATTAGTTCTAATGAGCTTTACTGTCAGTTTACTAATGTGAAGAGAGAGGTCAATGAGCCCATAGGATCTTTCAACAATAGGTTTCATCGTGCTTATACCCGACTACAGACCCCTTATGCCATTGATGAACCCACTGCTCTAGAAGTTTATTATGAGGGACTTGATAGTTTGACAGCTACTTTCATGAAGTGGAGTAATAATCCTCCTGCTAGTTTGCTTGATGCATATGCAGAAGTTGTAAAAGTTAGCACTAATCTAAGACAACATCTATCTGGGCCTTTACCCTCCTTAGGACTTGTTGCTCACCCTAGACAAGTTCCAGCTCTCAACCAGGCCCTTGCCAACCATACCCCGATCATGAATCCATTACCTCAATTGCCTCCGGTAACTCACCCAGGACCTCCTATAGGACAAATGTTATCCACGATTAGTTACCCCCAACAAAATGTGAATCAACCCCTACATACCCCACCTCATGCTAGTTATCCTTCCTACCTACAAAATTCTGAAGTCTTGAACAAGTCACTAAATGCCAATGCTGCAGTAGGGTACTCCCAAAATAATGTGAATCAACCTTCATATAGTAATCCTGACAAGGAAAGGTTGGATGAATTGTCTGAACAAATAAAGAAGCTAAATATGGAGGTGACCTACTTGAGGAATTAGAATAGTCAGTTACAAGCTGCTCAGAGAAACATGTAGTCCAATCAGAATAGAGAGAACCCACAAGGACATAACTTTGATAGAGAGCAACGTCAGGATTGAGGATACTACAATGATAGAGGATATAACCAAGACCGAGGGTATAACAATGATAGAGGATTTAACATGATATGGGATATAATAATGACAGAAGATAGAATTATGATAAAGGACAATCATCAAGTTGGAACTTTGACAGAGGACCAGGTCGTGGACAAGGTTTCGAGAGGAGGCAGCCATCAGGATAGAACAGGACATGGAACACGGGGCCCAACAATGGAGGATTCCCCACCCCATTAGATCAACCAATCAGTCAACCTATTAATCAATCTTCCATTCAACTAGTCAATCAAGAGAAGCCTCCTAGTGGTGTATATCTAGCTGAGGTTGCCTTATTAGGGTGGTGTAGGCTCCACAAGACTAGTCAACATTCTCAGTTAGACTGTCAAGAATTCCAAACAACAGCCTCAATCATTCAGTATGAAGTGGAGAACAATACAAGCTATCAGGAAATTGTACCCTCTATTCCTTATGATTCGCCAGTGTTGGTATTAAACCATGCTCCTTTTCTACAAAGTGAGGAGAATGTACCCAAAGAAGAATCTGTCCGGGTAAAGGACGAAGCAGACCAAGTGTGCAATGGAGATGAAATGATACAATTATTTGATGAGAATATGGTGAATGATAATGGTCCCAGGGATGAAGAGGAAGCTTATGTTGAAGAAGTGCAGACCTTTCAGAGACCTGTCAAAAGGTATGACCTAAGGGAATTGCCACATAGATGCCCACAAGCTGGAGGCCCCTTCACTACTTCCATTCCACCTAATAATTAGGGTGGAGAGATTTGGTGTTTAGGCTAGGTATTTCCCTAAAACTACTGCCAATTCCCCTGAGGTTGTTTCCATTGGGGTGGAGAGTTTTGGTGATTAGACTAGGTATTTGGAGGGTTATTCCAAGGCACAAGTGGATATCGTCCATAATTGGATGGATATGGGGGTTGTCATTGGTTACCAGATGAATAAGAATTGAAATATGGCCTAGCAAAAGATAATGGATCTGGTGGCCTACCTTGTCTTGGAGCCCATGGCCTCCTTTTTTTAATGTAGTATACTTAATCATCTTCACCTTGGACTAGCTTGAATTCAGGTGGAATCTGCTTGTCAATATTAGCTACCATTTTGCATCTACAATCCTTCTTTTGTCTACAGTGAGGGAAATATTCTGCCAACATTGCATCAGCCTCCTCATGTGTCTTCTTTGATTGGAGTGTATCCAGCTGAGTAGCCAGATTATTTATGATGTCTTGCTTGAATTATACCAACAAGTGAGTAATCTCCATCCTTGAAACTCCATTGTTCGATGATTTACCCATAGAGGATTGGTAACCTCTTCCCTTCTTTGAAGTTTCCCTAGAATAATTTTGATATATCTTATTGATATCATTCCAAGGAACTTGAGTGATATCTCCTCCTCATATCAGGTCCAAAGCATCAGTGTAGCTCTCAATGGTCCCTCTAAGCAAGAGGAGATTTTGAGACTCCTCATTGATTAAATGATGTGGAGATTTTTGTAGAAAAAACAAAAACCTTGAAATGCAATCCTCCAAACTCTCATCTTCCTTCTACTACATCCTGAAGATGTTATCTCCTCTCATGTCACTGCCCCTGCAATATTCTTTGTACTTCTCAAGAAAATTTGTTTTCATGTCATTCCAAGTTTCCACGGTATTCCTACCTAAGATCATAAATCATCTTAATGCAACTTCTTTCAAGGTGGTAGGAAAAAAATTAAGCCTATGAGCATCAGTGGTGTAGTCATAACTTCTACAGAGGATATCAAACTCAAACAAGAAAGTGTCAGGGTCTTCTATAACAATTCCATAAAACTTAGGAAGGACTAAAGCAGGGATGTTCTTGAGGTTGTCAACTTCATTCTAATAAGTAATAGGAAATGGGAAATATGGATGGTTTGGTCTATTTCTATTGCTATTCTCATTATTCTCATCACCCATGGTTTCTTAATGAAGTTCCAAAGAAAAGGGATGCTCAATAAAATTTTGGTCTTTAGAGCAAATGCCATAACTGTTTAGATTGGGAATTGCATGAGAAAAAGGGGGTGATTCTTCTTCATCATCATCTCTTGGAAGATTTTGATGCTCAACTAGTTGGAATGGATTAGGTTCATTAGGAAGGAATCTCCCATGAGCATCTCTCCTCCCTCCTTTATGCATGCAGTATCAACTCAATATCAGCCATCTCACACAAATAATTGGTAAAAGAATAGTGGGTCATTACTTTCCTAAATGAGGGTTATACTAAGAGAAAACTTTTATAAAGGCTACAACAAGAAAGAAACTATCAATGACTCCAAAGAACTTCCTAGTTTGACACCATCCCCAACAATGGTGCCAAAAATGTTGGCCTCCTCTAATGGTTTAATAACTAAGCCTTTAGGGCTATGACTTAGAGATTGAACATCTTCACTAAGTAGCTATCTCACTCATCATGAAGGTTCATTTCACTTGTCAACCCAAGGACATAAACATGAAATGGGTCAGCACTGTATGTGCACTACGACTTCATTGCAATCATCCATAAACTAGGAAAGAAACAGTAATGGAAATAAAGTGTTCAAAGTAATTCAACTTAAACACTTAGCATCAATCAACATCTACACTAAGTATTAACAACTAGACTGGAAATGAAAGATAGAAATGATAATCTCAACAAACAAATAGGAAACTACTTTGTCTTCCTTGGCTACAGGAACATACACATAATAGAATTTCAGTGGCTACAAGAACAGATAGTTGTTGAAGTTGAAACTAACTTCTAAACTAATAGATGGAATTCTCACCAAGTAGGCCCCCTTGGATGAGTCTCCCTTACACTAACTCAATGCAACAACTCAAAATATCATATTATTCCTTGAAATCATAAGTACATCTTAGCAATAAAATTGTAAAACTGGAAAACGCGAGTACAAACTCAAACTATCACACCTTATCAAAAGGAGTATCTGACCATTATTTATAGGGAGAAAACTACTAACTATCCCTAACTACCTAGGCAGTTGACTCCATCAAAATAGGAGGATGCCACTTATTGAAAGCATAGAAAAAGATGGAGGCAGTTATGTGTGCACTAAATTGGTCAAAGTAGACTCGCTTCAATGGGAATCTATCACAAAACACTCCCTATATTTTCTCAAAAAAAAATGATCATTAAAAAAGGTGGTTACATTCTTTTATTTGAATTAGGAATTTCCCTCCATGAGAGTTTCCCCGCTTTTAGTTCTTAGTGATCAGCTTCATGACTTCTTGATAACCGACCAACTGGCAAGAATTTCTCCCACATAGCAGAATTTACTGACATCATAATTTTAGTGGAAACCTATAAAATAGCATTAGCACACACAAAAAAATGTATATCTATAATTACCTCAATAACATTCATCCAACCACTAGTAAATTCAACATAGATAATTCTCATGGCATGATAATATCATTGAAGTCACAAAGATAAAGCTTATGTCCAAAGTCTATGGTTTTAAGGAAAATATCAACAACCAAGTGTCAAATTCTAGGATAGCAACAACAAATATGTAATGGATCATATCAAAATTGATCCATTAATTGAGCTCATCAACACTTATGCATTAATATATTTCAATATCTGAGTTGTGTCAAGTTAAGCTGAGCTTTTGATGAAACTCTGTGTGAAAACAACAGTATAGGTTCTAGGAAATAACATTAGGTGCATCACCATAGGGGTTTAGTTTTCTTTTCTTTTCATGTTTGTTTCTCCCCTTTTCCCAACAAGAAATATTTTAGGTGACACCAAAAGAGAAGCCATCCCATAATCTAGAGGTCTACTTTCACAATAGGATACCCACATCCTAAAAGTAGTCCCATATTGCTCCAAATTTGCTAAGTTCTTTCACAACTTGGAAGAGGGGTGAAAATTTGGATGGTTAAAAATAGGTTTGGATATGAACTTGACTCTTGATATGGATATGGGAAAAAATTCTTAGGGAATATTGAACAAGGAATTCAAGTCCCTATCCATTTTAAGCCACGACAGTGCTATCTGGGCTCGATATGCTCTATTGAATGGTCTAAGCAAAAACCTTGGTGGAGAATTAACATGATTTGAGCCAAGCCATTGAGCTTGGTCCATCCTAAGTTAATAGAGGAAAGGGAGTAGGTTGACAAACTCCCTCTAGATGTCTTCTCTTTGGACGAAGCACTGGAGGAATTCCTAGGTGGCTATTCCCTGTTGCCTTCTTTTCATCACAAGAGACAATTCCCATATTTCTTGCATAAACAAGCGTACTTTGGAGAATTTGTCTTGAGTATTGATGAGGAAGACCCTCTATCTAATGTTAGTAATGATGTTCCAATATCTCTTGAATATCGTAGTTCTCTCCTTAAAGGAGATACTACTAAGGTCTCTATGGATCCTAAATCCTCAAGAAAAGTAATCAAGATTAGGAAGTGTCTCTCTTAAGAGGAAGTAGATGAACATTTCAATATCTTTCATTCTCATCTTGATATCTTTGCTTGGATGTACAAGGATATTCCTGGTATTGACAAGTCTATAGTAGTTAACAATATTGTCCTATGTCCCGAAGCCAAGCCGGTTAAGCAAAAAAATTGAAAGATCAATCCCAAGGTGGCATTGAAGGTCAAGACTGAGATAGAAAAGTTGTTGAAATTAGGCTTTATCTATCTAATTGACTACTCCCCTTGTATTTTGAATATAGTCTATGTTAGTAATCCTAATGGTCATATTTGTATATGTATTGACTTTTGAGATCTAATAAGGCTTCTCTTAAGGTTGATTTTCCATTGCCTAATATAGATATATTATGGACTTGATTGTAGGCCATGCATTATTATATTTTATTGATGGCTTCTTGGGTTACAATTAGATTCATATCAACCTAGAGGATCAATACAAGATAGCCTTCACTACCCCTTGGGGTACTTTTTGTTATGTGGTAATTCCCTTTGGGTTAAAGAATGCGGGAGCAACTTACCAACGGGTGATGACCCTGATATTTCACAATTTTATTCATAAGATCTTAGAAGACTATGTTGATGACATCTTGGAAAAATTGATAACACATCAAGATCATGTGAAGAACCTTCATCCTATCTTCAAAAGGCTTTGACTCTATAAGATGAGACTCAACCCCCATAAGTGTGTTTTCGGCATGGATGTCAGAAAGCTTTTGGGGTTCATAGTTTCTCATTGTGGAATCGAGGTTGACACAAATTAAATTGATGTCATTGTTAACATGCCTCCACTAAGGAATATCATTGAGTTGTAAAGTTTACAAGGGAAGATTCAGGTGATTTATAGATTTATATCTCAATTGGTTGATCATACCCTTCCTTTCACTCGTTTATTGAAAAAATATGTTTGCTTCATATGGGATGAGGAGTGCCAGGAAGCCTTTGAGTTAATCAAAGCTTATTTGGCTAATCCTCCCATATTGATGTCAACTATGCAAGATAGACCCCTTTTTGCTTTACCTTCCTACGTCACCATATGCCTTGGCAGCTTTGTTGGCTCAATATGATGATGCAGGGAAAGAGTGAGTGATCTACTACATCAGTCATGTTCTAGTCGATTATGAAACTCGCTATTTATTTATAGAGAAGCAATGCATTGCTCTCATCTCTGCTACTCAAGAGTTGATATACACTACCTTCTCCATGCCAAAACACATGTCATAGTGAAAATGGATCTCTTAAAACATTTTTTCTCTAGCGCTAACCTTGCAGGGAGATTAGCAAAATGGGTTATGTTGCTTTCTTAGTTCAATATAAAGTTCATTACTTAGAAGTCAATAAAGGGACAAGTGATTGTCGATCAATTATTAGACACCCTGTCATCTTATTCCTTCTCAGTGTTGGATGTATTCCATGGTGAGAATATTTTCACAGTCAATTACAAGCTTGAATGGAAGATATATTTTGATGGATTGAGGTGTCAAATTAGTTCTAGAGTAGGTGTGGTCTTAATATCCATCAAAGGTAAACTAGTCCCTCTATCCTTTTGATTAGATTTTACTTGCACCAATAACATTGTTGAGTACGAAGCTCTTATTGTTGGCTTGTGTGTCACGAATGCACTAAGAATCAAACATCTCTATCTACTAGGTGATTCTAAGCTCATTGTGAATCAAATTATGGGAACCTATCAAGCTAAACAAAGTAAGTTGATCCAATACTGAGACCTTGCTTTGTCCTTGCTTAATTGATTCTCCTCTTTCACAACAGACAATGTCCCTGGGAGAGAAAATAGACATGTCAATTCCATGACAAGTGTTGTTTCCTTGGTGCCTTTAGAAGAGGATACAAAATAATAACACTTCGTGGTTCAAGTCCTACAAATCCCTTCGATTTTTTATCAACCTAAATCTGATTCTTTTGTGTGTTCTCATATAGACTTGGGATAATTCTTTTCTAATATCTATAATTATTTAAAGCCTAGAAAATTTCTCGATGATGTGAAAAAAAATGATCGCACTCATATATGAAATATTTCCGCATGTTATGTAATTTTATTTGATGTTCTTTACTAAAAATCATATAATGGCTTGCTTCTCAGTTGTCTCACTAAAGTAGAAATACCCCTTGCCCTTAAGCAAACCCATTCGAGCTTCGAGGATGGGCACTTTGGTGGTAGATCCCTAGCAAGAAGATTGATACACATGGGGTACTATTGGAAAATGATGGAACAAGATTCCTTTGATTTTGTTAAAAAGTGCCTTCAATGTCAATAGCACAATCGTCTTATTCATGCACCTACTCAAGAGTTACAAAATCAAAACTATCCTTGGCCATTCACAAAATGGAGGTTGGATATCATTGGAAAAATATCACCTCCTTCTTTCAAGGGACCTACCTTTATTATTACCACTACAGATTACTTCACGAAATGGGTCGAAGCTATTCCACTATGATCCATAAACGTTGAAGCTATCTATAACTTTCTTATGAGCAACATTATTTCTCATTTTGGATTTCCTGCTACACTTGTTTCTAACAATGGTACACCATTCAAGAACAAGGAAGTAAATCAGTTCTTAGAAAAGTTTTATATCCAAAATAAGTTTTCTATGTCATACTATCCACAATTCAATGGTCAAGTGGAAGTGTCTAATAGAACTCTTGAGCTCATCCTTCATAAAACAATTAATAAACATGGTAAGGATTGACATATTCAATTAATGTACGCTTTGTGGGCCTATCGCACAAGTGTCTATATAATGACAAGAACAATGCCTTACAACCTCGAGTATGGTGTCGAAGCTATCATGCCTTTAGAGTTGGAAATTTCATCTTTACGAGTTCCCTTAAAGGGTTAATTGATGATGAAACCTACTAAGTTAATCATTTGCATCAACTAAAGATGCTCGATGAGAACCGATTATAGGTGCTTGACCATCTTAAAGCTTATCAACAATCATTATCAAGATAATATAATCAAAGTGTGCTTCCTAGGACCTTTAAACTCAGGGACCTGGCTCTCTATAAAAACTAGTGAGATGTAAATTCATCGCCTGATCAGAGAGGGAAATTTAGTCCTAACTAGTTATTCCCTTACATTGTGATCTTCATGTATGGTTCAAGCGCTTATGGATTATCATCTATAGATGGGATGTCTCTAAAAGATCTTGTTAATGTGATGCATCTTCATCAAAATTATGTGTAATGTTCCATGTGTCATCTGTGTGGTTTTCTCTCTATGAAAGGGTAGTAGCACTACATATATTGACATTGTTCATTAACGCATTATGATTTTTTTTTGTGTTATGATATGACCACGTGTGTGTTATACCACTACAACAAAATAGGCAATTAGCACCTAGAATAGCACCAGATTTTAGTGTATTTGAGTTCATGAATTGGGAACTTCTATTGGTGCAAAAATCAATGCAAAATGGGATGTTCACTTCAACGCCAGATTTAGCATCAGATTTAGCACCAGTTTTTTATTGCTTCTAGTTTGGCTTCTGATTTTGCTTCTAGTTTTGATTCTAGTTTTGCTTCTTGTGTTGCTTCCATGTTTGCTTCCATTTTTGCTTTGGGTTTTTCTTTTGGTTTTGCTTCCAATTTTGCTTCTGATTTTGCTTCCATTTTTTGTTCTAATTTTACTTCTAGTTTTTCTTTCAAGATTGCTTTTGGCTTGCTTCTAGTTTGGCTTCAATTGTTGCTTCCTTTTTTTCTTCTAAAAATGATTCTTGTTTTGCTTCCATTTATTAATTTAATATGTTTTATTTCAATTTACTTAGTTAAATATATCATGCCTCTTAAATAACTCATATGATTATAGAGTAAGTAAATTAAATAATATGTTTTATTTCAATTTCATTAATTAAATATAGCATGCCTCTTAAATAATTCATATGATTATAGAGTAGGTAATTTAATTATTTAACTCATATGATTAAATGACAACATAATTATTAATAACATGATCATCATTTATGATTAAAACAAGTGAGTCAAATATCTATATAAGTAGATCAAAACAAGTGATTAAAACAAGTGAGTCAAATATGCCACTAGATTAATAACATGTCAAAATGATACATGTACAATAGTCAAAATAAGTCAAAATGACACATGTACAAATGATATAAGTAAAAATGATAAATTATATAACTCAAAATGGTACAATTCAAAATGATACATGTCTAAATGATATATTTCAAAATGATACAACTCAATAATATGGTATTGCTAGCCATGAAAATGATACATATGATAGTAACCATGAAAAGAGGCATCATAATGATATATCGGCAATGATCCATGATGCAATCTATATGATCATGAATATCACTAGCTACTACCAACAAGTGCCTCATCAGTATCATCACCATCGTGATCATCATCGTCGTCGTCAGCATCATCATCATCAACCTCGGTGTCTTTTGTATCTGTGTCATCATCATCATCTTCCATGTGATCTATACTAGAACCAACATATTTTGGATCTATATATCATGAGGATCATCTTGATCTTCTAGAAGACCTGTGTTATGCAAAAAAAACATTTAAAATGAAAAACTATTATTTATTTCATGCAATAATTTATTTTTCTATTATATATCTAATATTACAACATGTGAAATGAAACCATAATCATATTACATCATATCAAAGTGCACATACCATAATAAAATTTCATAAAAGTTACAGCTAATATGTCATTCTAGTGATGTAAAACATGCAACAATTCTAATAAATGTTAGTAAAATATGCTAGAATTTGGTGGAAGAGGAAGACAGATGACTAGAACTCTAGATGCCCATCATAATGAATTTTAGTATTCAACCATGAGAGCAAAAGAGATCTGATATCATATATCAAAACAATAAGCATGCATTCTTCCAGCAACAGAGAAGGAGATGATTACTTTGCTTCATTTTTATTTGCATAACCATATCATGGTGTGAACCAAGAAGACCAAGGATGTCCAGTTTTATGTGGATGTAATGGATGTGGTCCAAACTTTAGGATGGGCAAGAAGGTCAATGTATGATCTTGATGAAATTGAGGGAAAATAGCAAGAGAGGGATAGGAAAAATAAAATCAATGCAAAGTTTCAAGGATTTTTCAAGTGAGTAATAGAGCTATGGGATCAGCCTCATCTAAAATATTTTGAACTAGATTTTGATATACCATTTAGAATAAAACATCAATAATGAGAACATTAACAAAAAATAAAAATTGAATAATACATAATCTATGTTGTAAAGTTAAAAAGTCTTACAAAAATACATATAAAACTCAAAAACATTTTCCATTTGTTCTCTAAAGTTTAGTCCAATCAACCAAAGCAAGAAACATATATCTTATTACTATTTAAATCAAAAGAAGATATCTGATATACAATCAAAACATCAACATATGAGCTAATTTGTTAAAGTACATGTTCTCCTCTAAGTACTGATTCCTTGATAAACTCAATTTGGTCCTCAAATGCATACCTGTCACAAGTTTCAAAGGAATCTATCTTGAGAATCTGACCATGACTACATGTAACAATCTAAAACATTCATAATCAAAGACAAGTGCTTTACAAATTCTACTACACATTGATGCATTCTTCATGCTTAAATGAGTATTTAGAGCTATGATAACCACATTCATGTCTTAAGGGAATCTCATTGTCTAAGGAAGAAGTCAAAGTGCCTTGGAGCAGCAATAACATTCAATATTGACCATATTTGAGACAAAATCACATTCATTTTTGTGGCATGACGTGTCTAAATTCATTAACAGTGTTTTGAGGGATTTTCTAATTTTATGTGATCACTTCTCTTTGAGAATCTTTGAAATGCTTTTAGATTTCTATCTTTCTCATGGATTTTTGAATTTGGAGTAGAATTTTTGGAGCTATGTAGCCTTTGAATAATTGAGCATGTGTAAAGGTGTGGAGTGTTGAGTGAGTCATGATGTTATAGGTGCTAATTACTTGAAAGGAAAAATGAAAAAAATAAACATTTGTTTTACATACTAGGCTATTTACTTATAAAATATGGGAATGGAAGATGTGCTAATTTCTATTTCTCTAGCCATATTCATTAAAAACCATGATCAAATGTTAGGTAAGCTATTACCGTAAGTATAGAAAAGGAAAAATGAAAAAATAAACATTTTTTTTGCATACCAGTTGCCCCTTATTTGATTTTCCACACAATGTGGAAAAAAATGTGAAAATGAATTTCTCTATAGATATAAAAGTAATTCCATGGTAATTATTTGGCTCCACAACATAAGAAAGTTGTTTGGAAAGCTTTCTCAGCCACATAATGTTCACGAGTTCCAAAATCAGAAATCTAATACAAAATTGTTCACTTGACCTTGAAGCTTCAATTATTATGCTTATATGATTTTATGTTGTAAAAATATATTCTAGTGGCTTAAAGAAAATAGTGAACAACTGAAAGAATTTTTGTTGATCCATTTTTCCAACACAAACCTGTACAAAACATATTAATATCCTGTTAAGATCATTCCACCCAACACAGGAAAGCTTGGATTCCTCTTTTCACCAAGAGAAAGCCAAAGCCTTCACCTCCTCATGTAAACATAAGAAAAATTTATTGTCAACCAATCAATTACTTAATAATAACTCACTTTCTAGCAACACATAAACATAAGAAATGTATAACTTCATAAAAGATTATTTATGGGGCAATTTCAAATTAAAAAGAGGTGTACTTTCTGTTGTTGCAAGGAGCTTGATGGATTAATCCTCACCCTTTATTATAAACTCAATGTAATTGCCTCTCTATATAAATGCAATCACTTTCTCTTCTAAAAGATAAGGAAGGACTAAAAAGAAAAAGAATTGTTGAAATAATGCCAATTTTTCTGAACCAATACAAATAGAAGTTCATTTGTTGCTACTGTATGAGTTTGTTTCATTGGTTGGAAGTGGTTTTCATGGTTCATTTTACCCTTCTAATTATTTAAGTTTAATTTATGATTAACTATTCATATTGAGAATGCAAATCAACAAGAAGACTCTTTCCACATGTTGAGTTTTAGGTTTCATTTTGCTAACACAAAAGTGGAATTTTTTTTGTTCCAGTCTACTATTGATTATGAGCTTGAAATTAGGGGTCAACAATAGCTAGATAAGTCTAATTTGATGGAAAAACAAGAAAATATCAACCCAACAAGTAACGAAAAAATCATGGATAGTGAAGAAGGAAGCTATTCAAATTGATATGAAAGAGTTACAATCTAATTTTATGAAGGTAAATGATCAAACTCTTGATTTTACCATTTCAATACATCACCATGATCAATCATATCAAGATTGTATGATTGTTTTAAACGAGTCTCAAGATTATCTAAATAGTGAAAATAAAGGTGATACAATGTTATGAGGTGATAAAACATAGGTCTAGTAATACAAGTGGAAGAAAACCAACCTGGAAGATGAAGAAGGTATTGTGAATGGATGCAGCCATGAAAGGTTTTTAAAACCCCAAAAATAGTAAACAAAATGTAGGAAAGTTCTCCATTCCATAAGTTTTATAATTTTCTATCATGGGTTGAGCCTAAAACTAGGTTATCTTCTATAGAAAGTGAGGAAATAAAATGGTATGGCCACAACCTGGGTAGAGGAGAACACTTTTTCTTTTGTTTCCAAATATACAATCTAATTTTATGAAGGTAAATGATCAAACTCTTGATTTTACCATTTCAATACATCACCATGATCAATCATATCAAGATTGTATGATTGTTTTAAACGAGTCTCAAGATTATCTAAATAGTGAAAATAAAGGTGATACAATGTTATGAGGTGATACAACATAGGTCTAGTAATACAAGTGGAAGAAAACCAACCTAGAAGATGAAGAAGGTATTGTGAATGGATGCAGCCATGAAAGGTTCTTAAAACCCCAAAAATAGTAAACAAAATGTAGGAAAGTTCTCCATTCCATAAGTATTATAATTTTCTATCATGGGTTGAACCTAAAACTAGGTTATCTTCTATAGAAAGTGAGGAAATAAAATGGTATGGCCACAGCCTGGGTAGAGGAGAACACTTTTTCATTTGTTTCCACATAAAGGAAAAAAAATTTCTTTCAAATCATGCTCAAATCTAGCTCATTTAAGAAGAGAATACAAGATGAAAGCATAGAAACTCACCCAGTTTTTGTGTGAACAGAGGAACCATCAAAACCCATGTGCCCGGGGCCTTCAAAAATCAATCCAAGCATGTCCATGGTGGCCTAAGGTAATTAGATATCAATAGAGGAAATGAACATAGAAAAATGCATCAGAAATTCACTCATGGTCATGGCCTAGAGGCCCTTAATCCTTCAAAAATGGAGTCAAAATGACCCAAAACAAAAAAGAAACAACTTACCATTAAGTTCCTAAATGAAATCAACACCAAATCAACATATAGTGCATAAAATGTTTGATTTTCATGCTTGAACCCTAAGTTTCCATGGTGGTTGTATGCCAAGTTCTCTAGAAATGGAAAAGTGAAAAATGAGGAAAGAAATGTGGAAGTTTGATGTTTTGTGGTTAGGGTTTCATGTTGCCCTAGCTCGCACTTATCTTTTTATCACAGTGATTTACAATTAAAGTGCCTTAACTAATACTTTAGCTCATCGTTCCTAGGTTGTTCTATGCCTTAGGTTTTCCTATGGTTTTGAATAAAAACCATATAATTTAATGCCTTAGTTTCTTTATGATTTTTATGAGTTCAGGCGAGTCTCGTCGGTAGGACTCGGCAAGTAGGGTTTGAAAAGTGCAAAAAATTACATGAAATTCAAAGTTAAAACTTTTTTTATTTTACTTATTGTGAATGCAAAATGATGTATGCCATGAAGGTTTGTATGGTTTTGGAGTTCTTAATTTGGGCTTGGTGGCAAGGGCTCCTCCTCTCAAGTGCTACCCTGAGACCCCAAGAGGGGTGCTATCTCTTGACCCCCCTGGGGATGCTACCCCCAGACCCCCGCAAGGGGCATTTCCCCTTGACCCCACTAGGGGCACTGCCCCCAGACCCCCATGAGGGGCATTGCCCCTCAACCCCTCTAGGGGTGCTACCCCTAGACCCTCGCAAGGGGCGTTTCCCCTTGACCCCACTGGGGGCACTACCCCCAAACCCCTGTGAGGGGCACTACCCCTCGACCCCACTAGGGGCACTGGCCCTAGACCTCCACAAGGGGTGTTTCCCCTGAACCCCATTGGGGGCACTGCCCCTTGACCCCACTAGGGGCGTTGTCCCTTGACCCCGCTAGGGGCATTACCCCCCAACCCTTGCAAGGGGCACTACCCACCAACCCCTGCAAGGGGTGCTACCCCCAAACCCCTGTGAGAGGTGTTTCCCCTTGACCCCACTAGGGGCATTGCATCTAGACCCCCACAAAGGGCACTGCCCCTCAACCCCATTAGGGAAATTGCTCCAATACTTGAGATTATGGCTACTGCATCATCTAGGACCTATCTTAGACACATTCATAAGAAGGATGCAGGCTCCTTTGAGCCATAGAATTCTAGTTATTATTTTGAATCTTTTGATATTTCATATTTGTTTGGAACATTTGATTTCATGGATTTCATATTCAATGATTTTTGTATACATTCGAGTCTTTGACTATATATCTAAGTGTGTTATTTCCTTGAGCAGATCAACTACAATTTGTGTTTATAACTTTATGCTTATATGATCAATATATACTTGTGTTAGTGATGAGGACCTTGATTGGGCTAACCAAATAGATAGATAGGTTAAGGCTATAGCCATGACAAAGGAGGAGGCTAAAGCACAAGCAAACACATCCACAACTAATGTTGGTGAGGGTGGCATGGAGTCACAAGAAAAGACTATGGTTGTAGTTGCTACATCATCTAGGACCCACCTTAAATGCCTTCATAGGAAGGATGTAGACTCCTTTGAGACATAGAATTGTAGTTATTGTTTTGATATTTCATATTTTTTTGGAACATACGATGTCATGGATTTCATATTCCATGAGTTATGTATACATTTGACTATATTTATATATCTAAGTGTGTGTTATTTCCATCAGCAACTCAGCTACAATTTGTGTACTTTATACTTATGTGATTGATGTATACTTGTGTATGTGATCAAATTTGCTTCTATTTAATGATGTTATTGTGTCTTTAAGGTTTATTCAATAAAGTTTGCTTGAAACAAGTTTTAAATCCTTTAAAATCTCTAAATTTCTAGTCTCGAGTCGAGTCACCCTAGCTGAGTCCCGAGTCTATTCACCCTAGCCAAGTTCGAGCCAAGTCCAAGTCTCGTTACTATGATTTAAATAAAACTAAAATGAATATGAATTAAATATATAATTTAATCATTAAATTATGATTTTAATTATTATTATTTAAAAAAATTGTGTGATTTTGATTGTGATATTACATTAGATTCCTTGCACCCTAAGATTTTTTTTAATTAAAATAGATTTGCTTCTTGCATTTCTTCCAAACCATTCATATTATTATTGTGAAAAATAAATTCTAAATAATGATTAATATTCAACATGTAAATTTTATTATTATTTATTTATTTTATAATATTTTACAAATTAAATATTACAATTTTTAATTGAAAAGAAGATAAAAATTCCATTTAATTCAAATACTATTAAATCTCAAATTTAAGATCATACTATTATATTCATATTATCCTTTAAAAACATTTTTTTATCTTTTACTCAAAAATATTAAACATGGGAAAATTTGTAGATGCTTGAATGTAGAAATGAGGTGTATTATGCCATAAAATGTACAAAAGGGATATAGTTGAATTTTTATGCCCTTGCAGTCACATCAAGGGTATAGGGTTAAGGGTCCAATGTATAAGGTAGAGGGTATAGGAGTTGAGGGATTAGGGTTTGAGGGTTGAGGTTTGAGGGTTGAGGGTAGAGGGTTGAGGGTTGAGGGTTTAAGGGTTGAGGGTTGAGGGATTAGGGTAGAGAGTTTACTTGGGTTTAAGGGTTTAAGGGTTGAGGGTTGAGGGTTGAGGGTAGAGGGTAGAGGGTAGAGGTCGGTTTAAGGATTTAGGGTTTAAGGGCTAAGGGATGTTGAGGGTTTAGGGTTTAGGGTTGAGTGTTTAAGGGTTGATGGTTTAGGGTTGAGGGATTAGGGTAGAGAGGGAGGGTCGATGGATGGAGCGAGGGATGGAGGGAGAAGTGAGATAGAGATAAGGAGAGAAGAGGAGGGAGGGGTAAAGATATATATATGAGGGTTGAGGATCCAATATATAGGGTAGAGGGTTGAGAATTGAGGGTGTAGAGTTGAGGACCTATAGGGTTGATGGTTTAGGGTATTAGGTTGAGGTTATAGGGTTAAGGGATTAGGGTTGAGGGTAGAGGGTAGAAACAAGATTTAAGGGTTTAGGGTTGATGGTTAACGGTTGAGGGTAGAGCATTTAAGGTATAGGTTTGAGGGTATATAGTTGAAGGATTAGGGTTGAGGGTCCAATGTATAGGGTAGAGGGTATATGGGTTGAGGGTTTAGGGTTTAAGGTTGAGGGTTGAGGGTTGAAGGATTAGGGTTGAGGGTTGAGGGTTGAGGGTTAAGGGTTGAGGGTTGAAGGATCTTTTGATGCAAGTGAAATGTAGGCAAGCAATTGAAGGCCAATGAATATTGGGGAATGATTTTTTGTTCTAACACCTCTAATCCCTTAACCCTTGATCCATGCTAGATAAAAACAATTAGGTGCTAAATTAGGCACTAAATTTTGTGCTAAACCCGATGCTAAACTTGGTGCTAAACTTGATGAAAAACTCGATGCTAAACTAAGTGCTAATTAGCGCCTACTTGGCACTAAATCTGGCACTAAACCTGATGCTAAACCAAGCGCTAAACTTGGCGCTAAATCTAGCGCTAAACCTGGTGCTAAACTCGATGATAAACCCAGCGCTAAACCTAATGCTAAACCCAATGCTAAACTTGGCACTAAACCCAACGCTAAATTCGATGCTAAACCGGGTGCTAATTAGTGCCTAATTTAGTGCCTACTTATTTTGATTGGAGCAAAAAATGCCAAAAATAGTGCCATCCCAATAAATAGCATTGAATTTTTCAAAAAATTAGAGAAAAATACATTAAAATAGTGGGTGGAAGCAAAAAAGGGAGCTAATCACAGGGATTTGTTGTAGTGTACATACATGTGTTTTTCTATGCTATGTATCCATGCATCACATTATATATTTTAAGGAAATTAGATCATCATTGTATTTAATTAACATACAACCATGTGTGTTTATTAAATCATGTTAGCATATAATGTAAACATACATCCAAGCATATAACATCCATAGCATCAACATACACAAAAGTAAAAAGCATACATATCAAAATAAACAATGTCATGATGTTAGAACAGATATTTCCATATATATATGCATGTATTTATCGAATTTCATGTACATGTATTAGGCCACTACTATAAAAAAATGTGTGGCTACTGAATATATGTCTATACAAAATATCTACAAATATATATGTATATGTATGTATCACTCACTACAAAAATGATGTACAAAATCATAGGCGCCTATGATTGTGGCGCATGGCTCCCAAAGCCCTCCGGCTCTGGCTACTACTTCGGTACCCTCAATAGAGGTTGCACGATAGTCATCGAATGGGATCGGTGTGAGTGTGATACAAACAAAGCAGCCCGCATCTCCCTGTTCTCTCCCTACAAGGAGCATATAGTCATCTTTACTCGTCTTAGCTCCTCCCGCAGTCACTAAACATCTGTTAGAATCACAACTGTCAGTTGCCCATTGAAGTCATTAAGACAAATCTAGAGGGTATCACACGCCTACTCAATAGCATCGGCCCTCCTCATTGCCACATATTGCTCATCGAGCACTGTCTATTGCTCCCTCGACAACTAGTCACGTTGTCCCCGAACAATAGTGAGCTTCATAATCAACTGGACAATCTCTACGCCCCACTCCTCATAGGTGGTCCTCAAGCATGCTACCAGCTCAAAAGTAGGGGCATGTCATCCTGCAGACACTAGCTAGAAAGCCTCAAGAACCATCCCCTAGATCAACACATTAGGGGCTACCTTTGAAATACACTAAGCCATCAATCCATTCCATCCCTATGCATCCTCTACAACCACAAAGAAAGAAAGAGAAATTAGTATCACATGGAATATGTATATAATCATAAACAAAAAAAATAAAAGAATTGAAACATAAACAATGTACTTTGTATACCTGGGTCCCTTGGCTACTCTAAGTGACACCAAGGCCACTACTGTTGGAATAGTAGGAGCTGGTGGTGCCAACAAGATAGAGATAGCCATTGGGGGTCTGATCTCCTTTGCCACCTCGGTCTCTGAGGTGTCTCCTCCTCCTCGCCTACTTGTTGGCACCCTCTCCATCTTCCCTATGGAGGTTGGGGTGGAAAGCCCCCCTATAGACTAGGGTCCCCTCTTAGGGCACACTTACCAAACACAAGAGTAGGATGGTGCCTCTCCCACCATCGCACAAAATCTACAGCAACACTAACATTATTTGTCACCACTATGGGCAAAAGATCATGGTCGAGCTCATCATCATCAAAAGGAACAAAATTGGTGATGGTGGGGTGAGGGGGATCCCCAAATCTCACTGCATTCCTATAGGCCCTAGTATATGTGGGCACATCCGATGGAATCATCTAAGGACGGTCATGCTTTCACATGACCCGACAATAGTATGGTACTATGATATAGTCGTGACGACCCAACAAAAAATGACCCTACTACAAGTTCCTCAAATGTCTATTATCATCCACCCATCTAAAAAATCAGTAGGGTCTCCATTGGACCTCATCCGTAGTAAGAGTGTTAACTATAGCCACCAAAACTATAAATCGTCGAATCTCCATTGGCCTATCTTGTCATACCAATGGGCCATGGAAATGTAATATGGTCATTGTTGGGGAAAACTGACCACCCTAGTTCACATGATGTGGGAAAAGGTCCACACTCGCAAAAGTGTGCACACAATAAGGCTAAGGTGCACGTAGTGAATGTATCAGCCCAACTCTTAGTAGAGGTGTGCTAACATGTTGCACCCTCAGGTAAAAACTATCCAACGCTTGACCATCGTTTTGATCATGTGGATGAGGCCCTCGTGCAAGTGAAATCCTCGCCCATCTATCATGATCTAGAACATCACAGTCATGACCATCACCTAGCATAGCAGCAGTCCAGTGGTCCTCGCCTAGTCGTACTAGTGTGCATATATGTGTGCCTATGCCATTGTCATCATTTTTCTGCCCCGAGTAGTAGAAGACCCTCTCCCTCCACTCCTTTGTTGATTAAGTATCATCAAGGGCCACCCACTATCCATAGATGGGTAGTCTAAGGATCTGATAGACATCCTCAAGCTTGATATTCATCTCCCCGTAAGGTACTTGGAAAGATGACATGGTGGCATCCCACTACAAAAAATTTGTGAGCATCCTCTCATGATAGCACATCTCTGGAATGGTGAACACATGCTAGAGAGTGACCCGCTCCATATGTGTGACCTCGTCATCTATCAGATAGTCCCTTTGCTCACAAACCAGTCAAAATTCTTGCCCTCTCAAATGCTCACAAATCTCTGGATACTCCTGCAAACATACAAAAATTTAAGTCAGAACATTGAATTTCTCCATGAAAACAAAAGAAAATTAAGAACTATACATGTCGCACAAACCTCTACGCATTGCACATGTGTCCCTATCCACCATGGTTGCCTCAAGGAAACCAACACATCCCCGAGATGACATCACAAATTCAGGACCTCAATGCAGAATCTAGACGATGATGCACTTTTTGGATGTGAGCACAAAAAAACAATGCCTATACACCTTGTTGAATAGAAAAATGTTGAAAATAAGCTTAAATTCATGAAAAATGAGGTTCAAAGGCCTACCTAGTCCACCTCATGACCCTTGATGATTTCATCACGCAACTGCTCCAATCTTGGTGCCTCATACTCCCTCCTGCTAGGAATTTTTCTTACTTTTCTCTCACAAAAGCCAACACTTTGCTTGCAATGAATAGTGAAAATGACCCTTCTAAAGGCCCACCTAGGTATATGTAGGCCCCCCGAGGCCCATTTTTCTTGGATCTTGTGGCTCCCCAGTTTCTCTTGAATTTAGCCCACCAAAAGCTAGGGGAAAACTTAGGAGGGGGCATATAGTCACCTCTTGATCATATTTTTCTTTCAAATTGATGACTTTTTCTTGATCATTCATCTCATCGTTGTAGCTTCTCATTTTCAAGGATGACCCAAAATTTGAGTTTTGTAGGTTAAAGTCTTGAATAAATTTTTCATGACTGTTTTGCTACTATTTGTTGAGCTTGGTTGTTGGAGGCACCTTCAGTACTGGTTAGCTCGACTTTGATGGCCTTTGAGGCCCCTTTTTCTTGGCATGCAAATCTGTAAAATTCAAAATTCAAGTGAAATTTTTCTTCTCTACTTTAGTGAGGCTAATTTTCTTCCAAAATTAAGCCCACTAAAGTGGGGGAAAATGTAATATCGCAGAATTGCACCTATGGGCAATTCCACATTTTTTCATTTTTACCTAGCATTAATGACACCTTAGAGCATTAATGACAAAAATCCCATGAGTTGAAGTTTTGTCATTCTAATTCCATGTGGACTTGTGGCAAAGAAATAGAAGCTTGATGATACCTTTCCCAAAAATATAGGCTTTGGATGCCTACGCAGTGCACAAACATTTGCACGGTGCACTAGTGTCCTGGTAGTTTTTCAAGTTTGAAATAGGAAATATTGAATCTTGACTCTCTCAACACATGTCCTAGTAGCTAGATTTCAAATGTAAGGACTCTTTGTCGCCCTTGCATGCATTAAAAACCCCTTTCTTTCTCTCATTTGGGGTTGGAAGTCATTCATTCAAGCTCTCTTACCACTTACTCCATTTTTGAGTTCTTTCATCCTTGATAGCAACACTCTCATAAGCAAAGCCATACCGGACTGAGGTCCTTCCAGCAAGAAAAAATCTCAAGAAAGCACTCAACGATGCATCTATGTGCTCCAGAGAGGTTCTAGTCCTATGGGTAATGCTCTCTCTCTCTTTCACTTTCCTTTCTTACTAATTTATTTATTATCTCATAGTTCAGGTTCTACTCCAGAAGCAAGTTTTGCTTTCACCACACACTTTTTCTACTTCATTTGCACTCCTTTCCAACATGGTTGTCCGTGGAGGTGGGAACACCAAAATGAGGGTCTGACTAAGGCAGGCCCCTATACAACCCCAAAATTTTCCCCTCATTCTTTTATGTGTAAGTGCAAAGTGGAGCTTGGAGTGAAGAGTTGAACATCCAATAAAAGGAAAGCTTTCCCCAAGTCTCCTTGTGTTTGCTATTGCTTATGGCTTCCTATTTATTTATTTCATTTAGTACGTCCTAGATCTAAACATAGAAGCAAAACCTGGTGCCATTTGCTTGAGCTCCTGAACCCTCTATTGCTTAGGACGCTAGTGTGTCTTTTAGACAGCAGTGTGCTACACTAGCATCCTAAAACCATGTTGTTTCCTTTTGGCTGAGAGCTCACTCATCTGAGTAGAAATCTCAAGGTTGCACTCTCTCAAGATTTGAAGTACTTTCTTTGAAACACAATTTGAGTATACTTTTCTACATTTTCGTTGACTTGCTTATGCTAAGGTGTATAAGAGGAGTTTGTTCCCTAGCAATCTCTTGAAAATGAAGAGACCCGTGTGCAGTGAATCCCTCTTATATCATAGTTTTAATATATTTTATTTTTAAAATAATTCAAGTAGGTTATTAAAGTTAAAAAAGAGTTTGTTTTAAAAAATTAGCAAAACAATTTTTTCTTTTTTGAAAAATATATGGTCCACTAGAGGAGAGAGTGCTTTTCAAAAGGGTGTAATTTTTTCTTTGAAAATGATTAAAAAAATAGACAATAGTTGACATCAAATGAAAACTGTCAAATTCTAACAAGTTTGACTTTAGAATGTTATTATGAGAAAAATATACATCAAAATCTTAAAAAAAAAGTTCCATGCACTATATATTGAAGTTACCTATTTGGAGAAAATAATTATGGGAAAATGAAGTTCTTTTCTATTTGTTTTTTTATGTCAAGTGAATGTCACTTTTTTCTTGAAATTTTTAGCATTCCAAAATTTGGTCTTAAATTGATAAAAAATAATCAAAACAACTTTAAAAAAATCTAAAAAATTACAAGAATAATCTTCATCAATGCATCACCAATCCCCCAATTCAATGAGGTTTGAGGCATTTAACTTGGTTCATTTAAGCATTTCCTAATATTTTATGTTTAAATGGCATCTTTGTTCTATGTTTTCAAGTATTTCATTGGGAGTATAACTTAAGTAGTTAAATATTGCTTAGAATCTATTGGATCTAGTGTATTTAGCTTGTGTTATGATTATGCTCACATTCTAGCGCTAGAAGGAGGGCCATACTAATCAAATTTGATGAATTTTTCTTAATTTTTTTGTGATTTCCAGGTTTTGAGGCAAAGCAACACTATTGAAATTTTCCAAAGAGGTTCTTTTGCAGAGTGGTCCTTTTGTAAAACTTTGGCACTATTATTTTGATAAAGCGATGTTGTTGCAAAACTTTGATGCTATTGTAATGATATAGAGGTGCTATTGCAAAATAGAGGCACTATTGTAATGATATAGAGATGCTATTGCAAAATAGAGGCACTATTGTTTTCATGCTTTTGTATTCCATCTTTAAATGGCCATATCTTGGTCATACGTTGGTCTTTTTCAAACATTTTTTTTAAATGGGATAGAATTTCATACTCTTCGCAATGGTGCAGGTGGTTTTCAATTTTGGTAGAGTTAAATTTTCCATTTTTGTAGCTAAAGTCAAATCACATTGCAATTTAGTCTAGATTTTATGGTTTTGATACTTAATCGTTTACCTACCCCTAACTTCTTATTTTCTTGATTGCATCTAACATTTGGAGGATGAAATACAAGTTTGGAGAGGATCATGGAATCTTGAAGTGAAGTAGCAAAATATCATTTAATCTTTATTGTAAAAGTGTTTTTAGAACACTTATGGAATGATATAACCCATCATATGCTACTTTATTTCATGTTATAAGACAACTATCTTTCAATTGGGTTTAAAATTGACAATGCTATGATTTCTTAAAGTTATCTAAAATTAAACCCAAACATCCTCACCGTTGCAATTTTTGTTTAAAATTGAACAATACAAACTTACACTTTGTTTTGGTGTAAATAAAATAAAGATAACCTCTATTTTGGTGCATTAAAAAGAATGAGTGTATTCCATGCTTTCCATGCTTGTGTATACTTTTAGTGTGTATCCACTCCCATTTCGCTTCGTACGATCTTGGTTGAAGAGAAACACTCTAAGTTTACAAACTTTTTTGAGTCACCCCAAGGATTTTCTACATATCCTCTCCCCTTGCACTTCAAGTCATCTTGGGTGAAGAGAAATAGAATTTTCTTGTCTTTATTAGATAAGGATCAACCTAGGCCGATAACGGCGTGGTTCGGTGGTCAAGTCGCTTGGTTGTGGTGACGGCCACCAGGGTTCAAACCTTCGCTGGGCCAAAGTGCTCGCAGGCATTGTGCCTTCGCTGGGCCTTTGTGCTCGCAGGTTTGGTTGTTTCTTGTGGTTTGTTGTATCCGGTTCATAGCTCCGGTAAAAAAAAAGCGTTTACCCCTAATATTATGGGTGCATTGCACCTTTTTAAAAAAAAAAAAAAAGATAAGGATCAACCTATGAGATAGATCCCACAATGGAGAACTCATAAGTGAACCTAAAATCATGTTTACTAGTAGGCTATATAAATTTTTCAAAATCAAAAGAAAGTAGCTTATATCTAGGTGGGAATAGCATACAATGCCTCATCCTCTTCTGAGCATAATGGGTCAAGCAAGAATGACTAAAGCTTTTAGTGCCTTACATATGAACTATGCATCATAGTGTTCACGGTTGTCATTAAACACCTTGTCTTAGCAACCTATCCTTGTTTTTTGAAAGATTCTTTGAAGTAGTGCATGGGAGGTGCACCACTCCTAGAAGTTACTTGCCATGTCTGATTTATAGTTGAGGCATAAAGCTTAAGAGTTAAATCTCTTGTACAAAGCTAGGCATGTCAAGATGATACATTTCCTTGACATTGCCTATTTGACCCCTCTATAAAGACAGATTACATCATTTCTTCGAGGGTGAGGTAAGCATACTAAGAAGATACATACCTACTCCTTAAGGTTTTTATGTGATTGATTTTATTGAGCCCAACTAGTAAGTCTTATGCAAGAAGACTCACAAAATATCTCCATCACCTTTTGAGTTAGTTTGAGAGATTACTTGATTTTAAAAGAACTCAAAACAAACATTGAACATTGTCATCAAAATTTCAAACCCTTTGGTTAGTTGAATACCTTTGAAAAGCACTATATTATTGCATGTCCTTAAGGATATCATATTTTTTTCTAAACAATATCTTTGAGGCTTCATAATATTTTGGCTTGTTATGCCCCACATACACACCTCAACTTTTTTCATGGAAAAGTTGGGGGCCCTCTCTATTTTCTTTCATTTTGTTAGTTTGTTTCGTTGTGTTTTGTGCTGTCATTTTTGTTTCATATTTTCCCTCTTTGCTTGTTTCAGTTTTTGTCTCTCGTTTTGTGTTTGCTAGGTGTTGGTCTTGTCTCAGAGTTGTTCACAAACCCTGAAACTTGCTTTTTTCCTTTGTTGGGCTCAGGTTTTGGAACGAATCCTAAACTTTTCCTCAAGAGAGTGTTCAGGTTCTAGGTGTTGTTTTGAATTTGATCTCCACTTGTTTGTCTCTTCTTCATTCATTTTAAAATCAGACATTAGACCAGAACTTGCACCTTGAACCTCCTTTAGGTTCATCTTTTGGTTTTGTCCTAATTCTCATCCTTGTGGTCTTCCTTTGCCTTTTCCTTATTTCAAAGTTGAACTTCGGATTGGAACTAGAACCTTGAACCTCTTTGGAGGTTCTTATTCTTGGTTCCAACCTAATTTCGATCTCCACTTGATTGTTGCCTTTGTTTTATCAGAATCAAATTTCATAATGGAATTGGCACTTGACACTTTTTGGGGTTTCAAGTCTCAATTTCCATCTCGAATCTGATCTTTGATTCCTTGTTTTTCTTTTTTCTATTTTGGAATTAAGTATCAGACCAGAACCAAAACTAGGAACCTTTCCAAGGCTCCTACTCCTAGTTCCATCCCAATCCCGATTTCAGCATCTGTTGTGCTTTTTGCCTGTCAGGTTTGGGTTTCAGAACTTTCTCAAAACCTTTCTCTTTGAAGGTTCTTGTGTGATTTTTGTCCCAATTCTAATCTTCGACCCATTTTGCTTCATCTTTTCTTTAGTTGTTGTGTCATTCGTTTGTTTTGTTCATTTTCGTTCATCTTCGTCCTCATCTCATTATGTCATTTGTTTCAAAGTTGTTGTTTGTCCATTTTCATTTTGTGTTATTTCTTTTTTTTTTCATTTTTCTGTATCTAGTCTTAATCTCATAAAATAAAATAAAAATATAAGAAAAACACAAAACACAAAAAATCAAAAAGTGAAAATCCAAAAAACAAAAGAAAATTGAAAAATACAACAAAAGACAAAAAATACAAAAAGACTAAAACATAAAATAAAAAAAAAAAATAAAAAATTAGACAATTAAGCGAATAAATCTTTTGAAATCTAAAAAGATATAAAAAGTTAAAATATAAATAAACTAAATTAAATAAATTAAATCTTTTTAAATAATTTAAATAAAAACTTTAAAATTTTAAAAGATTTAAAATAAATAGAATCTTTTTATTTTACTTTAAAAGATTTCAAAGCTTTTTAATTAAAAATCATAAAAATTGAAATAATCTCTAAAAAACTCGTAAAATTCAAAAATAAAAGGTAAAAGCTTTAGAAATAATTAAAAATCAAGTTTTTGGGTTTCAGACCCAAACAAAATGTAGAAACTGAGTAAATGAAAGGGTTTCGGGTGCAAGTATTGTCTTGAATTTCAACCCCACTTAGGCACGAGAAAATTGGAGGAGTTTTCATTCCCGCTCATGTCATGTAAAATGGAGGCATAAATGAGGAAGTAAGGTGTTTAATAGAATGCAACAAAGAAATGAAGTCTCATGGGATGCTATGATTGAAGGAATGCACAAGATGTATTTTGTTGAAAAAGACTTTGAGAAACTTTCACCGGTGGATGCAAAGCCAGATTCCTCAAACTTAATCAGCATCCGTCACCCATGCCAACATAGAATTTGGTCAAATTTCAAAAATTATTTTTCGTCAATCTTATTGACTAAAAAGTTTGAGTGATAAGGGCAGCTTTTCAAGAATGCTTAGCATAAACTTTTTTATTGTAGTTTTTTAAGGAAATTTTCCACCACAAAGACCATAATCAAAACATATTTAGCTACCTTTTAGGAATAATTTTGAACTCTCAATTTTTGAACATTCAACCACAAAGACCACAATCCAAAAAATATTTAGCTATTTTTCAAGAATAATTTTGAACTCTTCAAAGGTTGTTTACTTGTTAAGAATCTTGGGCATAAAAAATTTTATGGCAATTTTTCAAGACATTTTTACACCAAAAAGTTATTTTTTTATTACATTTGAATGAATTTATCAAAAATATTTACTTCTTCAAATATAATTAAAAAATTATTATATAATATATGAAGAATAACCTAGTAACAAATTAATATATTTTTAGTATATTATATTATTAAATTATTTTTAAAATATTATATTAATATATTAAATTATCATTCAATATATTTGGGCCACAGTGGACATATATAGATGGAAATGAACTACCCTGCTTGGTTTATGTATACGAAGAAAAGAGGTTTGAATTCAATCATCACAAGAAAGTTGGTGCTATGAATTCTTTGGTATGGTAGACAATTTCTTACCTACTTTTTTGGGGTATGAAATAAGTTTCAATTTGGTTTCTAAAGTCTATTTTGTTAATGTGGCTCTTGTGTTAAGTATTCCAATGGATATCCTCAACATTTTGTCACTATTTCAGGTTCAAGAATCAAGTGCTTACAAATGTTCCTTACCTAATGAATTTGGATTGCGATCATTACATAAACAAGGAGGTACTGGATGAGTCCATGTGTTTCATGATGGATCCTACTGTTGGAAATAAAGTTTGTTATGTCTAGTTCTCCCAAAGGTTTGATGGTATTGATAGTCATGATCAATATGCCAACCAAAACATAGTTTTCTTTTATGTAAGTAGCATCCAAATAATTCTATTTGTACACCTTTGACTTATATATTTCTCATTCAATTGTGTGTACTGCTTTAAGTGTATAACAGTTTATGAAGAAATTTGTTTCGCATTAACCTAACTAAGCGATCTTCTATTTCTCTCGGCAAATCAATATGCAAGGTTTGGATGGCATTCAGGGACCCATATATGTTGGTATGGGATCTACATTTTTTTGGATTCCTATTTTTCATGATTTTTTCCCAATAAAATTCTATTTTTTTAATTTTGTGATCTTTTGGTTTGTTGAGTTATTGTACTGAAATATTTTTACTACCATGGGTATGATGACATTGATTGGAATGACCCTAATAGTATTGTGAGGGAAAATGAACAATAGCTTCTACCAATTTTATCTACAAAATATTTGAGAAGGAAAAATGTTGCAACTAGAGGATCTAGAGGTCAATTATAAAGAAAACTTGGACACCCTCTCAAGAGATTATATATATATACACACACTTAATAGAGAAAGTAGGAGATGGTTGTCTAGCAGAAAAGAGAGCAAAATCTTTCATATTTAATTTTAAGAGAACAAAAGCATTGGGAATTTGTTCCTGAGCTTAACAGAACAAAGGATAGAAAAGAAAACACTATTAGACCTTGCTTTGGAAGATGTCACAATGTCTCCCATTGATTTTTTTTTAATTATATAAATGATGGTGTGTTGTTGGTTGTATTTTCATATTGGCTTATACTTTCATGTGGAATCACCATTGTCATTTTGTTTGCCCTTTTCTATCATTTTTTATACTAATTTATCCCACCTGCCTCCTCCTCCTATCTTTTGTTGCCCTCTAAGACAAGAGAGAAATATTATCTTTTTGAATGTAGAGGTTATGGTTGGAAGTAAGAATATTAATGCACTGCATCTTCTAAGCAACTATATGTCTCACACCATCATAATGAACAATAGAATGAATAATAAATTATTTGTGTCTCAAGAGATCTTTATCAGCTTTGCAGAGTTAATTTGGACACTAACTTTAAGATCCAAGTCAAGATGGTTTTTGGGGCCTGCATATTGATATTTGATATCTAGAAAAGACCTTGGATTGTATCAAGATCACGATGATCATTCATAAATAATCTTAGTACCAAAACATAATTTACTCCAAAGATATCAACTTTCATAATCGGGAACAAGGGGCTTCAAATATAGGGGAAAGAATACTATTGAGAACATGTAATAAGTACAAAGAATAGAATAAATAACACTTGAAAAACTAAATTCACACAATCATATTCCATATTTTGCTGCTAAAAATAATAATTTGTTAAAAATATAATCAAGGAATGCAACAAATACAAGAAAAATAGGATAAGTTATATGTGAAATAGATAAGGAAAAAGAAAATTATTTTTAAAAAATCTCTATTGTTTATATGATGAAATAGCGAATAAAAAAGAAAAGGATACTATAAACAATTAGTAACTAAGATAATATATATGTGAATTTGTTCATAACTTAATTCTCTATTAATCCCATTTAACTTTTTTCATAATAAAATTGCATTTACTCATCCACGTTCATAAATCTTTGGAACCAATCAGTGAATCTCTCATAACCATGTAAAGATGAAACACATAAAGCAAAAAGAATGCCATTATTTCCTTGGCATGCAAGAAGAAATTGAAGATTGGAAAAGTATCTGATAATACATTGGCTTAGTTGTTTAAAAAATATTCTTGGAGAAAGCTTATTTTATAATTTGTTGAATCTTTAGGCTTGGATATTAAATTCATAGTCACAAGTTTTGGAAAAACCTCAACAATGCAGGAATTTGAACTTTTCAAGAAGATGGCCAAGCCAGTTAATATCTGGTTAACACATTGACTTTGATGACAACTCTCTTATGTCATGTAAACTATGTTTACTAACTTATGTAAGTTTCTCCTTTCATTTCTAACATGTATTTGTCCTACATGGTTTGGAATTCTAATGAAATTATGATTATTGTAGGAGTAGTGCATGTGTATTCGTTAGGATGTTGGCACTATTTACATTAATAAGCATGAATTAGATCGTGTAGCAGGCTTGATAAATGTTAGAAATACTAATTAAATTCTTCAATTAGAAACATAAAATATGTTTCAAATTTGATTTGACTTCTTGTTAGAAATCAGAAATAAGACTAATACACAACTAAAATTTGAAAGAAGTAATCAGCAACTAGATGAAACACATAATAAGAATGACACAAAATTTACTTCTAGAAAACCCTTAACAAGGAAAACTCAACCTCAAATGTAGATTTCTCACTGTATCAACTTAAAAAAAGCTTACAAACATAATAAGTTGATCCAATAAGTGACCCAACAGCAACACATTTTGTAATGAAGCAGTCTTGCAATTGATTCCCACATTGCAATCCTATACATTTGAAATCACTATTTATAAGAAAATTACAACCTTTGGAAACTATGTGCTCCAAACAAGGTTCTCAAAGTCATGGACAAATTCGAGTACCACCTCTTGCATGCAAATGTAATGCTCGAAGAGAAACCCTTCCAAAATAGGATTCAAACAATAAAATCAAGACATTTAAGAGATTCTCTTACACTTTACACATTGTTTGGTACATAAATGAGTTTTTTTTAATCATTATATAAAACAAAATATCTTTAAATGTCTTTTTCAATGGAATTTTTTTGAATATCTCTACATATTCAAGTGTGTGACTTTGAACCCTAATTAAATCATACTAAACCCTATACCCTCTACCCTATTAATTGGATCCTCAACCCTCATATATCTCTATCCCTCCCTCCTCTTCTCTCCTCTCTTTCTCACTACTCCCTCCATCTCTCCCTCCATCCATCCCTCCCTCTCTACCCTAATCCCTCAACCCTATACCCTTAGCCTTTAAACCCTCTACCTTCTACCCTCAACCCAATACCCTAATCCCTCTACCTTATACCCTCAACCTTTAAACTCTCTACCCTAACCCCTCAACCCTTAGTCCCTCAACCCTAATCCCTCAATGCTTAAACCCTACACCCTCAACCCTTAATCCCTCAACCCTCAATCCATAAACCCTCAACTATCAACCCTTAATCCCTCAACCCTTAAACCCTAATCCCTCAACCCTAAAACCCCCTACCCTCTACAATATACATTAAACCCTAAACCCTCAATTCTCAACCATCTACCCTATACATTGGATCCTCAACCATATACCTTAAAACCTATATACTCAACCCTATACCCTTAACCCTCAACCCTAAACCTCATCCCTTAACTCTTAAACCCTTAACCCCTCAACCCTTAAATGCTTAAAGGTCAACCCTCTACCCTATACATTATAACCTCTACCCTATACATTGGAACCTCAACCCTAATCCCTCAATCCTATACCCTCAACCCCTATCCCTCTCTCTTTATCTATCCATCTCACCTCTCTCTCCCTCCCTCTCATACCCTCTCTAATTGTCTCTATCTACCCTCTCCCTCTTTCTATGTACCTCTCGCTCCATCAATCCCTACCACTCTCTCTCACTCCCTCTATCTTTCTCTCTTTATGTCTCCCTCCCACTACCTCTTCATCACTCCCTCTCTCTCCCCATCTCTCAGGAATCTCCCTCCCACACTCCTCTCTCTTAGGTCTCTCTCTAGCACCCTACCTACATAGCTCTCTCTCTCCCCCCTCTTTATCTATCCCTCCCACCATACCTAGATAAGTCCCTCTCACTGCACCTCCCTCTCTCACACTCCCTCTCTCTTTCTCTCTCCCTCTCTCTCAGGTCACTCCCTCCCACACCCTCTCCCTCTCTCAAGTATCTCACTCTCACACTCCCTCTTACTACCTATCTCTCAAGTCTCTCCCTCTAGCACCCTACCTACATAACTCTCTTTCTCTCCCTCTCTCTCTCCCCCCTCTCTCTTAGTTCTCTCCCACCCCCCTCTCTCTATCTTTCTTTCTCTCCCTCTATCCCTACCACCCTACCTAGCTACTTGTCCCTCTCATTCCAACCTCTACTCTCCCACTCCCTCTCTCTTAGGCCTCTCCCTTCCACCCCCTCTCTCTCTCTCAGGTCTCTCCCTCCTACCCTACCTAGAAAAATCTCTCTTAAAACTCTCCCTCCCTCTAAAGACATGCATAAATACATACATACATACATACAAGCATACAAGAATACATTCATATGTACATAAAATCTTACATACATACAAGCATACATGTACGTATGTACATATGATCTTACATACATACATACATGCATTGATACATACATACATACAAGCATGCCATACAAGCATACATATATACAAACATACAAATATATATACATGCATTCAATATAGTAGCATTTAACGCAAGAAAGACATAACACAAGTGCATTATAATGTGCTTGTGTTATGTCTTGCTAGGCATGTCTTGCACAAATGCAAAAACCATGTCAAAGCTAAGAAATAACGTGAGCGCATTATAATGCATTTGTTATTTCTTGCTTTGGGAATTCCCAAGCCTTGGGCTTGGTATTTGCCTTGGAATAGCAACCCAAAGGCTTAGAGGGACTTCCCAATGTCCAAAGACATGTTTTTGCAAATTCTACAACATTTCACATAATTGCATTCGTGCTCACCATCAGGTTTGTACGTGTTTCAATGTCGAACAAATTGAACACCTGGGTAATGTTAGGCTCTCTCTTAGCTATCTAATGATGTAATTTTTTTCACATTTTGACAATGTTAAGCCTTTGATCTATAATTTCTTTTGTTTGTGTGTCTATTTTTTTGCAAAAATCAATATTTGGTTTTTTTTTCATTATAAATTAACCATTCATCAAAATTTCAAATAAATTATATTTTTTAGAAACAAAACTCCATTCTATGCATTTTAAAAAAATAATAATAATAATTTTCAATTAGTTTCCAAAATTTATAGGGGTAACATAGCCAAAATTCTACTTTTCAGGAAGTGTCCACTTTGAAAATTAGTAAAAAATTAAATATTTATCAAAAAATTATTAGAAAAAACGAGCATAAACTACATATTGTTAGCTAATTTCTCACCTAAGCGATTTTAAAAATACTAAAAAAAAAGTTAACCATGCTAGGGAGCCACAAAAGTTTCTATGTTATGTTTTTTTGACAAAAACAACACCAATTTCTATGGTCCCCTCCTTTAAACCCCTTAATCTCAACCATTTAAAAAAAATAGTAATTTAGAAAGTAGACTCAGAGCACTACGATCTTTGTTTTTGTTGCATCTCAAAATTTTGAGTGTAACTATCCTCAATTTCACATCCAAGGTCAATATTTCCTTATTTCAAAAAATAAGTGGCCACATAAGCCCCTTTTTTGGCCCCTTATCTTTTTGCACTCACCCCAAGACATCCAATCGACCCTCAATACAGGAAGTGTAATAAGTAAAAGGAATCAGACACTCAACTAAGGTTGAGTCACAAGAGTTAAAGAATTAAAGGGCAGAAACAATGGCTAGGGGGTAGGCACAAACTGGCCCACATTTGTATGCATATATTTGAGTAGGTAAATCTGAAGCAACACCCATATTATAGTATTTATTTGCATCTCTTAAAACAATTCAAATTATAGATTATTTATCAAAATCCATATCAGATAGAGCTTATTTCTACCAACAATTAATTAATTATCCCCTATCTATATATATATATCAAATTCAAACCACCAAACCCATAATAGTTGAAGATTACTCTAAATAGTTTAAAGTTTATCATTGGGGTCATCAATTATAGGCTTATTTATACTTTACTCTTTAGGATTAGAGATAAATTAAGTTAGACCAATTAGGGACATTACACTTGTGGAGTAACACTAGAGTCCTCATTTCGGAAAGCAAGGAAAGATACTTATGTTTTCTAGTAACCATTTTAGAGTCACTCAAGGACTTGGGTTGGAATCATGATAAAGCAATAGCAAATTTGATGCCAAGGAACACTGAAAAACTCACAAACTAACACAACTCTAGAATCTATCAAGCAACATTTGATTGAAAGATGATTTGAAACTGAAATGAAGTGCAAAGATCAAAATTGCACAAAATTGCATGGATGGCAACGTAGAGCTCCTCAATACATTTTCAATGCTGCAAAAATCACAAAAATTGAAAATTGTGACAAAAAGTTATGAGCTTAGGAGCCATAAACATCTAACTTCAATCAACAATAAATGCATCCAAACAACAAAAAATTTCTAAAATAACCTATACCGCTGGAAAATTGGGATCATCGGCTTTCCAACAATACTTCGTTTGCAAAATTTTGCCATCTAGATCAAAAGTTATTGCAAAAACAAAAAACAAAAAACCCTAGAAGAGGACCTTTTAACACTAACCAGGTGCAAAAATTGAACACTAAATAGGCACAAAAATACCACCCTTGGTCACGGCATGTGACTTCAACAAAAAAAAAGATTTTAAAAAATCTTTAATTTTACCACCTTTAGCAGCACTAGGGCGTTAAGTAGAATGGTGCGAGGGCAACGGCCTAAGGGCTACGCCACCCCTGACGCTAGCCCTTCCTCCAACTGTGATCATAGGTTATATAGACTTTGTTGATGCTTTAAAGGTTGTGGTCGACCAAAAAGTTTAAAAATCAAACTTTCAACATTACAAAACTTGTAGGTTGATAAATCAAAGCTTTTAATAAACAAAAACTTTATTATAAAATAAACCTCTGATGCATTGAAGAAATTGTACCCCTTCTGACTGCGATGAATCTAATAAACAAAGCCTGTTGATGTCGAATAAATTGTACCCCACAACAAAGAATTAAAATGCCTTGCGGATTCAATGAAATCCTTCCGTCGTGATGTGACAGGAATAAATGCCAGAGCGAATGAGATGGTCGGTCTATGCCGACAAAGTCAAAACACAAGTTTTTGAAACTTTTATCAATATGGAAACCAATGGCCATATAATAAATAATTCATATTGCAATTTGACAAGTACAAGGAAAAAGCCGACTAAAATAAATGGATTTCAGCAATGATGTGACTGATGTGGCGAAGACCAAATCTGAGGACGATGATGCCAAAACAGTACAATGCTTGCACAAACTTAGAATATGTTGCAAATATGTTGGATTCCACATAAAATATGCCAATCGATTGTGCAAATTTGACGTCATATGGTCATGTATGAATCCATACGGTCAGTTTAAAATTTTTTGCCTTGCCCCCAAATTGAAAGTCTCGGATTTCGATGATTTAATAATCGATCTTTAGGTTTTCAGGCATCCCAACTACAATGGTGAGGTTGATTTTTTATCAAACTGCTCTAAAATATCAGCTACCCTCCAGATCTAGCATCTAAAACCATAGCCTCAAACAATTGTAGATCTAATAAAATATGTCAGATTTTGACAAAACAAAAGTCAATCTTGACTTTTTCAAAGACCTTCAATTCAATGGCGAGGCTCTCAAGACCCCAACTCACACCCAGCAAAACTTTCATGCCAAGATTGGTCCCTCAAATCTAAGAAATTTGCAACACTAAAGCTTTGTACCATGTAGGAGTTTATGGTGAATTCCTCAAACACCACAAAATTACCTACAAGACAAAATAACTTCCACAAGAGAGAAATGGCAGAAATAGCATGCTATCATTAAGGATACAAGATTGTCAAATTGAATATGTGACAAAGTGCATATGATGCCTTGCTTATAAAGGCAAGGAGAGGGATAGGATTAGACAAGATCGTGACAAATGTTTTAATCCTATCACATGAGACAACTAAGTCCTAACAACCTAGGATAAGATAAGTTTTAGAAAAGACAACTCATCCTTCTAGAAGGAATTTTAGAGCCTAAGTAAACTTAACATGTGAATATGTCCCCTAATTACCTAGTGAGTGAATTAGCTAGGTAGAAGACATTTATTCACACCAACAAGAAAGACATTGATTATATGGATGACTTCAAATATTTCACTCTACACCTTGTGAATTTCCCTAAGAAAGAAATGAGAAAGTTTATTGAGCATTCTAATGGGCAAAAATGTGTTCTCATAGTTGATCCAAGTTCTGCTGAATTTCATTTTTTATCACGAACTAACCCAATTCCCTAGTGAAACTAACTAATTGATATTGGTTATTAATTGTATGATATGATGTGTTTATGATATGGAGTTTACCATAGGTTATATTAAACACCCCAAAATGCATACAAGGAGTATTTTTTTAGACATATGGGTAGTTGTATAGAGGGACTTCAAAAATGATAGGAAGAAACAGGGGGAATATTTAGATTCCTGCAAATGTGTTTTGTGACATGCTTATTTATGTACCCAAATGAATCAAATAGAATTTAGCAACATGGTAATGGCATCCATACAATTTTGCTAACATGTGCAGGAATAGCTGTAGATGAAACAAGACTTTTCAAAAGAGGGATGAAAGAGGACATTTTTGTGAAACGAGCAGGTGTCCATTACCTTGCACAAGTAAGGCCAGGCCCAATATATTTACCGGATTTTCTGAAGACCAAGACTTTCCAGCAGATTTTTCCACCAGTGCACAATGCTAGCTGAAAGAGATAGTTAATCCCAAACCAGGAAAACTCAAGCAACTTAGTTTAATTATTCTCTAAAATGAGAATGTTAGTTTCAGCAATACCCATTGCTCATCATTCTAAATACTTGTAGATAGTTATTGTGACTACTATTTAAGAATTAAATTGGCACTCCAGATGTTTAGAAGAAAAAAATGTTTAACTTGAATTTTCTCATCTCTATTTTGTAGTAAGTGACATTACTAAGCTGTGTAGTTGATGAGTTTGACTGAGCAAATCTTCTTTTATATTTACCGTTTATTTTTCATGTCCATTAAAGTGTGGTCTACTACTCGATGGATGCTTATAGTTTTTCATAGCCTGCCGTTGTTTTGGATTAGTATGTGTACGAGTAGAATAGTAGAAAGTAGTCTATGGTTGACAGGTTAGCAAAGTTAGAATATTTTTTCAGGATACAATTCCAACATGCACCAACAAGAACAAGCAAATTTTCAGTGAGGAACCACTGCATGAGCCAGATGACACATTTTCAGAAAAAGTCTCACATTTAAAAAAAGAAACTCTCATACTACAATTATAATCATGCCCTGGCTTGAAACTTTTGCTTACATATTTCTGAGAGGCGATCGATGATCACTCTAGATGCAGTGTAAAAATATTGTCATCATGGATAAGCCTTTTGTGATCACCAACAACAAATTCTTATTGTCAACTCACTTATTTCAAACGAATCAAACCTTAATCTACGGTCTAACATTAAAAAAGGAATGAAAAATACAGTATCAAAATGTTCATCAACACACCACAACATGGAAACATTCAAAACAGAACACACACACAAGATTGAATGAACAATGACACCAAGTTTGCCTTGGAAGAAACCCTAATTGGGTGTAAAACTCTAGCAAGAGTATTCCAAAGGCATCTCATTCACTATCTTAGGCATCTTTACGAGTTTACTGTTTTACATTGCCGTCCAGCCTAATTGAATCTTTTACAACATTTACAAACTCCTTCACATCTGTTCTTCAACCTTTGCAACTTTGAAATCCTGACTTTTGTACTTACCCATGTGATTTGAATGGAAAAAGAATGTTTTACTCTCGAGCCAGCCCTGTAGAATTCATGTTTACAACAGATATAATATTGCCACATTCCTCCATGGACCAAAATAGAGAAAAGTACATGAAATGAATAAATTCCAGTCCAAAAACCCTTTGCATTCCACTCATTGTCTGTATCAATACAATTTGTCTGCTTTCACCAGTATGAAATTGACAAGGCATTTTCTTGTTTTCTGTTTCCTCAAAGCATTCACTACAGTGGATAGTGCAATCACCTTGACATTTATGAGTTCAGCACGGAAAACACTCATCCATCCCCTGTTGTAAGTGATGATCTTTCCATGCTGCTGTTTAAACTTAATGCTGATGATTGCAACCTGAATTAATGGTCATCAAGATGTTCTGGACCATCCCTGCTATCCTCCAATGCATGTCACAAAATGTCATACATCATGAAACATCAATTTTATGTCAGACAGAGTCTCTTAGTCGTATGTCCTAAAGTGAGCCTCCATATGACCACATTGGTCCAGCTTAAGGTAACCTGAATTTTTGGATCAATATGAGTGTCGTACAAAGAGTCACAATCCATTTATAGTGGCTGAGTCAGCATGGCTGCACATTCACATGGATGCTAATTCAAGGAAATTATCTTCTGCTGTTTTAGATTTAATTATCTGCCTAGTTTAATTATGTTATTAGTTAAGACAAAATCTTTGTAAAATAACTCAAGGAATTTTGGAATAGATCTACATAATACAGAGAGTGATGCAAGTTTCTAATTCAACAAAAATCTAAAGTGGTGGTTTGCGACAAGGTATGAACATCTAATCAAAGGATATTATAAAATAATTTTTATTAGATTCTACAATTGGAAATTTGTGCTGAAAAACATATATGCAAATTATGAAAGCATGAAGAGAGTAAAATTCATGAGGATTATGATCTTCTCGTGAGTAAAATTGTAATAAAACACATGAAAGTTATAGAAATACTGTAGGCTATTGATACTAAAGATAGATTAGTACTCTTATAGTGTGAAAGATACTTTAAGTTACCCTATCATTAAAAAATTGGATGGAAACCAAATGAATTCTGAGTTTCACAGCACAATCCATTTGATGGCTTTTGGCTTGATATGAATGAGGTTTCCAACTTCTGCAGTAGAACTGCATGTTCCTTGCCAAAAGCTGGGAATTGCCCAAGAAAAGACACACAGACAGAATGCTGTCTAGTGTGCAATGATGCCAATATTACAAAGCGGGACGATCCCCCTTTCAAAATCAACAATTCTGGAATCCTCAGACCGCTGGGAAACAAAACTCTCGCTGCCAGTGCAATACATT
The DNA here is from genome assembly GCA_007258455.2 of Sequoia sempervirens. NCBI lineage: Eukaryota > Viridiplantae > Streptophyta > Pinopsida > Cupressales > Cupressaceae > Sequoia > Sequoia sempervirens. The sequence goes on along the minus strand of VDFB02379711.1, from coordinate 148,129,743 downwards.
ACAATGGTGTCTTGGAATACAATGTGCATAATCTATATGGGCTCTCAGAGGTCATTATGACCAAGAAGGCATTGAGATCAATACTAATGAAAAGGCCCTTTGCACTGACCCATTCTACCTTTGTTGGATCTGGAGTCCACGCCATACATTGGACAGGGGATAATGCTGCAACATGAGACGATCTTGGGTACTCCATACCTACAATTCTAAATTTTGGAATGTTTGGAATCCTCATGGTGGGTGCTGATATTTGTCGTTTTGCACAAGACACAACAGAAGAACTCTGCAATAGATAGATTCAACTTGGTGCATTTTATCCTTTTTAGAGATCATTCCAAAAAGAATTCAGTTTGTCGAGAGCTTTACTCATGGAAGTCCATAACAGAGTCTGCAAGGAAAGCATCAGGTTTACAATAGCGCCTTCTTCCATATATATACACTCTATCTTATGAAGCGCACACCAAAGGATCTCCAATTCCGAGGCCTCTGTTTTTCACATTCCCCTAGGACATTTACACATTGGGTATCAGCACCCAGTTTCTTTTAGGAAATGGAGTTCTAGTCTCCCCCATTCTGAAGGAAGGAGCAAGGCCCGTGGATGCTTATTTTCCAAAGGGGACTTGGTACAGTCTGCTTAATTTTTCAGATTCTATACAGATGGAAAGAGGTTCACATCTAAGGCTTCAAGCTACATTACATATCATCAATGGTCATGTACATGAAGGGACTATATTGTCTGTGCAAGAAGTGGGTATGACAACTAGAGAAGCAAGAAAAAGCCCATTCAGTTTGGTGGTGGCAATGGGCAGGCTGGAAGAAAATGGGGAGTTATATTTGGACAATGGATATGATTTGAAAATGAAATTGAAGAGTGGCAAATCAAGTTTTTTGAAGTTCCATGAAAATATTGAAGAGAAAAGTCTTCGGTTCATTCAACCAATATATTCTTTGCGGATATGAGTCTGTGGGTCCTTCTGGAAAGTGTGAAAGCAGGATTTTGTGTCATGCGGAGGGCTAGCACAAGAGCACAATGGAAGCATTGAAAGGATCTGATTGCTGATGCGCGTGACTGACACGTGATCCACATTAATAAAATTAAAAAAATAGTGCTAAATAAATTGGCACTAGCATTTATGCAGGGAGAAAATTCATTTATATTATAGTTATTAACTGAGCAACTGCAGGAAGACATGATAATCATAATTCGATCTATATTTGCATAATAAAGTAGATGATGATAATTTGCGAGAGAATAAGCTTTTTAGATCACTGATTTAGTGATTCTCATGGCTAAAGTATTGAAGTTTTGCATGTTGCAAATTAAGCATTTTGTTACATGTCTTGCTGGATATCTGAAGGGTATATCCATTGAGAAAAAAATGTTCTTCCAAACAATTGTAGTTTCTTACCCAAAACAAGCATCATAGATCTCTGTCTGAAGGCTAAATGGACAAAACAGAGTACCAGAATAAATGGCATAGTGAGAAAAAAAGAATCAGTTAAACAGAAAACTAGAAAAATTAACAACTTTTTTTCATTAGCTATAATAAAAATAGGATCATAAATGTCCCAACTATAAATTAGAAGCACTTGAAGATTCTCTCATTGTTCGTGTGAGAACAGACAAATTCATGAGGGAGAAGCTACCACTAAATGAACGTAAAATTCATTTCACAGTTCAAAATATCTCTTTGTTAGCAAAAAAATAGGGATCTAACACTAGGTATTACAATAATATTGTAAAAGAAAACAACCATGTAGATAAAATTAAAGATCCAATTCCTTTATTTAACAGATAACAGAATTGTTTTAAAATAAAACACAACAAGAAATGTTCCAGCCACGTATGGATTCCCAAAATAAAAAATCACCGAAACCATGACATGTGAAATTTTGCACAAATTGTACTGTGCTGTTAACTATGGCGACAAGAAAAAAAGGGCAGAGTTCACAGGAAAAAATATCACAAAACCCAATCAAAGCAGAATTTTTTTAAAATGTAACAAAACAAAAACCAGACTCCCTACAGCTTATGCTTCAAGCTATCGGGTTTTAGAAAGGATGAAGTAACTATGGATAGGAATACAAGTGGCTAGAGGCCGTTTCAAGATACCAACATCATCAAGAGGATAGCAGAATTTTACAACAAATATAAATATTATAACATATTATATTTATTAAAGCAGTTTCATGGGTGTGCAAATGCTAAAGCAAAGGCTGCGATAGCCAAAATCCAGAGGGAATTAAATGTTGTGCTGGAGATAGTAGAGATCCTGTTAATGCCAGGGGTGACAAGAAGGGGGAGATTTTAAATGGGTTTTCTTGGCTGGTCTTTCTCCAACGATGAGTCTGCTTTGAACATCAACAGAAGATCCTTGTAGCAACAATAATTCAGGAGAGTCTAGCGAAGAATGCAAGCCGTCAGAACTGTTGGCACCTGCACCCATTCCTAGCTCCAAAGATGCATCATACATTGCAGGAAGATGATAACATTTCAGTCAGGACAATCCAACATCCATAAGAACTCGTCCAAGCATCAAGTAGATTTTGCATACGTTTCAGAGGAAATGGCTATGGTAGGTGAGGATGGCATTTTCTTAACACCAGGCTCTCTGTCATTAATGAAAACATCATAGCTTGGGAGTACTCCGTTGTGCGAAACATCAGAGAACGTACCATTTATATTCTTCTTTCACTTGTGTGAAACATAGAGAACTCTGCAGGCGTACCATTCATAAATATTACTATTATTTTATATTCTTCTTTCCTCAAATGACGTGAAGGTTGCAAGAATGAGTGAAACCCTCTGAGCCAATCATATTGTCAATAAATACTCAATAACTGATTTTTTAAATATTTTTTGTTAAAAAATTCACATCTCAACAGTTGAAAACATTAGAAAACACAAATATTTGCCTTCGACTAAAAAAATTCTTGCATTTCATTTGTTAAAAGGTACATAGATTATTGACCCTGTTAGGGAAAACAGAATACAATAGATAGTTCCCGCCTGTCGGCAGGTACTAATAACAGACCTAGCTATAAAAACTATAACGTGGGCTGATCAAAACATAAAACCCAAAATATATGGGTTACAATCTGCACTCATCAAAACATCAAACCAAAAGAATAAATTAGACATCAAATTTAATCAAAACATCAGATTCAAAACATGAATTTTGGATTACAATTTGAGCTGATTAAAATATGGGATCCAAAACATAAATTACAGCTTGAACTTGATCAAAACATGAATTACAACTTGAACTGATAAAAAACTAAATTGATCAAAACATGAGTTATAACTTGAACTGAAATAAAAAACATCAGACCCAAATTGATCAAAACATTGAACATAACAGTCTAAGATATTTCAGCAGACAAAGGAAGGAGGAGACTTCACAACAAACACCAGTCTAACAGTCTAATCTTATTCCATATACACAAAAGAAAACCCTATTAAAGACCACAAACCGAAGTGCAAATCAGATGGAAAGGCGGGTAGCAGAGATGACAACACCATCTAAATCAGCATAAATTGTATGATATGATGTGTTTATGATATTTGGTTATTAATTGTATAAAATGATGCGTTTATGATATGGAGTTTACCATAGGATATATTAAACACCACAAAATGCATACAAGGAGTATTTTTTTAGACATATGGGTAGTTGTATAGAGGGACTTCAAAAATGACAGGAAGAAACAGAGGGAATATGAATGCTTATTTATGTACCCATATGAATCAAATAGAATTTAGCACCATGGTAATGGCATCCATGCAATTTGCTAACATGTGTAGGAATAGCTGTAGATGAAACATACAAGACTTTTCAAAGAGGGATGAAAGAGGACATTTTTGTGAAACAAGCAGGTGTCCCTTACCTTGCACAACTAAGGCCAGTTAGTTTCAGCAATACCCATTGCTCATCATTCTAAATACTTGTGGATAGTTATTGTGACTACTATTTAAGAATTAAATTGGTACCCCACATATTTAGAAAGAAAAAATGTTTAACTTGAATTTTCCAAGGATACCCGAGGACACGTCCCCCGCCCTCCCAAACAACAAAATCCACTGTCTCGGTTCTAGGGATGTCCCGCATACCAAGGGATGGCAAGGGGGCAGGGGCGGCGGTCCCCCTTTTTTGCAAAATCATGGGAAACGTCCCAGGGACAAGGGGACCCCGTTTCCCCAAAGGGGGGCAGCTGACCAATCCCGAGGACGGCTGAGCCGTCCCTCGACTGTCCCGGGGACAGCCGGCTGTCCCCCACATTTTGAAGCTTGTAAACATAAAAAAAAAGCATAAAATTTTTAAAAAAGAGGCTTACCTACGTGGCATGTGTGGGACCTAATGTTTTTCACTCTTTTATGAAAGAAAAAGGACCTCTAAAACTTCATTCTATTCATTTTGTTTGTTTGAGCAGCCAAAGGTTTGAGAGGAAAAAAAGTTGCAGCCATTGAAGGAGGAGAGGAGGTTGAAATAGTGTTGTTGGGAGTGCAAATCCATCAAAGAGGTATGCATTTCCTTTCAATATTCTCATTTTTTCATTTTTTTTGCAAAATATGAAGTATACATAGTCTGATTTTTTTTATTTTTTTGCATTTTCAGTCAAAACTTGCATTCTAAAAACAAAGAGCATGAGCAGCAATGAGGGTGGGAGTGATAGTGAAGTTGAAATGCAAGCTAGAAGGCAAACTAGAGAGCAAATAACCCCTACCCAACACCATCCTTCATCAACCAATACCAAAACTATTAAGGACTATGCAAAACACCCACTAGACAAAAAAAAAACCATTCCTTCAATTTGTGACAGCCATGGGTGAAAGACAAAAAAAATCAGGGGGTAGTAGGGTTTGGTTTTGCCAGGTTTGTGAAAAGGAGTTTAGGGGCAGCTACACCAGAGTTAGGTCTCATTTTTTGGGTGAGGTGGGCCATGGAGTTAGAGTATGTCCTGCATTGAAAGATGCACTATTTATAGAGTGCCAAAAAATTCAAATGGAGTATGATGGTGGGGTTCAAAGTGGGTCTCCTTTCCCAAGTTCACAATCATCTATGCCTACTCCTACTCCTAGTCCTTCCACGGTTGGTAGTAGTGTTATCTTAAGAGGAAAGAGGAAGGTGATTGGTAGTGATAAGGCAGCCTCAGTTGAGTCCATGTTTCAAAACCAAGCACGAGAAACCATTGAATCCTCCATTGCCAAATTCTTTTTTGCCCATGCCATTCCATTTCATGTGGCTCGTTCCTCTTATTTCAAACAAATGGTGAAAGACATAGCCACTGTTGGTCCTTCATTCGTACCCCCTGGAGATCACAAGCTATGCACCACCCTCCTAGACAAAGAGTACTCCAAAGTTAATGTGTTAATGGAGGATGAGGCAAACATGGATGAGGACGGGGTGCTCTATAGTGATGGATGGGTGGACTGATTGTAGACGTCGGCCACTCATCAATGTCATAGTCACATGCCCTGCTGGTTCTTATTTTCTTAGAGCCGTAGATTGTTCAGGGAGACGTAAGGATGCTGACTTCCAATTTTCCATTTTGAGAGATGCCATAGAGGAGGTTGGGGCTGCAAATGTGGTGCAGGTGATCACCGATTCAACACATGTGTGCAAATCGGCTGGGTTGATGGTGGAGGGTACTTACAGGCACATATTTTGGACCCCATGTTGTGTTCATGCATTGAAAGACATAGGGAAGATGGATTGGGTGAAGAAAACGGTGGCAGAAGTTAGAGAAATTCAGCTGTTCATTTGCAACCACCACACCCCACTTGCTCTCTTCAGGACATTTTCAAAGAAGGAGTTTCTCAAACCTATTGATACAAGGTATGCCATTTACTTCATTTTGTTTCACTTTCAATTTGTATTCATAATCTAATTTTGTTTTAAATTTTTATTTTTTAATAAATCATTGAATTAATGAATGTAGATATGCCACATACTTCATCTTATTGAAGAGGATGTCTGAGGTGCATGAGCCTCTACAACTGATGATGGTCAATGCTGAGTGGACTAGATGGCCTAATGCAAGTTCTACTCAAGGAAAGAGCATCAAACAAAAGATCCTCGATGATGATTGGTGGGCCAATGTGAGGTAAAGACATATTAGATGGCTGATTTTCATATTAAATTTCTAATTTTAATATTTTAATTTTATTGTCGAATGTTCCAACTTTTGAAGTTTCTAACATGTCAATTAACTTGTCAACTAATTATTTTGAACTTTTTTTTTGCATTTTGCAGATATATTTGCTCCTTCATCTCGCCCATTGTAGATGTCATTAGATATGCTGATACAAACTCTCCTAGTCTTGGAGAGATATATGAGACATTTGACACTATGCTTGGGAAGATCAGGCAAGTTATTTTGGCAAAAGACCCCACTTTGGATTTATATGAGCAACACATTAGGCCCATTGTGACGCGGAGGTGGAATACAATGAACACCCCGCTTAATATGGCTGTCTTTGCTCTAAATCCAAAATGGTATGCACCAAGGGATGGTAGGGTGCCTCCATATGATGATGCTAAGGATTTAGATGGGTTCACACGGGCCATTGAAAAAATTTATCCACCTGAGCAAGCTTCACTACTTCGGTCACAATTTCTAGACTTTGCTAATCTTAATGGCCCAAACTTGAGTAAACCACAGGCGAGGTTGGATAGAGCTATATTAGCTCAATCAAACCCTATTGGATGGTGGACCTATCATGGGAGAGATACACCGCAGTTGAAGATACTTGCCACTCGCCTTCTTGCACAGGTTGCTAGTTCCTCTGCTGCAGAGAAGAATTGGTCCACATATAGCTTTATCCACTCCCTCAAGAGGAATAGACTTACCTCTAGACGAGCGGAGAAGCTAGTGGCCATTCATAGTGCTCTTCGGCTTCAAGATCGGCAGACTCCAGAGTATCGACAGACTCTAACTCTACGGTGGGATATTGATCCCAAGGACGCGGCTCAGGTAGATGAGGAGGAAACAACTAAGGGCTTGGTTGGGGTCCCATTGGCTGAGGAGGAGCATTACAATGGCAATGACTCAGAGGATGACTCTAATTTTGATGCGGTTATGAGAGATGATCAGGGGACAGCAGTGCTCTTTGTTTATTTTGTATTCATTATTGACATACGATATTGTATTTTGATTTTCATAGCAAACTAAAACTTTAAAACTATATGGCAGCAATGTAGCCTTTGGGCATTTTGATATAAGTTTATAAATTATAACTTGGAGGTTGTTTCATGATTCGAGTAACTGTATGTTAATTTTGAATGCGTATTGAGTATTGGCATAATGTTGAACACAAATGTTATATGTTAATGTTCTATAATGTGTATTATGCATGCCTTATTCATGTTATTTATTGAATATTTAAAATTTCCCTATATTTTTTAAATTTTCCCTATATTTTTATATAACCGTCCCCTGCCATCCCTAATTTTGGCCTCAAAAATTGGAAACTTGGGGACTCGTCCCACCGTCCCCTGCCGTCCCCGTCCCAGAAACTTGGGGACTCGTCCCACCATCCCCTGCCGTCCCCGTACCGGAAACTTGGGGTAACCTTGGAATTTTCTCATCTCTGTTTTGTAGTAAGTGACATTACTAAGCTGTGTAGTTGATGAGTTTGACTGAGCAAATCTTCTTTTATATTTACCGTTTATTTTTCATGTCCATTAGAATGAGGTCTACTACTTGATGGATGCTTATATTTTTTCATAGTCTGCTGTTGTTTTGGATTAGTATGTTTATGAGTAGAATACTAGAAAGTAATCTATGGTTGACAGGTTAGCAAAGTAAGAAGTAATTAGTTCAGGATACAATTCCGACATGCACCAACAAGAATTGCGATACCATTAAGTAGATTCATCATATGTTGTATCCTATGAAGTCTACTAAAGAACAACCAAATTTTTAGTGAGGAACCACTGCATGAGCCAGATGACACATTTTCAAAAAAAGTCTCACACATTTAAAAAAAGAAACTCTCACACTACAATTATAATCATGCCCTGACTTGAGACTTTTGCTTACATATTTCTGAGAGGTGATCGATGATTACTCTAGATGCACTATAAAAATATTGTCATCATTGATAAGCCTGTGCAATGGAATATAAATGAAAAAAACAGAAACAAGAAAGAATCTTGGAAGAACAAATCATTCATTTGGTTGAAACCTCTGCAATAAATTTTCCTTAGAAAAATATGAAGGAATCTACAATAATATGTTTTGGCTTCTTTTTCATTGAGGCCAATGAAACAATGAGGTTTTGAAAGTTTTAGAAACGAGCATTTGGGGAAGTTATCTAACCCATGAAGAACATGTTCATTAACCTTTATATGGGTACTGAATTACTAACTTACGATGTTTTTTTTTGGAAAATGATACAAATAATGATTTAATTGAGAAATTTATACAATATTCATTGTGTTTTCATTATGTGTAATTTGTCATGATATTTTGAAAGAGTGGATGTGATTTGGAAAACACAAATGTTATGCCTTTTGTGATCACCAACAACAAATTCTTATTGTCAACTCACTTATTTCAAACCTTAATCTACAGTCTAACATTAAAAAAGGAATCAAAAATACAGTATCAAAATGTTCATCAACACGCCACAACATGGAAACATTCAAAACAGAACACACACACAAGATTGAATACACAATGATACCAAGTTTGCCTTGGAAGAAACCCTAATTGGGTGTAAAACTCTAGCAAGAGTATTCCAAAGGCATTTCATTCACTATCTTAGGCATCTTTACAAGTTTACTGTTTGACATTGCCGTCCAGCCTAATTGAATCTTTTACAACATTTACAAACCCCTTCACATCTGTTCTTCAACCTTTGCAACTTTGAAATCCTGACTTTTGTACTTACCCATGTGATTTGAATGGAAAAAGAATATTTTACTCTCGAGCCAGCCCTGTAGAATTCATGTTTACAACAGATATAATATTGCCACGTTCCTCCATGGACCAAAATAGAGAAAAGTACATGAAATGAATAAATTCAAGTCCAAAAACCCTTTGCATTCCACTCATTGTCTGTATCAAAACATTCTGTCTGCTTTCACCACTATGAAATTGACGAGGCATTTTCTTGTTTTCTGTTTCCTCAAAGCATTCACTACAGTAGATAGTGCAATCACCTTGACATTTATGAGTTCAGCATGGAAAACACTTATTCATCACCTGTTGTAAGTGATGATCTTTCCATGCTGCTGTTTAAACTTAATGCTGATGATTGCAACCTGAATTAATGGTCATCGAGATGTTCTGGATCATCCCCGCTATCCTCCAATGCATGTCACAAAATGTCATGCATCATGAAACATCAATTTTATGACAGAAAGAGTCTCCTAGTCATATGTCCTAAAGTGAACCTCCATATGACCACATTGGTCCAGCTGAAGTCACCTGAATTTTTGGATCAATATGAGTGTCATACAAAGGAGTCACAATCCATTTATAGTGGCTGAGTCAGCAGGACTGCACATTCACATGGATGCTAATTCAAGGGAATTATCTTCTGCTGTTTTAGATGTGATTGTCCGCCTAGCTTAATTATGTTATTAGTTAAGACAAAATCTTTGTAAATTAACTCAAGGAATTTTGGAATAGATCTACATAATACACAGAGTGATGCAAGTTTCTAATTCAACAAAAATCTTAAGTGGTGGTTTGCAACAAGGTATGAACATCTAATCAAAGGATATTATAAAAAATTTATTAGATTCTACGATTGGAAATGTGCTAAAAAACATATATGCAAATTATGAAAGCATGAAGAGAGTAAAATTCAAGAGGATTATGATCTTCTCGTGAGTAAAATTGTTATAAAACACATGCAAGTTATAGAAATACTGTAGGCTATTGATACTAAAGATAGATTAGTAGTCTTATAGTGTGAAATATACTTGAAGTTACCCTATCATTAAAAAATTGGATGGAAACCAAATGAATTCTGAGTTTCACAGCACAATCCATTTGATGGCCTTTGGCTTGATATGAATGAGGTTTCCAACTTCTGCAGTGGAACTACATGTTCCTTGCCAAAAGCTGGGAATTGCCCAACAAAGGACAACACAGACACAATGCTGTCTAGTGTGCAATGATGCCAATATTACAAAGTGGGATGATCCCCCTTTCAAAATCAACAATTCTGGAATCCTCAGACCACTGGGAAACAAAACTCTCGCTGCCAGTGCAATACATTACAATGGTGTCTTGGAATACAATGTGCATAATCTATATGGGCTCTCAGAGGTCATTATGACCAAGAAGGCATTGAGATCAGTACTAATGAAAAGACCCTTCACACTGACCCATTCTACCTTTGTTGGATCTGAAGTCCATGCCGTACATTGGACAGGGGATAATGCTGCAACATGAGACAATCTTGGGTACTCCATACCTACAATTCTAAATTTTGGAATGTTTGGAATCTTCATGGTGGGTGCTGATATTTGTGGTTTTGCACAAGACGCAACAGAAGAACTCTGCAATAGATGGATTCAACTTGGTGCATTTTATCCTTTTTAGAGATCATTCCAATAAGAATTCAATTCGTTGAGAGCTTTACTTATGGAAGTCTATAACAGAGTCTGCAAGGAAAGCATTAGGTCTACAATAGCACCTTCTTCCATATGTATACACTCTATCTTATGAAGCACACACCAAAGAATCTCCAATTGCGAGGCCTCTGTTTTTCACATTCCCCCAGGACATTTACACATTGGGTATAAGCACCCAGTTTCTTTTAGGAAATGGAGTTCTAGTCTCCGCTGTTCTTAAGGAAGGAGCAAGGCCTGTGGATGCTTATTTTCCAAAGGGAACTTGGTACAGTCTGCTTAATTTTTCAGATTCTATACAGATGGAAAGAGGTTTAAGGCTTCAAGCTACATTACATACCATCAATGTTCATGTATATGAAGGGGCTATATTGCCTGTGCAAGAAGTGGGTATGACAACTAGAGAAGCAAGAAAAAGCCCATTCAGTTTGGTGGTGGCAATGGGCAGCAGGCTGGAAGCAAATGGGGAGTTATATTTGGACAATGGATATGATTTGAAAATGAAATTGAAGAGCAGCAAATCAAGTTTTTTGAAGTTCCATGCAAATGTTGAAGAGAAAAGTCTTTGGTTCATTCAACCAATACCTATATTCTTTGCGGATATGAGTCTGTGGGTCCCTGTGGAAAGCGTAAAAGCAGGATTTTGTGTCACGTGGAGGGCTAGCGCAAGAGCACAATGGAAGCATTGAAAGGATCTGTTCGCTGATGCGCGTGACTGATCGTGATCCATATTAATAAAATTAAAAAATAGTGCTAAATAAATTGGCACTAGCATTTATGCAGCAAGAAAATTCATTTATTTTATAGGATGATTAACTGAGCAACTGCAAGAAGACATGATAGTCATAATTCGATCTATATTTGGATAATAAAGTAGATGATGATAATTTGCGAGAGAATAAGCTTTTTAGTGCACTGCTTTAGTGATTCTCATGGCTAAAGTATTAAAGTTTTCCAAACAATTGTAGTTTCTTACCCAAAACAAGCATCATAGATCTCTGTCTGAAGGCTAAATGGCAACAAAACAGAGTACCAGAATAAATGGAATAGTGAGAAAAAAAGAATCAGTTAAAGAGAAAACTAGAAAAATGAACAACCTTTTTTTATTAGGTATAATAAAAATAAGATCATAAATGTCCCCACTATAAATTAGAAGCATTTGAACATTCTCTCATTGTTCGTGTGACAACATACAAAATCATGAGGGAGAAGCTACCACTAAATGAACGTAAAATTCATCTCACAGTTCAAAATATCTCTCCATTAGCAAAGAAATAGGTATTTAACACTACGTATTACAATAATATTGTACAAGAAAACAACCATGTAGATAAAATTAAAGATCCAATTCCTTCATTTAACAGATAACAACATAATTGTTTTAAAATAAAACACAACAAGAAATGATCCAGAATTGCTAAGGAGTGGACTTCACAACAAACACCAGTCTAACAGTCTAATCTTATTCCATATGCATAAAAGAAAACCCTATTAAAGACCACAACCGAAGTGCAAATCAGATGGAAAGGCGGGTAGCAGAGATCACAACGCCATCTAAATCAGCATAACACCATTCTCCCGGAACAATTATGGTGCCAGCAATGGTGAGCGGGACGTTGATTTCTCCGTGGCCCTTCTTATTCGATCTCAGAGGGTGCGCTGCCAGAGCCCGGACTCCAATATCACAGCTGTTAATTTCATGGACATCACGAACGCAGGCATTGAGGACGATGCCACTCCATCCGTTAGTGTGAGCGAGGTTAACAAGGTGGCCGCCAAGCAGAGCGCAGCGGAGGCTGCCGCCGCCATCCACCACCAGCACTCTGCCCTCCCCTGGCCCCGACACCATCTCCCTCACTTTCACATTGTCTTCAAACACCTTCACCGTCGCTATGCTACCGCTGAATACTGGCCTGCTTCCGTATATTTGGAACATCGGAGGCAAAATCCTCACCCGCCCATTTCTCGCCTGATCTTCGTACGCGTCGCACAAATCTGTTGTCGCCATGGTCAGCAATCGCTTCTGGACTGCAACATTATTTTTCAATCTGCCCAGGGCACCTTTCAGGCTGATCCTTATCATCATATATTTTTTATTTTATCTACACAAACATCCAACATTCACACCCACCATTCTCCCATTGATAAAACCCTTTAATGGAGGGGGAGAGGGGTCTATAGTGGAGTGGGGTCTAATAGTGGGAATAGAAGTAGTCTATAGTGGGTCTAGTAGTAGGGCATCTTAATATCCAATTGCAAAACACTTTTTATCCATAAAATACATAAACTGACAAATCAAGTAATGCCATGTCACTGCACCAATAAAACATGATTTAGTGCACCATTTTCTGTCTCACTTTTTTTTGCCTTTTTTGGATAGCTCAACAAAAAGCATGTTGATGTGGCATCATATTTGATGATGTGCCCCTATAACGAAACGTGAGTTGCCAAATAAATTGTTGTACAAAATTGGGATTGATTTGAAATTTTCACATAAGATTTTGAAAAATACGAAGTTAGGGTGCTCCACTAGAGACCCCTCTCCCCTAGTTATCTCCAATTAATCTTCATCATTAAATTAAAAATATATTAAATTATTAAAAAATAATATTACATAATTTAAAATTAAAATATAATATATTAAATCATTAAAAAAACATTTTATTTATTTTAATAGATAGTTGCATGCTTAATTTAATATATTAGATGTTTATTTAATATAATATATAATATATATTAAAAATAATTTAATCATATATTAAAAATATATTAATATTAGCGGATATGATATGTTACATAACTAAAAATTAAAATATCATATTATAATATTATTATCTAATATATCTAATTATATTATATGTTATATATGTTACATATTATATAGTATATATTATAATATGACATTAAAATTATATATTAGAACCTATGCCTTTGGAACCCATATGGGATAACTCCTCTTTGGTGGGTGGCTTATAGGAATTCCCTTTCAATGCTTGCTTCATGTTTTGACTCTAGAGTGGTTTCTTTATTCAAATGTTTATGCGCTTAGTGATCTAGCAAGTAAGATAATGTTATGGTCTCATATCAAATTCATTAGGTCTTTAGCTCCTTATTGCCCTTGGATCCTTGCAGGAAATTTCAATTCCATTTATAGCCTAGAGGAAAAGTCTGGAGGAGTAGGTCGGTTGGGCCCTGCTTCATCCTTGATGTGTGATAATATCTTTGTTCTCAAGTTGGTAGATGTGAAGCCTATTAATGTTACTTTCACTTGGCATAACAAAAGATGTGGGGAGAGCCCTATTCCAGAGATGCTAGATACTTGGTCTCAGATCATTGGCTTGGAAATTGTTGGGCTTTATCTTCTAAAATCTTGGGCTAGATCAGATCATTGGCCTATCAAATTCTCATCCCTTTGGTTCTCTATCTCCAAGAGCCCCCCTTTTAAATTTCAGCTCATGTGGCTTTGTGATCCTAATTTGCACCAGTTGGTGGAGAGATGGTGGGCTAAGGGGAAACCTGCTTTTGGTATAACCGTGTTTTCTTTTTTCAAGAGGCTTCAGTTTATTAATGCTATTAGATTTCCACAATCCATAGTGCTGAAGATTGTTAATTTCTGGATTTTTGATTGTGTTAGAGCTTTTTTCATCTTATTAAAACGTTTCGGATCACACTCAGTGATCCAATCAGATCATAAAAGCTCTAACACAATCAAAAATCTAGAAATTAACAATCTTCAGGCTTCAGTTTGTTAAGTATAAGCTTAAAAGATGGAATATATCTTCATTTAGGAATATTTTCCTTGAGAAAAAGCAGATTCAGGCACAATTGGAAAGTATCACTTTCAAAATTAAGGAAGAAGGTATGACAGAGGATTTGCTAGAAAAAAGAGACTAAAATTTATAGAGATCTTGTTGAATGGGAGTAACTGGAGGAGATTTTTTGGAAATAGAAGTCTTGTATTGATTGGCTTCATGAGGGGGATAAGAACACTGCTTTTTTTCATAACTTTGTAAAAGAGAAAAGGTATGGCAATTTGATCACCTCTATAATTTTAGGGTACGGTGATCCTCTCTCTTCTTTCCAGGCCATTTCAGAGGAAGCTGTTAGATTCTTTTCTTCCCTTTTCATAGAGGAAAATATATGGGAAAGGCTGAGGAGGATTTAGTCCTTGATTGTATCCCCCAGGTTGTTTCTAGGGAAATGAATAACTTCCTTTTAAAGCCTATTTCCCTAGAGGAGGTTGAGAGCATTGTTTTCCAAATGAAGAAGGGCAAGGCTCTAGGTCTTGATGACTTTTCGATAGAGTTTTTTCAAGAATTCTAGAATATTCTAAAACTGGATTTGCTAGAGGTTGTTAGAGAGTCTCATGCAAATAAGCAGATGCTTAAGGATTTTAACCCAACCTTCCTCGCTTTGATCCCTAAAAAATAAAGTGCCAACTACTTTGACTCTTTTAGGCCTATTGCTTTATGTAATGTTGCTTTTAAAATTATCACTTAGCTAATTGCAGAAAGGTTGAAAACTTGTATGGCTTCCTTGATTTCTCTAGAGCAAGGGGGTTTTGTCAAAGGTCATCAGATTATGGATGGGATTGTCGTGGCAATGGAAGTTTTACATTCCATGGCCTCTTCTAAGGAGAAAGCAATGTTTATAAAATTGGATATGTCTAAGGCTTATGACAGGGTTTAGTGGTCATTTCTTCAATGTATGCTTATGGCCTTCGGGTTTCATTTTGATTGGGTTTCTTGGGTCATGAGTTGTGTGACTACGTCCTCATTCTCTATTTTGTTGAATGACTTACCTCCCCCCACCTTTTCTACTTCAAGGGGACTTAGGAAAGGTGATCCTTTATCTTTGCATCTCTTCATTCTTTTGGTTGTAGGTCTCGGCAAACTATTGAGACATTACAAGGACCGAGATCTTATTAAAGGTTGGAGTTGGTGCCAAGGTTTAAACTCCCAATCCCACCTCCAATTTGTGGATGATATTACTCTAATGGGGTTGGAAAGAATTGATGAGGCAACTAATTTTAGGAAGGCTCTAGATATCTATATGGCTACTTCTAGTCAAAGGATTAATGAGGGGAAGTCTAGTATCATTTTCTTCAATACCCCTAAACTAATCCAGAAAAGGATTTCCCATATTCTTCATTTTTAGATTGGGGACCTGCCTTTGGATTATTTGGGTATCCCACTTTATATTGGCAATATGAATAAGATGCACTAGCAGCACATATTAGACAAATTTTGATCAAAGGTCAATCATTGGACTTTCCATTGGTTATCCTTTGTTAGTAGGTTAACTCTTTTGAAATCTATTTTGTAGGCCAGGCTCCTATTGTACACATTTATGGCCTTGTCTGCTCCTAAGGGTTCCTCTTAAGGAATATGACTCTTTCTAGGAAATTCTTATGGGCTAGAAATTTGGAAAATCAAAAGTGGAGCTTGGTGAGTTGGGACTAGGTGTGCAAACCCAAGGAGTATGGTGGTTTGGGTCTTCAACAATTAGGTCACAATAGTCTGGTTCTTGTGGCAAAACTTTATTGGAGGTGGTGTACTTTTTCTAACCAGCCATGGGAACGAATTCTAAACTTCAAATACCTAGGTGGAGTGGATGATGTGGACATTCTCTCTATGATCTTTGACAAGCTTAGTTGGCCCAAGTGTAATCTTTTTATGTGGCTTTTGAGTTTAAATAAATGTTTGACTTGGGAGAATAGAAGGACAAGGGGATTCTATGGTCCCTCAATTTGCTTTCTTTGTGGAAACAGTGAGGAGATCTCTAACCATATGTTCTTCCAGTGCTCTTTCTTGATAGAAATTTGGAGATGGTGGTGGCATTTATGGAAGCGATTTTCGGTTCAAGCCTTGTCTCTCTATGATCTTTAGGTGAACATGGGCCCTCCTCCGGCTTCGGCTTCCTTCCTGGTGGCAACTTAGGATTTAGGTCTATGTTGTAGAAAAAAGGACCCTTTGCTTGACATGGGATTAATTCATGATAAACTAGACTTAATGAGGCCTTGATTCAAGTGTTGTGAGGCATTTTATGCATCCACACTAGGTCTTGGACCCTTGCAAATCGAATAACATGCTTTTAATGATGTCTTGTAAAGATGTTATAAAGTGTTGTATGATGCTTTCATGCTTTTCTAGACTTAATTAACCTATTTATCCCTAATTCAACATTATAAAATGTGTTTAATAATATTATTACATCAATCTAGAAGGTTCCTAAGATAAACTTAATGATAAACTAGTATTGTAATGTGTCTTGCACATTCACATTGGTTCTTGTGCCTTCCTAGGCTATGTGGACCTCATTTTAGTGTTGTAAAGTGTATTTAATCATACTTTCACATTGATTTGTGTCCAAAGCCATAATTAACATTTACATCATCATTAATAAGCCCCTATTAACCCATATTGTGCATCCCCAGGCATAATTTGATCAAATAACCGACATAGTCATCATATAAGCCTAATTTTCTTACTTCTCAACATCCCAGCTAGCAAAAATGACCCCTATGGGGCCCATTCACCATTAGTGGCGAATTAGTCCCATCTAGGTGGGACCCATTAGCCATTAGTGGTGAATGAGTCCCATTTTGTCATTTAGGGGTTTGAGCAGGAAAAATTAGGTTTTAACTTTAATTCTTCTACATGTCGGCCTGTGATGAGGTAAATTTATCAGGTACTAAGGCACAATTTTCTATAAATAAGTGTTTTTATCCTCATTTTAGATCCAAAAATTCATTTTTACATCTCCCATCCTCATTCATCATCTATCTTCTCATTCAAATTAGGCAAATTAGGGTTTCTTCATTAGAAGTCATTAATTTAGCTTCCTAAGACATTCAAGGGAAGATTCTTCATGTTTTGTGCAAACATTCAAGATCAATCTTCATGGAAAGGTAATTAACTTCATTATTGCATGTTTCATTCTATTCTTTCTTCATTTTGGTTTAATTACCTGAACGGGGTTTGACCAAGGCAAAACCCCATGCCCTAACATTCAACATTTATCTCTTTTGTCTTGTTTGTTTGCAAATTTAGGTCCCTTGGAAGATTGGAAATTATTGAAGATCAATTATCAAGGTTTCTCAAGTCTTCTCTTCATCCATCAAGTCAAAATATCAAAAAAATATCATTTTCAAACCTATAAATCAGAGTTTTGAAAGCTGACACCTGTAGGGCATCAAAGTGCAGATTGAAAGCTTCGAAATCCACCTTTGAAAATCCATAAATTCAAAAGTGGACTCATTCACCATGGGTGGCGAATGAGTCCCACCCCAAGGTTAATTTTTGGATTTTTACATTTTTAGATACCCTTTTGTCATAAAAGGGTTTTGGTACAGTTTGGCATAACTGGAATTAATACGCCCAAAATGGTGAATGAGTCCCTCCAGGCTTGAAAATTAGTGTCAACAATGTTTCAAAAGAAATTTCCAGCCTCCTTCAACATCTCAGGTGCACACTTCTAGTTTGGTTCATTTATGTTAAGTTTTGTATTCATTCCTAGTTCATTGTTGCATTACACAATGTGTTTTCAAACATTTCATATTTCACTTGTTTTGCATGTTTAATCAATCAATTTCATTACTTTATTGCATCTAGATCATCTCATTTATCCTAAATAACATCATACACATCCTAATTTGAATGAACCCTTTAGCATTTTTGGCCTAAGCTCTCTCCTTTTAGGTGAAAAACCCTAGAAGAGTTAGAGTCTTGTGGAGCAAAAAATCTACGGTTCATTTTGGTGAACCTGACTTTTTGAACATCTTATTTTCTAATTTGGATTCCATTTTCATCCTAATCCTAGTTTGCATTGAAGTTGCATTAGAGTTGCATTGTTACTTTGCATCTAGGGTTTCAAATTTTTGCATTAGGAAACAATGCATTTAACCTTGCATTTTTGCATACAATTTCCTTAAAAATCTCTAAAATTTTGCATCTCCATCTTAGGTCTACACCTTACAATCTCACACACATCACAACCCATTCATCATATCTGAAAATTTTGCAAAACACCCCTACTAGGACTCATTTTCCATATGTGGTGAATCAATCCCTATACAAATTTTTCATTGACTGAAACAACATCTGAAACCTCATTTTTATGCTTCATAAGGATCCTAGTATCATATCGTATAAGTCAGGAAGGTTTTTGGAGCATTTCTTTTCTGCATCTATCTTAAAAATATCAATTTGGGATAGTCATTTTTCCAATCACTTCAATTCCAAGCATCATTAGATTTGAAAATGCTTACATTTCTGAAATTTTGCATAACATTGATAAAAGTACTTTTCACTTTTTGCATATACAATTTTTCTATTCCTAAAAATTTTCATACATTTGTTAAAAGTGATTTTCATTTTTGCATATACATTGTTTGCATTCTTCAAATCTTGCATATTTGGATAAGAATGTTTTGTATCTTTGCATACACATTTTTCATATTGTTGAAACATTGCATGAAATGCTTACATGTGCTTTACATTTTTATTCAAACAATGTTAGTACCTTATCTAGTTAGATATGTCAAGAAAAATTTCCTACCCCTTCCCTATGAGAGTGTTTTTGTGAATGAGAATACTACTTTGTCCATTCCTCACAATCATATTTGTTCTTCTCCTAATATATTTCCTATTGGAAAAGAAGATATTTTGGTGATAGAAGAACCAATCAATGAGAGTGTTGAGAATCTAAGTTGTTTCTCTCCGTTTACCTCTCTTAGTGGACAATACATTAACCAACAAGACAACTTAAACATAGGTAATCATGATAATAACATTTTCCCTTCTCCTAGTGTCTCTCATAGTTATGAAGTAGATGCTTTGTTTGAGGAAGGTCATGACTATCTTATTTGTCCCCCTTCACCTAAGGAAACCCATCTTGAAAAAAAATCTTCAACCATTGATCATTCCCCTATTTGCAATGAAGTCCTTTTAGAAGAACCAACCTATGAATGTCACAAACAAACTCTCCTCCTGGGGAGAATCTCATGGTGCACAAACATATGAACATTGACACATATCCTTCAACCACTAAACCTCCATTATATGAGGATACTCAAGTGGCATTAGAATCCCCTTCACCAACATATCATGCCAATCAAGAAAAAAAATTGAGGTTATGAAAACACAAGTGGGATCTCCTTTAATTAGTGAGATTCTTAGGTCACCTTCCATTAGTGAAAAACACAAAAAATTCAGAGATGTCTTGAAATCCATGATGCAATCTACTCATAACAATGTTTTGTAGCCGCTAAGTTGTAACTTAGTAGCTCAAACATCTAGGGGACCACACGACACTCCTACACCATTACCTTTTCCTCAAAAAGTGCCTAGTGTTGAAGATCTTAAAAAGACTCTTGATAATATCTTTGTATGGGAACTCATTCAAATCTCACCAATAGTCAAACTTCTCTTCCATGAAATGTTAGAAATATAGAAGGAAGAGATCCAGTCTTACATAAAACTAACTCATGCAACATCCTCCCCTCATCCCACGCAAGCTACCTAGTCAGAAATCGCATTCCCTAAACATAAATTACCCTCACTTGAGATTCAACACAAAAATGATCCCTTGATGATAAAAGCTATCATTAATGAAACTCTAGTTAGGAATACTCTCATCGACAATGGATCAGAAATTAATGTTTGTAGCATGGACCTCCTACAAATACTTGGCATGGACAAAAAGCTCATTCAACTCAATGATGTTCATATTTGTGGCTTTGAAAATGTTCATAGGCAACCACTTGGGATAATCACATTACCTATTGAGGTCATACCTGTAGTGTTTCCTACCCCTATCCACATCATGCAAGGACCCCTTCCATACAATATTATCCTAGGGAGACCATGGATTCATGCTATGAAAGGAGTCCCATCTACCCTTCACTGTGTCATGAAGTTTGAATACAATAGCAAGATATACATGATTAATGCCAATGAGCGAAGCTATACATTGAATAATCACAACACTTTTAACTCCCCTTATCCTTTCATTCTTCGATCAAAACTTGAACCTATACACATTGATCCTAATTCTTCACCCACAACAAAACTCTTTTGTGATAATTGGGAGTCATTAGATTCTACACCTCATTTCCATAACATTTCCAAAATCCCACCCTCATGGTCCAAAGAGTCCTATACAAATGATTCATTCTTAGACTCAAGTTCTAGTAGTGATTGGAGTTTCACACCTACCTTTAAGGAAGGGTGCACAATATCCCACTCTCAACTCAAACAACCTTGAGTTCCATTCTCTCAACTTAGTTCTACCAAATCACCCCATGATGGTGATGGGGGCAATATAACTCCCATCCCTCATGACACAATGGCACAAAACATTCAAAAGGATTTGTGTTCTTCTAAAGCAACCAATCCTTCTCATCAACACACCCCCCCTCATTTAACTACAATAAATTTCCTTCGTTCCAGGCTCCTCTTTGTCCTACACTCAATGGGGGAAAGGGGTATGATAGCCTTGTCCTCATATGCCACTTGTCATTGTCTCTTTTGACTAGTTCCTAACCTTTCATGAACGTATAAGAGCAAGCTTGGGATATAGACGACATGTCTTAAGATTGACTCGCATGTGACGTACTACCCTTTCTTCATGATGTAGCTTATTAGAAACATATGACTTGGCATAGGGCTTTCCGAGTAAGCTCTCATTTCTTCTTCTCTCTTCTTCTACTTTAAAGTAATTGCTCCCAAAACGATGTGTAGCAATTCCTTTAAAGTGGGGGGCATACAACACCATAATTCATTTGCATTCTTAGTATAGCCTTGTCATTTATATGACATGTTTATTACTTTATGGATGAAATTGGGTGTGATGTCCTTCATAACTGTGATATTTCATAGCATATTCCATTCCTCTTGGTGGCTTGATGCGACACACTACATCCCCTAAGTTGCAAATATACTATTCTTTGATTGGTTCTCTCTTGGAGACATTAGACACAATGTTCCCTAAGTGACTAACCTTGCATGAACTTGACAAGACTCCTTTAAACATATTTCACATTTTACACTTAAAATTTTTACATTTTTCATTTTTTCCACCTTGCATGACTATGGTATCTTTTCTTTTTATTCATTGCATTTTTTTCCTTGGGGCGCCTTGTTAAAATTTTCAAGAGGTATAACTTTAACATGGTTGAGCGAGAATCCCACCTAGTGGCATGAATTTTCCCCATAACCACCTTGGTGTTTGTGAGTGCATACCAACTAGCGTATGTATCTTACCTTTTTGGGCTTCCTCACCCCACGAACAACTAGTTCCATGGCCTTAGAGTGAGTATATAGTTGGGCCTTCTCATCCCATGGACAACCTGAATTTTTGTGGCCCCAAAGTGAGTATGTTGTGGCCTTCTCACCTTTCAGATGACCTGAAGTTCTGTGGGCCTAGAGTGAGTACATATTTTTTACCTTTTCTTATTTTCCATCTTTCCTTTGTATGATTTTTTATCTTATGGGGGATTTTCCTACATTTGGATCTCTCTTGAATGTCTACTTCAGTGTGAGTTTGAAATAGGTTCATCCTCTCCCTAAAGTGGGGTCTAAATGTGTCAGAAAAAAGGACCCTTTTCTTGACATGGAATTAATTCATGATAAACTAGACTTAATGAGGCCTTGATTCAAGTGTTGTGAGGCATTTAATGCATCCAAACTAGGTCTTGTACCCTTGCAAATTGAATAACATACTTTTAATCATGTCTTCTAAAGGTGTTGTAAAGTGTTGTAAGATGCTTCCACACTTTTCTAGACTTAATTAACCTATTTCTCCCTAATTCAATATTATAAAATGTGTTTAATAATATTATTACATCAATCTAGAAGGTTCCTAAAATAAAATTAATGATAAACTAGTGTTGTAATGTGTCTTGCACATTCGCATTAGTTCTTGTGCCTTCCTAGGCTATGTGGACCTCATTTTAGTGGTGTAAAGTGTATTTAATCACACTTTTCACATTGATTTATGTGTCCCAAGCCCTAATTAACATTTAAATCATCATTAATAAGCCCCTATTAACCCATATTATGCATCCTAAGGCATAATTTGATCAAATAACTAACATAGTCATCATATAAGCCTAATTTTCTTACTTCTCGGCATTCCAGGTAGCAAAATGACCCCTGTGGGACCCATTCACATTTAGTGGAGAATTATTCCCATCTATGTGGGACCCATTTTCCATTAGTGGTGAATGAGTCCCATTTTGAGTCATTTTCAGGGTTTAAGGAGGAAAAAATAGGTTTTAACTTTAATTTTTCTACATGTCGGCTTGTGATGAGGTATTATTGGGTACTAAGGCATAATTGTCTATAAATAAGTGTTTTTATTCTCATTTTAGATCCAAAAAATTATTTGTACATCTCTCATCCTTCATTCATCATCTATCTTCTCATTCAAGACAAGCAAACTAGGGTTTCTTCATTAGAAGTCATTAATTTAGCTTCCTAAGACATTCAAGGGCAACTTTTTCATGTTTTGTTGTAAAAATTCAAGATAAATATTCATGTAAAGGTAATCAAATCCATTATTTCATGTTTCATTCTATTCTTTCATCATTTTGGTTTAATTACCTGAACGAGGTTTGACCAAGGCAAACCCCCATGCCCTAACATTCAACATTTCTCTCTTGTCTTGTTTGTCTCTAGATTTAGGTCCCTTAGAAGCTTGGAAATTATTTAAGATCAAGTTACAAGGTTTCTCAAGTCTTCTCTTCATCCATAAATTCAAAATACCAACAAAATATCATTTTTTAGGCCCATAAATCAAAGTTTCGAAAGCAAACACCTATAGGGCATCAAAGTGTAGATGTCGTCTCATACATTGACTTATTTTGACCATTGACATATTTTGATCATGACTTATTTTGACCATTGACTTATTTTGATCATGACTTATTTTGACCATTGACTTAGTTTGACCATGACTTATTTAGATAATGCTTGACCATGACCTTATGAGATTTAATATATGAAGTATGATATGTGTTAAGAGCAATGCTTTAATATAATTGTTTTCTTTCAAGAATTATGAATGCATTCATATAAAATAGAAATGTTGAGTTAATTATTGTTTCTACAATGGTTACTAATACACTTTTGTTTTGCACGCCTGAGTGCATTTGAGTGGCAGGTGATCGAAGGCCAAGGAGATCGAAGGCCAAGAGTGTGATTGAGGAAAAGGAGGTTAGCTTCTCGACAGGGTAAAAGAGGAGAAACTCTCGGTTACGCACACACCACTTAAATCATGTAGCTGCATTAGGTCATGTTCGTTTTTACAATGTGATTGTGTGAAAATGATTAGCATAGCGAATTTGAAATATGGTTTAATTAAATTATGAAATAATATGGCTTATTCTATTTCATTATTTCTCATTATATATTTGAGCAACAAAAGGATAAATCTGTTTTTGTTAAAAGAAATGTATTTAAAAATAAAAACAAATTAAATAAAAGAATAAATATAATATAAATCTGTTTTGCATAAATGAATTTTTAAAATTGCATAAAAGGGGATATAAATAATTCTGTTTTGGGATATATGGTTAATTTTTCCAAAAGAATGAAGAATGAATAGCCCGAGAGAGCATTGGGCTCTGGAAAATTCTGTCTCAAAACCAACAATTCGCTGGGCATGTGGCAATCCTTAGGAATTGCATGAGAATATCATCTGTCATCTGGAAATTTTATGCATGATCCTCGAAAAAGAGGAAGAGGCTTTAAGAAAGAGAAGAAGACTTTGATTGAATACATCGGAGAGCTCTGGAACGGAGGCAAAGGAGGTACTGTTGAACATCTGCAATTAGAACCAAATTTTGCCAGGTTCTCTTCATTGCTATGCCTTCTTTTAACTTTATTTTAAAAACTGCAGTAAGGAATTGATTTATTCTCTGTTTTAGAGTACAAACGACTGAGAATTCCTTCCAATTTCATTTTGAAATCTGGGTAATAGCTTACTACTCTGTGTTGCAGTTATAGAATACACATTCCTTCTTCAGAATTAGGGTTTTCGTTCTGTGGCAAGTTTGCATTTTTCTCAAGTGTAATTACAATTATATGTCTCCATATCTATTTTGTTTAAAAATTCTATCAT
Organism: Sequoia sempervirens; assembly: GCA_007258455.2. Classification (NCBI taxonomy): domain Eukaryota; kingdom Viridiplantae; phylum Streptophyta; class Pinopsida; order Cupressales; family Cupressaceae; genus Sequoia; species Sequoia sempervirens. The sequence goes on along the minus strand of VDFB02379711.1, from coordinate 148,105,030 downwards.
CTAAATAAAAATAAAAATGTCTTGAGATAAATCAGAATGTAGTTTATACTGGGCAAATGTCTTTCTTTTTTTTGAGTTTTGAAATTGCTAAGGGATTAATTCCCTTGCCCTCCCCATGGGAAGGTCGTGGACTGTGGGAGGCTTGTGCCATCCACAGGCCGCGGCCTGTGGAGAGGGCGCGAGCCCCTCACAGCCCGCCCCCTCCCCATGGGAGGGGCAAGGGCTTCCCCTGAGCCCTTTAGTCGCTCAATGCTAGTAAGGAAACCATGAAAAATACCCTGTTCTGTGTGCACGGCTAGTGAATTCGTTGCACAGATTTGAAAACCAGAATTTCTTACTTCGAATTATACACAGCTGAACATGAATTTCTTCATACACACACACACACACACACACACACACACACACACACATATATATATATATGTATACATTTACAAATTGACTGCACATACATACATATATATATATACCTATATATATATACATATATAAATAGATACCCATGCATTATGTGCCAAATGCAAATTGAAGCAGGAAACTCATATCCAGAAAATAGTATGAACTCTGTTGATTTTGTGCCAAATACAAATTGAAACAGGAAACTCTTTTCCAGAAAAGTAGCATGAATTCTGTTGAATATATATACAAATATCTCTGAATTGTTAAACCTGAAGCAAGGACAGAAATGTCTTGAAAAGCCATGTAACAGAAAGTAGTATGAATTCTGTTGAATATATATAAATATCTTTGAATTGTTAAATCTGAAGCAAGGACAGAATTGTCTTGAAAAGCCATGTATCAGAAAGTAGTATGAATTTGTTGAATATATACAAATATCTCTGAATTGTTAAACCTGAAACAAGAACAGAAATGTTTTTGAGACACCATGTAAACTGGAAAGTACCTTGAATATGTTAAAAGGAATACAACATGAAATGTGAATGAAAGATTATCTTTCAAACCTCAGAATTTCTGAATAAATTGCATTGTATCAGTATATTATTTTTACTCTGTAACCTGTATTGAAATAGGGAATTAAAACTGTCAGTCAGCTTGAGCTTGGTAAGAATAGAAATGCATATTGAAAACAGAAAACACTGTTCTTACTATCAATTAGTGCACTGAAAATTATCAAGATATATATATATGTTCTTCTTTAGAACAGAGTCTTTATCCAAATCAAAAGGGGACACTTACCAAAGAATAAATGACATCTTACAACTGAATTACAAAGAATGTTCTGAAAATTCACTTCTTTTAGAATTGATTGAATGATGGAAGCCTGTATGAAAATGTATAAAGTTTCTGTTAAGTATTTATTTTTACTTCACTATGGTAACTTCCGGGACAGGGTGCCGAAGGTGGGCAAACAGAGACGGTAGTATTACCTTTTCTAATTCTACCATTTACTTGTATTATTTTGCTTGGCCAAGCACTGTACCATTGAAATAGATGGATTGTTTATTTTAAAAGCCTAGAAATTTATTTGAGTCTCTGCCACCTCCTGTTGCAAGAAATGTGTTTATTTCATGTTAGAAATGCATATAGGCATCAGGCACGCACCGAGAGTGCCCTCCTGTTTTACCGTTTCGGGTTGCTAGGCTCCTTTATGCAGGGCCGGGGATTCCTTCGAGTTAGGAAGGGACCCGGGGAAGTCATGGACTTCGTGGTTGGGCGGAAAAGGTGCCTGAATCACATTCTTGGCCCCAGCTCGCAAGAAGACCAAGGTGTCACGGCGGTTGGTGGTTCCAAGATTATTTGCTATTGATGTACTTATGTATCATTCAGACTTGGCTTGTGAAGCCCATTGTATATGTATATGCATTTTGACATTCTTGTTGAAACTTGAAATGAAAGTATGTTTTGAAAGTATTTAATGTAACATTGATTTCGAGAGGTTAAAGTTTTATAACTTAGCATAGAAAAGATGTTCTATTAGAAGGATTGATTCCTCCAAGTGAGGTTGAATATATGTATATGAGAAAGTCATTGAAATACTTATGTTTTGATACATTACATTGATGATATTATTTTATGAAATGCAATTTAAATTCTCTTTATTTCATTTGGAAGTGTTATGAGAAATGTTGACTTTTTGGAAACCTATTTATAATGGTTTGAATAAAATTTAGATTACTCTTAATTTCTCTTTAATGCTGAGTTAAATGGTTTTGAAAATACTCTTAATTTTCCGAGCGCACAGGAGAGGTTTAAAACACCCTTTTTTAGAGCCTTTTGTTTCATGGGTTCCACAAGGCACATTTTAAATACCTGGAAGCCAAATTTTTCTTTTTAAGGTCCTAACTCGCTTATGAAGAAGCCCAAAAAAAAAATTCAAATCAGACCTATTTTACACTCTGCATGAATGTGCGAAGTTAGCCCTGGCAGCTATGGTACGTTTCCCTCATAGAACTTCCAGTACTTTCCTTCTACATTTTAAAAATTCACTTCGATATTGCTGAGTTTATCCATGATGTAGGGGAATATCTAGCTTGAAAAGTCTGAAATGAGACTTTTCTTCGAAGACTTTTCTACAAAGACTTTTCTTTCCATTAGTTTTTTAAGATGCTGCTGACTTTTCTTTCCATTAATCTACTACCACAGAAAGAGCACTTTGCTCTATAAATTTGGCTTTTAATTCGTAGCCCATACTCACATATCTGAAGCAAAGCAAGAAGCAGGGGTTAAATTATGGACGGTTTGAGTACCCCTCAGTAAGTATGATCTTTTGAATTCTTATTTGAGTCTAGAGACATTTCTTGTGCTAAGCATCTGTTTCTGTTGTTAATTGTAAAGTGATTGGCAGACCTTGCAAAGCTAGTTGTCACGACATATTGATTTGAGCTTCATATAAAAATAATTATGTTTTTTTTTTTTGGTTGGGTATTCAAAAGAATATACAGACCTGAAATTTTATGTGGGCTTAACAGAAAGGCATTGATTTTTACACTAGTTGTGCTTTCTTTGTAAATATTAAAGGACTTAATGCTTCACGACTTTATTTTATGGTACCCTCATTGTGCTGATCTGTAGAATTGTTGTTCTAGGTTCACTGTTTGTCTGGAGACTGCAAGCTTTCTTGCTTCCTCTGGAATCCTAGAACAGTCTTGGAATGAGATATGTACTGTTAATAAAGATGACAGAAGTCCATTTCTTCTGGAGAAACATGAAAGTGTAGCATATTTGTCTTTTTCTTCACTTTTTGTGGAAGCCGGAGATGGCAAAGATGAAGAGTGCAATATCCAAAACGCAGACACAGTCATCTCTCCCAGCCTCAAGGGTGATGATGATCAGCCGGCCCGTGTTCATAAAGGGGCTTTCGACCGGTTTCGATATATTCTGGAGAATACAGATCTCAAAACCCAGGTAAACAAGCCCTTAACTCCATCTTATTCATCTCCTCGTATTTCTTTTGATAGAGAAGTGTTTCCACTTCCTCTCATTCGAACTTGAACAATTTATGTGTGATGTTTTTCGGGCTTAAAACTCACGCAGCGATAGAGCCATTTATAATTAAAACTCAAGCTACTGAATCCCCATTTCTGAGAGACAATGAGAGTTTACAGCAGATGCCTAAGCTTGTTTGTCCGCTTCGTGGCTTCCCTAATGACTGCGTAAGAAATCCTAGTGAAATCAGGACTGGATATTAGTAATGGTCCAACTTTACCACTCAGTCATATGCCTGAAAAATATCAACCAATATCCATACTACTTGTTCATCAATTATTTAGTGCCATTAGTGAAGAATCTTTTCTTGCTGATGTTTATTTGTTTGTTGCATCAGGTGCAGGCTATACGGGAACAAGCCATCATATTTGGGGGCCATTCCATAGGAGGTGCAGTTGCAACCCTGGCCACTCTTTGGTTTTTGGGAAGGGGGGTGAGAAGCACTTCTCCTTTTTGCATTACATTTGGCTCTCCTTTAGTGGGAGATGCTAGACTTGGGCAGGCGATTGTTCGCCAGGATTGGTCTGGAAGATTTTGTCATGTGGTATCCCAACAAGATATGATGCTCCTTGTACCTTTTGAATCAATTGCCGAACCTCTCGATGCAATTGTGCCTCACTGGAGGGCTGGATCGGATCTTCCGATTCAAGAGGCTTCTAGGACTCTAGTTAACAATGTCCTGCAGTGCGCAAATTCTCCTAGAAGTCTTTATAGACCCTCTGGTACTTATATGTTATGTTCAATGAACCGTGCAGCTTGTATTGATGACTCTGAAGCTGCCCTGAAGATACTACATTACACTGTGCAAAGCAACCAAGGATTGTCTTATGATCAAATTGCAGGCGCCTGTATTTCAGAGCATACAGGTTATGGCAAGTTGTTGAAAGATGTCACTGAAAACTTACAGAATTCATGGAAAATTGCAAACTTTATCTCTGACTCCTCCTTTGAGATGGGAATAGCTCTGGCATTGGAAGCAATTGGCGTTGGGGTTCAGGTAATCTGATTGCTTCAATTTATCTTTTGAATCGTAGTCGGTGATATTTTACTTATCTACTTTTAAATATATTTTTCTAGTTTTCTCTTGCCTGAGTTTATCCAGTCGTTGCAAGTTTTTTAATTTCTGGGGCTTCTTCATCTGAACATTGGAAATTTGCATTTTTAGTCAGATAAACAGGGAAAGTACATATAGAAAGAAAAAGTGAAAAAAGAGTGGTAGATATGATAGTTTCTATAGCTTATACAAATGATTTAATATGTTTTTAGAAATGATTGTGAAGTGATTCTGTATAAACAATTTTTTTTGGGATTTTTTTAATTTGGGAGGGTTTTATATCAAATTCATAGAATCAATTAGCTGTCTGATACGGGAGTACAAATCTTAGGTTGAAATCTCTTTGCTTGAGAGTGAAGGATTAGAGGGTATTCATTCCACCAAAGCTGTCTGGGGATAGAATCGTCTATGTAATTGACACAGGACACACCTTATACTGAAACCTCTTTGGCTGAGAGCCAAGGACTGAAGGATATCCATTCTGCAAAAACTTCCCCACCCACAATCCCTTATAGTGTTGGGGCCTTGCACTCAATAAATCTTGATCTGTGGGGGGCTCTTTCAGAACCATTCAGCTTCACCAGTATACCAAAGACCCATTGACTATAATATGTAATTTGAGATGTTGATGAAAAAAATCTTCAGATGAACTATAAAAATATAGTAAATAAAAAAAATTCCCATTAGGCCCCAATATATTTCAGTTTTAGACCAAGGCTGATAAATATTAATGTGGAAATTTCACCATGAGCTAGTATAAACATTGGAAAGAGTCACCAGAATTCGTAGAGGTGATTCTTTGGTCAGGCCATGCTTTTACTGTTGGGATCTAATAAATGTGGGATGGGTTTGATCATGTGTCATCACCCCAGAACCAAAATGGTATAGGTTTATGCCACATATATTAGGACTAACTAGAGATGTTTTTGATTGAATTGCATTTGTTACTTTTTCCAATCACCATTTATTTTGTTAGATGATGTAGTTTGCTTAGACATTAAGACTGATCAACTTTGATTTTTAAGCAGAATGATGATGTACTTGAAGCCCTCAGAGATGCCGGGAAGATGAAAAACAAGCAAGACACCAATATTGATAAACTAAATTTTGAGTTGAGCGAAAGTCAAAGCAATATGGCAATGCTTGAATGGTACAAATCGACTTGTAAGGCTCCTGGCTATTATGATAGATTCAAACCGCAAATTGAAAGGAAAGATGTTAAAGCAGATGAGTGTCGAATAAAATTGGCATCATTTTGGGATAAAATAGTTGGGATGGTAGAGATGCACGAATTACCCAGCGACTTCCAATCCCAAAATAAATGGATCAATGCTGGCAATACATATAGGAAACTTGCGGAGCCTCTGGACATTGCAAACTACTATCAAAATGATAGCAGACATGGGAATAGTGGAAATTATCTAGCAGCAGATGCACGGGTTAGGCCCCACCGCCACGAGGTACTTGAGAAATGGATGAGAGAGAAAAACCTATCTCGCACAGGTAGAGCTTGGAGTCCTCGCTCAAAGTTTGCCTCCTTAACTGAGGACTCCTGCTTTTGGTCTCATGTAGAAGAAGCCCTGAAAACTCTTCAACATCAAGTCCTGAATGCCAAACAGATAGAAATCCTTGAAAAGTTTGAATGTTCTGTGGGGAATATGATCGAGAATCGCAGTATTTCTGATGAGGTTTTCTTGGAGGGGAGTAGCTTCATGAAATGGTGGCAACAATACAGAGATCTTCGACATCAATCCCAGGAGTGGCAGTCAAGCTCTCCTTTGTTTAACTTCATGAACAGCCAGGGTTGGAATGTCGGGGAAGTTTAGAAGAAAAAGCATTTTTCTTCATTGAGGAAGAAATTTCAGAGTTTTCTTCCAATCGAAGTTGTCAATTTCTATGTTTTCTTTTCAATCTAGACGAGTTTGTTACAGTCATTTAAGATATTTTGGTAAATAAACTCCAGCTATGTCTCGGGAGTTGTTTATATTTAATTATGTGGTACTGGTAATATCTTTGTAACTGAGCACACATAGAAAGCCTTGAGAAGTTTGAAGATTATGTTTGGATGATGACCAAAGATTACAGTATCTCTGTAGAGGTTTTCTTGGAGGGGAGTAGCTTCATGAAATGTGGCAACAATACAGAGATCTTCGATATCAATCCCTGCAGTGGCAATCAAGCTCTCCTCTGTTTAACTTCGTGAACACCGAGGGTTTGGAAGCCAATGTAATGGCCGATAAATTGATCGGTTCCCACTACCCGTCAGTTTTTTCTATTTTGTAGCTGTTTCGTAATTTTTGGGTTGTAACTGTCACAGATGACAGTCCTCTCCTCCCTCTCATTTTTTTCTTTTCTGTATTTGGTAGCTCTTTCTGGAGTAGTCAAAAAGAGTGTGGTCTTTCGGAGTGAAGGTTGTCGGTGTTGTAGCTGGTTATTTCTGTGGATTTTTTCTGTAATCAATATTTTGGAATTTGTTCAATGAAAAATAGTCAATTTTGTTGTTTGTGTTTTTTTAATCTTAATATATACATTTTGTGATATTGCTATCAAGATTCAAGAGGGTAGTTTCAAATTCATATATATATTGATTCTATAAATATGGGTTTTGTTTCGTTGGACATATTTATACATATATTTATAATTATAATGTTTTGTTTTAAAACAAGTCTAGCTTTATTCAATTTTTAGAATTAAGGTATATTATGTAGATTAACGAGAATAATTGAACAATTTTAATAAGATTTGCTTGCATAAAATAAAGGTTCAATCTGCATCAATTTTTGGTATCAAAGCAGTTTGTGATGGCTGAAAGGGGAGTCTACTTGAATTGCAGAAAAGGGGTAGGAGGAATGTAGACCCTCAAGGAAACATTAGTGAAGTGTTTAGAAGGTTGGAGGCCCTTGAAGTCAAATTACAATTGGATGAGTCTAAAGAGGAACTAGAGATACTGCTAAGGTTTTAGACTCTATCAAGAGGTTTTTGAGACATTGACTAAACAAAGTTCTAAAGTAAAGGTGGATATTTTAGATTTTAAAGGCAAGCTCAACCCTAATATATATTCCTAGATTGGATCCTAGAGTTGCAGAGGTACTTTGAGATGGAAGCCGTGGATGAAGATGATCCAGAAAGAGCAAAAATCATTGCCTCCAAGCTCAAGTCACATGCAGCCTTGTGGTGGGAAATAGTGTAGAGTTCAAAACGAAGACAAGGAAAAGAAAAAAATTAAACTATGGCCTAAGATGTTGAAACATCTAAGAGGTTGATTCTTGCCCTCAAATAACTGATATTTTTATACTAAATAGTTTGTGAGGCTTCAAATTTGGATAGATATATAAAAGAGTGAAGGACAAGTGACGACCCGATTTGTGAATAGACTAAAGTTTCAAGTTCAAGATGAGCTTGCATGGGTGAAAATACTACTTTAGATGAGGCGTGTGAATATACCTTAAAGGTAGAAGAGAAACTAAGATAGAAAAACAAAATAGTAATAAAAGGGTGGTAGAAATCAATATAAATGGAAAGAAGTTTCTCTAAAACTTACCATGAGTGAAAATCCAAAAGAAGACAAGAATGTGAAGGCTAACTTTAGAAGAAGGGGAGGCTTCAAAAGTAGAGGTTGAGGATAATCACGTTTTCAAGAGTGGAAGCCCATAGAGTGTTTTACTTGTGATGAAGTTCATAACGTCATTGAATGCCCTCAAAACCCCAAAAGAGTGATAGTATCCCAAGAAGCAGAAAAACCCTGGGCAAAAGAAGCTAAAGTTGAGTTAGGAGAGAGCCTAATCTTGAGAAGGACTTTAATATCTAGGGACAAAGAAACCCTCAAAGTTGATTGGAAGAGGAAGAGTGTCTTTTAAACAAAATGCAAATGCAAGGACAAGGTGTGTAAGGTGATTAGATGGTGGATCTACCAACAATATGGTGAGTATAGAAAAGGTTGATAAATTACAAATTTCTTGCATTCCTAAAGCTAATCCTTACAAGATTTTTTGGTTAAAGAAGAGTTATAATGTGCTTGTGGATAAATCTTATCTTGTTGTTTTCAAAAATAGGTCTAGATATGTGGATGAAGTGCTTTGTGATGTGGTGTCGATGGACGCATGTTATTTTTTGTTGGGTGGGACTTGGAAATATGACCAAAATGTAATCCATCAACGTAGAGAGAATACTTATGAGGTTCAACATGAAGAAAGGGAAATTGTCTTAAAACCATGGAAAGAGGAAGGAGCATTTAAAGTGGTATCCTTGTCTCTTCTAGTGGAAGCTAGATTTGAGTTGGAAGAGAAAATGAAACTCTAGATCAACCAAAAAGAAAGATGAAGGGAAAATTGGGAGCAAAAGAGATAAATGATTTGAAGAGTCGGGGAAAACCAAAATTTGATGTGGAGCTACAATGAGATTGAATTAACAAG
>VDFB02379711.1:148073689-148096014 GCA_007258455.2 Sequoia sempervirens | reverse complement strand
TTTTTATTGTAGTTTTTTAAGGAAATTTTCCACCACAAAGACCATAATCAAAACATATTTAGCTACCTTTTAGGAATAATTTTGAACTCTCAATTTTTGAACATTCAACCACAAAGACCACAATCCAAAAAATATTTAGCTATTTTTCAAGAATAATTTTGAACTCTTCAAAGGTTGTTTACTTGTTAAGAATCTTGGGCATAAAAAATTTTATGGCAATTTTTCAAGACATTTTTACACCAAAAAGTTATTTTTTTATTACATTTGAATGAATTTATCAAAAATATTTACTTCTTCAAATATAATTAAAAAATTATTATATAATATATGAAGAATAACCTAGTAACAAATTAATATATTTTTAGTATATTATATTATTAAATTATTTTTAAAATATTATATTAATATATTAAATTATCATTCAATATATTTGGGCCACAGTGGACATATATAGATGGAAATGAACTACCCTGCTTGGTTTATGTATACGAAGAAAAGAGGTTTGAATTCAATCATCACAAGAAAGTTGGTGCTATGAATTCTTTGGTATGGTAGACAATTTCTTACCTACTTTTTTGGGGTATGAAATAAGTTTCAATTTGGTTTCTAAAGTCTATTTTGTTAATGTGGCTCTTGTGTTAAGTATTCCAATGGATATCCTCAACATTTTGTCACTATTTCAGGTTCAAGAATCAAGTGCTTACAAATGTTCCTTACCTAATGAATTTGGATTGCGATCATTACATAAACAAGGAGGTACTGGATGAGTCCATGTGTTTCATGATGGATCCTACTGTTGGAAATAAAGTTTGTTATGTCTAGTTCTCCCAAAGGTTTGATGGTATTGATAGTCATGATCAATATGCCAACCAAAACATAGTTTTCTTTTATGTAAGTAGCATCCAAATAATTCTATTTGTACACCTTTGACTTATATATTTCTCATTCAATTGTGTGTACTGCTTTAAGTGTATAACAGTTTATGAAGAAATTTGTTTCGCATTAACCTAACTAAGCGATCTTCTATTTCTCTCGGCAAATCAATATGCAAGGTTTGGATGGCATTCAGGGACCCATATATGTTGGTATGGGATCTACATTTTTTTGGATTCCTATTTTTCATGATTTTTTCCCAATAAAATTCTATTTTTTTAATTTTGTGATCTTTTGGTTTGTTGAGTTATTGTACTGAAATATTTTTACTACCATGGGTATGATGACATTGATTGGAATGACCCTAATAGTATTGTGAGGGAAAATGAACAATAGCTTCTACCAATTTTATCTACAAAATATTTGAGAAGGAAAAATGTTGCAACTAGAGGATCTAGAGGTCAATTATAAAGAAAACTTGGACACCCTCTCAAGAGATTATATATATATACACACACTTAATAGAGAAAGTAGGAGATGGTTGTCTAGCAGAAAAGAGAGCAAAATCTTTCATATTTAATTTTAAGAGAACAAAAGCATTGGGAATTTGTTCCTGAGCTTAACAGAACAAAGGATAGAAAAGAAAACACTATTAGACCTTGCTTTGGAAGATGTCACAATGTCTCCCATTGATTTTTTTTTAATTATATAAATGATGGTGTGTTGTTGGTTGTATTTTCATATTGGCTTATACTTTCATGTGGAATCACCATTGTCATTTTGTTTGCCCTTTTCTATCATTTTTTATACTAATTTATCCCACCTGCCTCCTCCTCCTATCTTTTGTTGCCCTCTAAGACAAGAGAGAAATATTATCTTTTTGAATGTAGAGGTTATGGTTGGAAGTAAGAATATTAATGCACTGCATCTTCTAAGCAACTATATGTCTCACACCATCATAATGAACAATAGAATGAATAATAAATTATTTGTGTCTCAAGAGATCTTTATCAGCTTTGCAGAGTTAATTTGGACACTAACTTTAAGATCCAAGTCAAGATGGTTTTTGGGGCCTGCATATTGATATTTGATATCTAGAAAAGACCTTGGATTGTATCAAGATCACGATGATCATTCATAAATAATCTTAGTACCAAAACATAATTTACTCCAAAGATATCAACTTTCATAATCGGGAACAAGGGGCTTCAAATATAGGGGAAAGAATACTATTGAGAACATGTAATAAGTACAAAGAATAGAATAAATAACACTTGAAAAACTAAATTCACACAATCATATTCCATATTTTGCTGCTAAAAATAATAATTTGTTAAAAATATAATCAAGGAATGCAACAAATACAAGAAAAATAGGATAAGTTATATGTGAAATAGATAAGGAAAAAGAAAATTATTTTTAAAAAATCTCTATTGTTTATATGATGAAATAGCGAATAAAAAAGAAAAGGATACTATAAACAATTAGTAACTAAGATAATATATATGTGAATTTGTTCATAACTTAATTCTCTATTAATCCCATTTAACTTTTTTCATAATAAAATTGCATTTACTCATCCACGTTCATAAATCTTTGGAACCAATCAGTGAATCTCTCATAACCATGTAAAGATGAAACACATAAAGCAAAAAGAATGCCATTATTTCCTTGGCATGCAAGAAGAAATTGAAGATTGGAAAAGTATCTGATAATACATTGGCTTAGTTGTTTAAAAAATATTCTTGGAGAAAGCTTATTTTATAATTTGTTGAATCTTTAGGCTTGGATATTAAATTCATAGTCACAAGTTTTGGAAAAACCTCAACAATGCAGGAATTTGAACTTTTCAAGAAGATGGCCAAGCCAGTTAATATCTGGTTAACACATTGACTTTGATGACAACTCTCTTATGTCATGTAAACTATGTTTACTAACTTATGTAAGTTTCTCCTTTCATTTCTAACATGTATTTGTCCTACATGGTTTGGAATTCTAATGAAATTATGATTATTGTAGGAGTAGTGCATGTGTATTCGTTAGGATGTTGGCACTATTTACATTAATAAGCATGAATTAGATCGTGTAGCAGGCTTGATAAATGTTAGAAATACTAATTAAATTCTTCAATTAGAAACATAAAATATGTTTCAAATTTGATTTGACTTCTTGTTAGAAATCAGAAATAAGACTAATACACAACTAAAATTTGAAAGAAGTAATCAGCAACTAGATGAAACACATAATAAGAATGACACAAAATTTACTTCTAGAAAACCCTTAACAAGGAAAACTCAACCTCAAATGTAGATTTCTCACTGTATCAACTTAAAAAAAGCTTACAAACATAATAAGTTGATCCAATAAGTGACCCAACAGCAACACATTTTGTAATGAAGCAGTCTTGCAATTGATTCCCACATTGCAATCCTATACATTTGAAATCACTATTTATAAGAAAATTACAACCTTTGGAAACTATGTGCTCCAAACAAGGTTCTCAAAGTCATGGACAAATTCGAGTACCACCTCTTGCATGCAAATGTAATGCTCGAAGAGAAACCCTTCCAAAATAGGATTCAAACAATAAAATCAAGACATTTAAGAGATTCTCTTACACTTTACACATTGTTTGGTACATAAATGAGTTTTTTTTAATCATTATATAAAACAAAATATCTTTAAATGTCTTTTTCAATGGAATTTTTTTGAATATCTCTACATATTCAAGTGTGTGACTTTGAACCCTAATTAAATCATACTAAGCCCTATACCCTCTACCCTATTCATTGGATCCTCAACCCTCATATATCTCTATCCCTCCCTCCTCTTCTCTCCTCTCTTTCTCACTACTCCCTCCATCTCTCCCTCCATCCATCCATCCCTCTCTACCCTAATCCCTCAACCCTATACCCTTAGCCTTTAAACCCTCTACCTTCTACCCTCAACCCAATACCCTAATCCCTCAATGCTTCCTACACCTCAGCAACCCTTAATCCCTCAACCTCAATCCACCAAACCCTCAGCTATCAACCCATGTCCTCTTGTAAACCTAATCCCTCCTTCCTAAAACCCTCAACCCTCTACCCTCTACAATATGCATTAAACTCTAAACCCTCAATTCTCAACCATCTACCCAATACATTGGATCCTGAACCATAATCTCTCAACCATATACCCTCAACCCTCAACCTTAAACCTCATCCCTTGTCTTGAAGCCCTTAGCCCTCAGCCTTAAAATGCTTAGGGTCAGCCCTCTACCTATACATTATAGCCTCTGCACCTATGCATTTGGAACCCAGCCACTGCCCTTCTCTTTATCTATCCATCTCTCCTTCCACTCCACTCTTTCTCCATTTTCTGGCTCAATCCATCCACTCTCTCTCCATCTTTCTCTTTATGTCCACTACCTCTTCATCCACTCCCTCTCCCCATCTCCGGTCCTCATTCTCCTCTTTTATCCTCCTTCAGTCCACTCCTCTCCCTCTCTCCCTCCTCCGTCCTCCCTCCCTCCCTCCTCCTCCCTCTTCCTATCTCATTCTCCCTCCACAACACCCTACCATAAATCTCTTTCTTTCTCCTCTCCCTCTCAATTCTCCACCCCTCTCTCTATCTTTCTTTCTCTCCCTCTATCCCTACCACCCTACCTAGCTACTTGTCCCTCTCATTCCAACCTCTACTCTCCCACTCCCTCTCTCTTAGGCCTCTCCCTTCCACCCCCTCTCTCTCTCTCAGGTCTCTCCCTCCTACCCTACCTAGAAAAATCTCTCTTAAAACTCTCCCTCCCTCTAAAGACATGCATAAATACATACATATAAGTAGACATACATACATACATACATACATACATACAAGCATACAAGAATACATTCATATGTACATAAAATCTTACATACATACAAGCATACATGTACGTATGTACATATGATCTTACATACATACATACATGCATTGATACATACATACATACAAGCATGCCATACAAACATACATATATACAAACATACAAATATACAAATATATATACATGCATTCAATATAGTAGCATTTAACACAAGCAAGACATAACACGAGTGCATTATAACGTGCTTGTGTTATGTCTTGCTAGGCATGTCTTGCACAAATGCAAAAACCATGTCAAAGCTAAGAAATAACGTGAGCGCATTATAATGCATTTGTTATTTCTTGCTTTGGGAATTCCCAAGCCTTGGGCTTGGTATTTGCCTTGGAATAGCAGCCCAAAGGCTTAGAGGGACTTCCCAATGTCCAAAGACGTGTTTTTGCAAATTCTACATTTCACATAATTGCATTTGTGCTCACCATCAAGTTTGCACGTGTTTCAATGTCGAACAAATTGAACACCTGGGTAATGTTAGGCTCTCTCTTAGCTATCTAATGATGTAATTTTTTTCACATTTTGACAATGTTAAGCCTTTGATCTATAATTTCTTTTGTTTGTGTGTCTATTTTTTTGCAAAAACCAATATTTGATTTTTTTTCATTATAAATTAACCATTCATCAAAATTTCAAATAAATTATATTTTTTAGAAACAAAACTCCATTCTATGCATTTTAAAAAAATAATAATAATAATTTTCAATTAGTTTCCAAAATTTATAGGGGTAACATAGCCAAAATTCTACTTTTCAGGAAGTGTCCACTTTGAAAATTAGTAAAAAATTAAATATTTATCAAAAAATTATTAGAAAAAACGAGCATAAACTACATATTGTTAGCTAATTTCTCACCTAAGCGATTTTAAAAATACTAAAAAAAAAGTTAACCATGCTAGGGAGCCACAAAAGTTTCTATGTTATGTTTTTTTGACAAAAACAACACCAATTTCTATGGTCCCCTCCTTTAAACCCCTTAATCTCAACCATTTAAAAAAAATAGTAATTTAGAAAGTAGACTCAGAGCACTACGATCTTTGTTTTTGTTGCATCTCAAAATTTTGAGTGTAACTATCCTCAATTTCACATCCAAGGTCAATATTTCCTTATTTCAAAAAATAAGTGGCCACATAAGCCCCTTTTTTGGCCCCTTATCTTTTTGCACTCACCCCAAGACATCCAATCGACCCTCAATACAGGAAGTGTAATAAGTAAAAGGAATCAGACACTCAACTAAGGTTGAGTCACAAGAGTTAAAGAATTAAAGGGCAGAAACAATGGCTAGGGGGTAGGCACAAACTGGCCCACATTTGTATGCATATATTTGAGTAGGTAAATCTGAAGCAACACCCATATTATAGTATTTATTTGCATCTCTTAAAACAATTCAAATTATAGATTATTTATCAAAATCCATATCAGATAGAGCTTATTTCTACCAACAATTAATTAATTATCCCCTATCTATATATATATATCAAATTCAAACCACCAAACCCATAATAGTTGAAGATTACTCTAAATAGTTTAAAGTTTATCATTGGGGTCATCAATTATAGGCTTATTTATACTTTACTCTTTAGGATTAGAGATAAATTAAGTTAGACCAATTAGGGACATTACACTTGTGGAGTAACACTAGAGTCCTCATTTCGGAAAGCAAGGAAAGATACTTATGTTTTCTAGTAACCATTTTAGAGTCACTCAAGGACTTGGGTTGGAATCATGATAAAGCAATAGCAAATTTGATGCCAAGGAACACTGAAAAACTCACAAACTAACACAACTCTAGAATCTATCAAGCAACATTTGATTGAAAGATGATTTGAAACTGAAATGAAGTGCAAAGATCAAAATTGCACAAAATTGCATGGATGGCAACGTAGAGCTCCTCAATACATTTTCAATGCTGCAAAAATCACAAAAATTGAAAATTGTGACAAAAAGTTATGAGCTTAGGAGCCATAAACATCTAACTTCAATCAACAATAAATGCATCCAAACAACAAAAAATTTCTAAAATAACCTATACCGCTGGAAAATTGGGATCATCGGCTTTCCAACAATACTTCGTTTGCAAAATTTTGCCATCTAGATCAAAAGTTATTGCAAAAACAAAAAACAAAAAACCCTAGAAGAGGACCTTTTAACACTAACCAGGTGCAAAAATTGAACACTAAATAGGCACAAAAATACCACCCTTGGTCACGGCATGTGACTTCAACAAAAAAAAAGATTTTAAAAAATCTTTAATTTTACCACCTTTAGCAGCACTAGGGCGTTAAGTAGAATGGTGCGAGGGCAACGGCCTAAGGGCTACGCCACCCCTGACGCTAGCCCTTCCTCCAACTGTGATCATAGGTTATATAGACTTTGTTGATGCTTTAAAGGTTGTGGTCGACCAAAAAGTTTAAAAATCAAACTTTCAACATTACAAAACTTGTAGGTTGATAAATCAAAGCTTTTAATAAACAAAAACTTTATTATAAAATAAACCTCTGATGCATTGAAGAAATTGTACCCCTTCTGACTGCGATGAATCTAATAAACAAAGCCTGTTGATGTCGAATAAATTGTACCCCACAACAAAGAATTAAAATGCCTTGCGGATTCAATGAAATCCTTCCGTCGTGATGTGACAGGAATAAATGCCAGAGCGAATGAGATGGTCGGTCTATGCCGACAAAGTCAAAACACAAGTTTTTGAAACTTTTATCAATATGGAAACCAATGGCCATATAATAAATAATTCATATTGCAATTTGACAAGTACAAGGAAAAAGCCGACTAAAATAAATGGATTTCAGCAATGATGTGACTGATGTGGCGAAGACCAAATCTGAGGACGATGATGCCAAAACAGTACAATGCTTGCACAAACTTAGAATATGTTGCAAATATGTTGGATTCCACATAAAATATGCCAATCGATTGTGCAAATTTGACGTCATATGGTCATGTATGAATCCATACGGTCAGTTTAAAATTTTTTGCCTTGCCCCCAAATTGAAAGTCTCGGATTTCGATGATTTAATAATCGATCTTTAGGTTTTCAGGCATCCCAACTACAATGGTGAGGTTGATTTTTTATCAAACTGCTCTAAAATATCAGCTACCCTCCAGATCTAGCATCTAAAACCATAGCCTCAAACAATTGTAGATCTAATAAAATATGTCAGATTTTGACAAAACAAAAGTCAATCTTGACTTTTTCAAAGACCTTCAATTCAATGGCGAGGCTCTCAAGACCCCAACTCACACCCAGCAAAACTTTCATGCCAAGATTGGTCCCTCAAATCTAAGAAATTTGCAACACTAAAGCTTTGTACCATGTAGGAGTTTATGGTGAATTCCTCAAACACCACAAAATTACCTACAAGACAAAATAACTTCCACAAGAGAGAAATGGCAGAAATAGCATGCTATCATTAAGGATACAAGATTGTCAAATTGAATATGTGACAAAGTGCATATGATGCCTTGCTTATAAAGGCAAGGAGAGGGATAGGATTAGACAAGATCGTGACAAATGTTTTAATCCTATCACATGAGACAACTAAGTCCTAACAACCTAGGATAAGATAAGTTTTAGAAAAGACAACTCATCCTTCTAGAAGGAATTTTAGAGCCTAAGTAAACTTAACATGTGAATATGTCCCCTAATTACCTAGTGAGTGAATTAGCTAGGTAGAAGACATTTATTCACACCAACAAGAAAGACATTGATTATATGGATGACTTCAAATATTTCACTCTACACCTTGTGAATTTCCCTAAGAAAGAAATGAGAAAGTTTATTGAGCATTCTAATGGGCAAAAATGTGTTCTCATAGTTGATCCAAGTTCTGCTGAATTTCATTTTTTATCACGAACTAACCCAATTCCCTAGTGAAACTAACTAATTGATATCGGTTATTAATTGTATGATATGATGTGTTTATGATATGGAGTTTACCATAGGTTATATTAAACACCCCAAAATGCATACAAGGAGTATTTTTTTAGACATATGGGTAGTTGTATAGAGGGACTTCAAAAATGATAGGAAGAAACAGGGGGAATATTTAGATTCCTGCAAATGTGTTTTGTGACATGCTTATTTATGTACCCAAATGAATCAAATAGAATTTAGCAACATGGTAATGGCATCCATACAATTTGCTAACATGTGCAGGAATAGCTGTAGATGAAACAAGACTTTTCAAAAGAGGGATGAACGAGGACATTTTTGTGAAACGAGCAGGTGTCCCTTACCTTGCACAAGTAAGGCCAGGCCCAATATATTTACCGGATTTTCTGAACACCAAGACTTTCCAGCAGATTTTTCCACCAGTGCACAATGCTAGCTGAAAGAGATAGTTAATCCCAAACCAGGAAAACTCAAGCAACTTAGTTTAATTATTCTCTAAAATGAGAATGTTAGTTTCAGCAATACCCATTGCTCATCATTCTAAATACTTGTAGATAGTTATTGTGACTACTATTTAAGAATTAAATTGGCACTCCAGATGTTTAGAAGAAAAAAATGTTTAACTTGAATTTTCTCATCTCTATTTTGTAGTGACATTACTAAGCTGTGTAGTTGATGAGTTTGACTGAGCAAATCTTCTTTTATATTTACCGTTTATTTTTCATGTCCATTAAAGTGTGGTCTACTACTCGATGGATGCTTATATTTTTTCATAGCCTGCCGTTGTTTTGGATTAGTATGTGTACGAGTAGAATAGTAGAAAGTAGTCTATGGTTGACAGGTTAGCAAAGTTAGAATATTTTTTCAGGATACAATTCCAACATGCACCAACAAGAAGAAGCAAATTTTCAGTGAGGAACCACTGCATGAGCCAGATGACACATTTTCAAAAAAAGTCTCACATTTAAAAAAAGAAACTCTCATACTACAATTATAATCATGCCCTGGCTTGAAACTTTTGCTTACATATTTCTGAGAGGCGATCGATGATCACTCTAGATGCAGTGTAAAAATATTGTCATCATGGATAAGCCTTTTGTGATCACCAACAACAAATTCTTATTGTCAACTCACTTATTTCAAATGAATCAAACCTTAATCTACGGTCTAACATTAAAAAAGGAATGAAAAAATACAGTATCAAAATGTTCATCAACACACCACAACATGGAAACATTCAAAACAGAACACACACACAAGATTGAATGAACAATGACACCAAGTTTGCCTTGGAAGAAACCCTAATTGGGTGTAAAACTCTAGCAAGAGTATTCCAAAGGCATCTCATTCACTATCTTAGGCATCTTTACGAGTTTACTGTTTTACATTGCCGTCCAGCCTAATTGAATCTTTTACAACATTTACAAACTCCTTCACATCTGTTCTTCAACCTTTGCAACTTTGAAATCCTGACTTTTGTACTTACCCATGTGATTTGAATGGAAAAAGAATGTTTTACTCTCGAGCCAGCCCTGTAGAATTCATGTTTACAACAGATATAATATTGCCACATTCCTCCATGGACCAAAATAGAGAAAAGTACATGAAATGAATAAATTCCAGTCCAAAAACCCTTTGCATTGCACTCATTGTCTGTATCAATACAATTTGTCTGCTTTCACCAGTATGAAATTGACAAGGCATTTTCTTGTTTTCTGTTTCCTCAAAGCATTCACTACGGTGGATAGTGCAATCACCTTGACATTTATGAGTTCAGCACGGAAAACACTCATCCATCCCCTGTTGTAAGTGATGATCTTTCCATGCTGCTGTTTAAACTTAATGCTGATGATTGCAACCTGAATTAATGGTCATCAAGATGTTCTGGACCATCCCTGCTATCCTCCAATGCATGTCACAAAATGTCATACATCATGAAACATCAATTTTATGTCAGACAGAGTCTCTTAGTCGTATGTCCTAAAGTGAGCCTCCATATGACCACATTGGTCCAGCTTAAGGTAACCTGAATTTTTGGATCAATATGAGTGTCGTACAAAGAGTCACAATCCATTTATAGTGGCTGAGTCAGCATGGCTGCACATTCACATGGATGCTAATTCAAGGAAATTATCTTCTGCTGTTTTAGATTTAATTATCTGCCTAGTTTAATTATGTTATTAGTTAAGACAAAATCTTTGTAAAATAACTCAAGGAATTTTGGAATAGATCTACATAATACAGAGAGTGATGCAAGTTTCTAATTCAACAAAAATCTAAAGTGGTGGTTTGCGACAAGGTATGAACATCTAATCAAAGGATATTATAAAATAATTTTTATTAGATTCTACAATTGGAAATTTGTGCTGAAAAACATATATGCAAATTATGAAAGCATGAAGAGAGTAAAATTCATGAGGATTATGATCTTCTCGTGAGTAAAATTGTAATAAAACACATGAAAGTTATAGAAATACTGTAGGCTATTGATACTAAAGATAGATTAGTACTCTTATAGTGTGAAAGATACTTTAAGTTACCCTATCATTAAAAAATTGGATGGAAACCAAATGAATTCTGAGTTTCACAGCACAATCCATTTGATGGCTTTTGGCTTGATATGAATGAGGTTTCCAACTTCTGCAGTAGAACTGCATGTTCCTTGCCAAAAGCTGGGAATTGCCCAAGAAAAGACACACAGACAGAATGCTGTCTAGTGTGCAATGATGCCAATATTACAAAGCGGGACGATCCCCCTTTCAAAATCAACAATTCTGGAATCCTCAGACCGCTGGGAAACAAAACTCTCGCTGCCAGTGCAATACATTACAATGGTGTCTTGGAATACAATGTGCATAATCTATATGGGCTCTCAGAGGTCATTATGACCAAGAAGGCATTGAGATCAATACTAATGAAAAGGCCCTTTGCACTGACCCATTCTACCTTTGTTGGATCTGGAGTCCACGCCATACATTGGACAGGGGATAATGCTGCAACATGAGACGATCTTGGGTACTCCATACCTACAATTCTAAATTTTGGAATGTTTGGAATCCTCATGGTGGGTGCTGATATTTGTGGTTTTGCATAAGACACAACAGAAGAACTCTGCAATAGATAGATTCAACTTGGTGCATTTTATCCTTTTTAGAGATCATTCCAAAAAGAATTCAGTTTGTCAAGAGCTTTACTCATGGAAGTCCATAACAGAGTCTGCAAGGAAAGCATCAGGTTTACAATAGCGCCTTCTTCCATATATATACACTCTATCTTATGAAGCGCACACCAAAGGATCTCCAATTCCGAGGCCTCTGTTTTTCACATTCCCCCAGGACATTTACACATTGGGTATCAGCACCCAGTTTCTTTTAGGAAATGGAGTTCTACTCTCCCCCATTCTGAAGGAAGGAGCAAGGCCCGTGGATGCTTATTTTCCAAAGGGGACTTGGTACAGTCTGCTTAATTTTTCAGATTCTATACAGATGGAAAGAGGTTCACATCTAAGGCTTCAAGCTACATTACATATCATCAATGGTCATGTACATGAAGGGACTATATTGTCTGTGCAAGAAGTGGGTATGACAACTAGAGAAGCAAGAAAAAGCCCATTCAGTTTGGTGGTGGCAATGGGCAGGCTGGAAGAAAATGGGGAGTTATATTTGGACAATGGATATGATTTGAAAATGAAATTGAAGAGTGGCAAATCAAGTTTTTTGAAGTTCCATGAAAATATTGAAGAGAAAAGTCTTCGGTTCATTCAACCAATATATTCTTTGCGGATATGAGTCTGTGGGTCCTTCTGGAAAGTGTGAAAGCAGGATTTTGTGTCATGCGGAGGGCTAGCACAAGAGCACAATGGAAGCATTGAAAGGATCTGATTGCTGATGCGCGTGACTGACACGTGATCCACATTAATAAAATTAAAAAAATAGTGCTAAATAAATTGGCACTAGCATTTATGCAGGGAGAAAATTCATTTATATTATAGTTATTAACTGAGCAACTGCAGGAAGACATGATAATCATAATTCGATCTATATTTGCATAATAAAGTAGATGATGATAATTTGCGAGAGAATAAGCTTTTTAGATCACTGATTTAGTGATTCTCATGGCTAAAGTATTGAAGTTTTGCATGTTGCAAATTAAGCATTTTGTTACATGTCTTGCTGGATATCTGAAGGGTATATCCATTGAGAAAAAAATGTTCTTCCAAACAATTGTAGTTTCTTACCCAAAACAAGCATCATAGATCTCTGTCTGAAGGCTAAATGGACAAAACAGAGTACCAGAATAAATGGCATAGTGAGAAAAAAAGAATCAGTTAAACAGAAAACTAGAAAAATTAACAACTTTTTTTCATTAGCTATAATAAAAATAGGATCATAAATGTCCCAACTATAAATTAGAAGCACTTGAAGATTCTCTCATTGTTCGTGTGAGAACAGACAAATTCATGAGGGAGAAGCTACCACTAAATGAACGTAAAATTCATTTCACAGTTCAAAATATCTCTTTGTTAGCAAAAAAATAGGGATCTAACACTAGGTATTACAATAATATTGTAAAAGAAAACAACCATGTAGATAAAATTAAAGATCCAATTCCTTTATTTAACAGATAACAGAATTGTTTTAAAATAAAACACAACAAGAAATGTTCCAGCCACGTATGGATTCCCAAAATAAAAAATCACCGAAACCATGACATGTGAAATTTTGCACAAATTGTACTGTGCTGTTAACTATGGCGACAAGAAAAAAAGGGCAGAGTTCACAGGAAAAAATATCACAAAACCCAATCAAAGCAGAATTTTTTTAAAATGTAACAAAACAAAAACCAGACTCCCTACAGCTTATGCTTCAAGCTATCGGGTTTTAGAAAGGATGAAGTAACTATGGATAGGAATACAAGTGGCTAGAGGCCGTTTCAAGATACCAACATCATCAAGAGGATAGCAGAATTTTACAACAAATATAAATATTATAACATATTATATTTATTAAAGCAGTTTCATGGGTGTGCAAATGCTAAAGCAAAGGCTGCGATAGCCAAAATCCAGAGGGAATTAAATGTTGTGCTGGAGATAGTAGAGATCCTGTTAATGCCAGGGGTGACAAGAAGGGGGAGATTTTAAATGGGTTTTCTTGGCTGGTCTTTCTCCAACGATGAGTCTGCTTTGAACATCAACAGAAGATCCTTGTAGCAACAATAATTCAGGAGAGTCTAGCGAAGAATGCAAGCCGTCAGAACTGTTGGCACCTGCACCCATTCCTAGCTCCAAAGATGCATCATACATTGCAGGAAGATGATAACATTTCAGTCAGGACAATCCAACATCCATAAGAACTCGTCCAAGCATCAAGTAGATTTTGCATACGTTTCAGAGGAAATGGCTATGGTAGGTGAGGATGGCATTTTCTTAACACCAGGCTCTCTGTCATTAATGAAAACATCATAGCTTGGGAGTACTCCGTTGTGCGAAACATCAGAGAACGTACCATTTATATTCTTCTTTCACTTGTGTGAAACATAGAGAACTCTGCAAGCGTACCATTCATAAATATTACTATTATTTTATATTCTTCTTTCCTCAAATGACGTGAAGGTTGCAAGAATGAGTGAAACCCTCTCAGCCAATCATATTGTCAATAAATACTCAATAACTGATTTTTTAAATATTTTTTGTTAAAAAATTCACATCTCAACAGTTGAAAACATTAGAAAACACAAATATTTGCCTTCGACTAAAAAAATTCTTGCATTTCATTTGTTAAAAGGTACATAGATTATTGACCCTGTTAGGGAAAACAGAATACAATAGATAGTTCCCGCCTGTCGGCAGGTACTAATAACAGACCTAGCTATAAAAACTATAACGTGGGCTGATCAAAACATAAAACCCAAAATATATGGGTTACAATCTGCACTCATCAAAACATCAAACCAAAGAATAAATTAGATAAGTAGGAGGTATTTTTCCAATAGCGTCAAATTATGATAGTTGTTATCGTAGTTTCGGTTATTGACGATGTTTCATGAGTAGTGGTTCAACAAGCAACCTATCTTCATGACATCGAATGGTCCACTTAGCACTCACGTATTATAGTAGAACCCACCAAAGGCTTCTTGACCGCGGAGCATCACCCAGATGCAATCGAAAAGCTATGCGATTCATTCGATATCATGAGATGGGTTCTTGTTGAACCACTACCATGAAACATGGGTCAATGAGTTTGACTCAAACTACATGGTTGAATCCTCGATATAATATCATAATAAATTAGATGTCAAATTTAATCAAAACATCAGATTCAAAACATGAATTTTGGATTACAATTTGAGCTGATTAAAATATGGGATCCAAAAAATAAATTACAGCTTGAACTTGATCAAAACATCAGAATCAAAACATGAATTACAACTTGAACTGATAAAAAACTAAATTGATCAAAACATGAGTTATAACTTGAACTGAAATAAAAAACATCAGACCCAAATTGATCAAAACATTGAACATAACACTACAAACCGAAGTGCAAATCAGATGGAAAGGCGGGTAGCAGAGATGACAACGCCATCTAAATCAGCATAAATTGTATGATATGATGTGTTTATGATATTTGGTTATTAATTGTATAAAATGATGTGTTTATGATATGGAGTTTACCATAGGATACATTAAACACCACAAAATGCATACAAGGAGTATTTTTTTAGACATATGGGTAGTTGTATAGAGGGACTTCAAAAATGACAGGAAGAAACAGAGGGAATATGAATGCTTATTTATGTACCCATATGAATCAAATAGAATTTAGCACCATGGTAATGGCATCCATGCAATTTGCTAACATGTGTAGGAATAGCTGTAGATGAAACATACAAGACTTTTCAAAGAGGGATGAAAGAGGACATTTTTGTGAAACAAGCAGGTGTCCCTTACCTTGCACAACTAAGGCCAGTTAGTTTCAGCAATACCCATTGCTCATCATTCTAAATACTTGTGGATAGTTATTGTGACTACTATTTAAGAATTAAATTGGTACCCCACATATTTAGAAGGAAAAAATGTTTAACTTGAATTTTCCAAGGATACCCGAGGACACATCCCCCCCCCCAAAAAAAAAATCCCCCGCCCCTGCCTGGGACGCCCCCTGCTGCACTAAGGGATGGTGGTAAGGGGGGCGGGGGGACGGCCCCTTTGCAAAATCACGGAAACGGCCCCGGCAATGCAAGGTGGGGCCCTGCTTTCCCAAAGGGGGTAGCCGACCTTTGGACGGGTGTGGGATCGGGCTTGAGCTGCACCCCTCGATCGGCCCTCCTGACAGCCGCCGTCCCCACGCTTTGAAGCTTTAAACATAAAAAAAAAAAAGCATAAAATTTAAAATAAAAGGCTTGCCTACGTGGCATGTGTGGGCCCTAATATTTTTCACTCTTTTATGAAAGAAAAAAGGCCACTAAAACTTCATTCTATTCATTTGTTTGTGTGAGCAGCCAAGGGTTTGAGAGGAAAAAAAATTGCAGCCATTGAAGGAGAAGGAGCAGCAGTTTGAAGGAGGAGAGGAAGTTGAAATAGCGTTGTTGGGAGTGCAAATCCATCAAAGAGGTATGCATTTCCTTTCTCTATTCTCATTTTTTCATTTTTTTGCAAAATATGAAGTATACATAGTCTGATTTTTTTTATTTTTTTGCATTTTCAGTCAAAACTTGCATTCTGAAAACAAAAAACATGAGCAGCAATGAGGGTGGGAGTGATAGTGAAGTTGAAATGCAAGTTAGAAGGCAAACTAGAGAGCAAATAACCCCTACCCAACACCATCCTTCATCAACCAATAGGTCCAATGCCAAAACTATGAAGGACTACGCAAAACACCCACTAGACAAAAAAAAACCATTCCTTCAATTTGTGACAGCCATGGATGAAAGACAAAAAAATTCAAGGGGGAGTAGGGTTTGGTTTTGCCATGTTTGTGAAAAGGAGTTTCGGGGCAGCTACACTAGAGTTAGGTCTCATTTTTTGGGTGAGGTGGGCCATGGAGTTAGAATGTGTCCTGCATTGACAGATGCACTATTTATAGAGTGCCAAAAAATTCAAATGGAGTGTGATGGTGGGGTTCAAGGTGGGTCTCCTTCTTTCCCAAGTTCACAATCAT
The DNA here is from genome assembly GCA_007258455.2 of Sequoia sempervirens. Classification (NCBI taxonomy): domain Eukaryota; kingdom Viridiplantae; phylum Streptophyta; class Pinopsida; order Cupressales; family Cupressaceae; genus Sequoia; species Sequoia sempervirens. Next base: position 148,079,178 of record VDFB02379711.1, on the reverse strand, counting down.
CTATGCCCACTCCTACTCCTAGTCCTTCCACAGTTGGTAGTAGTGTTATCTTAAGAGGAAAGAGGAAGGTGATTGGTAGTGATAAGGCAGCCTCAATTGAGTCCATGTTTCAAAACCAAGCACGAGAAACCACTGAATCCTCCATTGCTAAATTCTTTTTTGCCCATGCCATTCCATTTCATGTGGCTCGTTCCTCTTATTTCAAACAAATGGTGAAAGACATAGCCACTGTTGGTCCTTCATTCGTACCCCCTAGAGATCATAAGCTATGCACCACCCTCCTAGACAAAGAGTACTCCAAAGTTAATGTGTTAATGGAGGAGATGAGGCAAACATGGATGAGGACGGGGTGCTCTATAGTGATGGATGGGTGGACTGATTGTAGACGTCGGCCACTCATCAATGTCATAGTCACATGCCTTGCTGGTTCTTATTTTCTTAGAGCCGTAGATTGTTCAGGGAGACGTAAGGATGCTGACTTCCAATTTTCCATTTTGAGAGATGCCATAGAGGAGGTTGGGGCTGCAAATGTGGTGCAGGTGATCACCGATTCAGCACATGTGTGCAAATCGGCTGGGTTGATGGTGGAGGGTACTTACAGGCACATATTTTGGACCCCATGTTGTGTTCATGCATTGAACAATGCATTGAAAGACATAGGAAGATGGATTGGGTGAAGAAAACGGTGGCAGAAGCTAGAGAAATTCAGATGTTCATTTGCAACCACCACACCCCACTCTTGCTCTTCAAGACAGCTTCAAAGGAGTTTCTCAAACCCATTGATATGCTGTATGCCATTTCCATTTTCATTTTGTTTCAATTTCACCTTGTATTTATAATCTAATCTTTGTTTTAAACTTTGCCTTTTAATAAATCATTGAATTAATGAATGTAGATATGCCACATACTTCATCCTATTGGAGAGGATGGTTGAGGTGCATGAGCCTCTACAATTGATGATGGTCAATGCTGAGTGGACTAGATGGCCTAATGCAAGTTCTACTCAAGGAAAGAGCATCACAAAATATCCTCGATGATGATTGGTGGGCCAATGTGAGGTAAGACATATTAGATGGTTGATTTTCATATTAAATTTTTGATTTTAATATTTTAATTTTGTTGTCCAATGTTCCAACTTTTGAAGTTTCTAACATGTCAAATAACTTGTCAACTAATTATTTTGAACTTTTTTTTTGCATTTTGCAGATATATTTGCTCCTTTGTCTCGCCCATTATACATGTCATTAGATATGCTGATACAAACTCTCCTAGTCTTGAAGAGATATATGAGACATTTGACACTATGCCGGGAAGATCAAAAAAAGTGTTATTTTGGCAAAGACCCCTAATTTTGGATTTCTGTATGAGCAAAATAGGGCCCATTGCATGGAGGTACCGCCAAATGAACACCCTGGGCCTATATGGCTCTGCCTAAATCCAAATAGATATGCACCCAAGGGATGGTAGGGTCCCTCCACAAGGATGATGCTAAGGGATTTAGATGGGTCTACACTGGTCATTGAAAAATTTATCCACCTGGAGCAAGCTTCACTCACTTCCGTCACAATTCTAGATTCCCTTTGCTAACTTTTAATGGCCCAAACTCTTGAGTAAAACTACTGTAATGACCCTGCTCAAATTTGACCTCAAAATGCTGATTGAAGGCTCAATGAATTTTGTCAAACACTTCAAATGAAAACCTTCAACTTGCTGGTTCGTGGTTTCAGTCTGATGTTTGCTTGATAAATACTAAATGAAGACTTCCAATGATCACAAATCAACACTATGATGTATAAACTATCATCTAGATGCATTTACAACCACCTTTTATCAATCACAATGCACTTAATGAATTCTAATGTAAATTATTCATCTTCAGCCACTAACATTATTTTAAACAGTTGGCATATATCCTCATACAAAGACCATTACAACCAAATGTAACTCAACTGATAAAATCTATATTTCAATACAACCTCCCTAACAATTTGAGAATGAGAATGCCAAGACTCTTGGCTTACATCTAATACCCTTTCTATAATCTGATCTGATACAGAATAAACATCTACAGAAGTTCTATAAAATGCACCTACATGACCATGAAAATGCATGCAATTACAAAGGAACCTGATTATTTGAGGGTGCCTTAGTTGATAGCTGATATAGAATTCAATAACCAGGCACAAGGACGGATTCTCCAAGCCAATCGAAATCTGCATCAGCAACCTTCAGTTCTGATATGCCATGGCAGACACAGAAAAATTCGATTCTTCTTTTATTTAAGAGATTTGCACCCGAGATTGCAGCGCCCAGTTTCTTTACCCGTGGTTCTTCCTTCATGAATTTCTTCTGATTTTATTTCTTCCTTTGAGTTGCAAATCGAACCTTCAGATGGTCACCCCCGTACTAGCAATCTGATGTGAAAATATTTCAATGTGTATTCTGCAAGTTGACTCCTTAACTCCAGAGAATCATCTCAAGATGTCATTCAATAGAGCGCTTTACTAAAGAGAGGATATCGATGCACCTGAAGCTCCCTTGTATGAGAATTGTTGGCTTCAAATGGACTGCTGGTAAAGGTCTGATTTATATCAGAAATGGACAAGATACAAAATCGGCCTCCTTGAATGCCAACTTGTTGAAGACTGGTATGATAGACTCATTCGATTCTCTTTGACTGCATTGAATTCGCCATCCAAACACTAGCGCCTAGCTGTCTTATCCACTGACAAAGCTTCCAGAATTTTATTCGAATTTATTCCTTCTTCCTTGCTGAAAATCGCCCCCAGCTGCTATCCCCCTGCTTCCTCAGATCCGACCTCTGTAAATAAATCTATGAACCAGCAATAACCTTCAAACTATACCAGATTTCATCTCCATTATTCCTCATATGAAGCGCTGCAAATACCAAGAGAATTTGATGCCAAATGGGAAGGATAAGAACAAAATCGTAACTCCCTTATTGCTGTCACAAGTGACTGGAAATGGTTTGATATAAATCTGATGAATCAATGAAGCACTTATTCTCTAAGCCCTCGAATAAATCTCCAAACCAAATAAAAAATCAGAATCATGAACAATGTATGATCTCCTTCAAATTACCAAATGATATCTCTTAAAATCTGGAATTGCCTCTTAATCGATGTGTCTCCAAATCTGCAAGTAAATTTGGCCCTTGGCCACGAAATTTAGCCCAGCTGAGATGACTGACTTATCACCTCCACAACTTGCAATAATTCAGGTGATATTTCACACCCTCAAAATCGCGTACCAATTGAGAGTTTTCGTTCTCAATGGCCAATGGTGACTACTGCAGAAACCCTAGGCTCCACAATACATCAACAACAACATCAACAACAACAGATCTGCCTGCCTCAATAATGAGACCTCAAGGTCTATTTATGCTTTTTTCCTCTAGAGGTCGGCCTAAATAAAATAATATTATCTTTTGACTTCTAGAAGATTCCAATATATTTTAATTTTTGCACTTTATAAAATATTAAAATATTATATTATTAATAAAGTGCATCTCAACATCAAATTATAAAATAAGGTTTCCATAAATAGAAACAATAATAATATATGATGGAAAACCTTACTCAAACCAAAAACTGAGCCAAGTAATCACCGAATGACTGCCGATGACTCTCCTCACTAGCGCCCCTCATTAGCCTACGCTAGGCTAATCCCCGCTAATATGTCACGCTAAATCAGGGATGGGGACATTACAAAACCACAGCTAGGCTGGATAGAGCCATATTAGCCTTAACCAAACCCCATTGGATGGTGGTGGACCTATCATGGGAGAGGATACACCGCAAATTTGAAGATACTTGCCACTCGCCTTCTTGCATAGGGTGCTAGTTCCTCTGCTGCAGAGAGGAATTGGTCCATGTATAGCTTTATCCACTCTGTCAAGAGAAATAGACTTACCTCTAGACGAGCGGAGAAGCTAGTGGCCATTCATAGTGCTCTTCGGCTTCAAGATCGGCAGACTCCAGAGTATCGACAGACTCCAGCTCTATGGTGGGATATTGATCCCAAGGACGCGGCTCAGGTAGATGAGGAGGAAACAACTGAGGGCTTGGTTAGTCCCATTAATGAGGGAGGAGCATTACAGCTGGCAAATGACCCTTTGCAGGGATGACTCTAATTCCTTGATGCTGCTATGAGATATCAGGGCAGCAGTGCTCTTTGTTTATTTTGTAAATTTTTATTCATTATTGACATACGATATTGTATTTTGATTTTCATAGCAAACTAAAACTTTAAAACTATATGGCAGCAATGTAGCCTTTGGGCATTTTGATATAAGTTTATAAATTATAACTTGGAGGTTGTTTCATGATTCGTGTAACTGTATGTTAATTTTGAATGCATTTTGAGTATTGGCATAATGTTGAACACAAATGTTATATGTTAATGTTCTATAACGTGTATTATGCATGCCTTATTCATGTTATTTATTGAATATTTAAAATTTCCGTATATTTTTTAAATTTTCCCTATATTTTTATATAGCCGTCCCCTGCCGTCCCTAATTTTGGCTTCAAAAATTGGAAACTTGGGGACTCGTCCCACCGTCCCCTGCCGTCCCCGTCCCGGAAACTTGGGGACTCGTCCCACCGTCCCTTGCCGTCCCCGTACCAGAAACTTGGGGTAACCTTGGAATTTTCTCATCTCTGTTTTGTAGTAAGTGACATTACTAAGCTGTGTAGTTGATGAGTTTGACTGAGCAAATCTTCTTTTATATTTACCGTTTATTTTTCATGTCCATTAGAATGAGGTCTACTACTTGATGGATGTCTGCTGTTGTTTTGGATTAGTATGTTTATGAGTAGAATACTAGAAAGTAATCTATGGTTGACAGGTTAGCAAAGTAAGAAGTAATTAGTTCAGGATACAATTCCAACATGCACCAACAAGAATTGCGATACCATTAAGTAGATTCATCCTATGTTGTATCCTATGAAGTCTACTAAAGAACAACCAAATTTTTAGTGAGGAACCACTGCATGAGCCAGATGACACATTTTCAAAAAAAGTCTCACACATTTAAAAAAAGAAACTCTCAGACTACAATTATAATCATGCCCTGACTTGAGACTTTTGCTTACATATTTCTAAGAGGTGATCGATGATCACTCTAGATGCACTATAACAATATTGTCATCATTGATAAGCCTGTGCAATGGAATATAAATGAAAAAAACAGAAACAAGAAAGAATCTTGGAAGAACAAATCATTCATTTGGTTGAAACCTCTGCAATAAATTTTCCTTAGAAAAATATGAAGGAATCTACAATAATATGTTTTGGCTTCTTTTTCATTGAGGCCAATGAAACAATGACGTTTTGAAAGTTTTAGAAACGAGCATTTGGGGAAGTTATCTAACCCATGAAGAACATATTCATTAACCTTTATATGGGTACTGAATTACTAACTTACGATGTTTTTTTTTGGAAAATGATACAAATAATGATTTTAA
>VDFB02379711.1:148062480-148073589 GCA_007258455.2 Sequoia sempervirens | reverse complement strand
AATTGTTTGAAAAAATTCCTAAAAGAAATGTAGTCTCACGGTGATGGAATGCCATGGCAATCCATAGCAATTTTCTTGTCATGACATTCGTCATGGCATTCCATCACCATGAGACTACATTTCTTTGAGACATTTTTTTCAAGCAGTTCACTGCCTTGTCTATGCTACCACATTTTTCATACATGTCTACAAAGCATTTTATCAAACAGTTCACTACCTTGCTGCTATAGCTAAAATCCTAAAATAGGTGCTTTCAAACAAGCTATGGATGCTTGGAAAAAATCTATCAAAGCATAATATTAAGCAACAACCATGGTCTCATGGTTTTTTATTGCAAAATCAGCTCAATTTTATTCACTTTTTTTGTAGCAGATTTAAATACGTTTTGGTGATTTTGAAGTTTTGAAACATAAAAATCATTGACCAAAAAGTCAATGATTTTTCAAAAAATCAAGGAAAAAATTGTCCAACCTGTAGTTTTTTTTTAAAATTGCGATTAATCGAGATTTTTTGCAGATTTATGCTTCTATATCACATACCTTCCTTGGCCCGGTGGTGTCTTTCCTTTTTTCTTTTCATCCTTCTCCTTCATCAAACAGCTGTGTCCTTTCCCACTCCCTCTCTCTCAAATCATGGGGATGTCGTGATTTTGTTCTTCTCTCTAAATGACCTATATTGGTCCCTTGCATACTCTTAGATAGGTACCAGCTTTCTTAAGGACCTTGGTTCAGTGGAATGTTTTATCACCGAACAACACAACTAAACAGTTAATGAGCTCATCTTTTAAAACTTCATTTTGGGCATTCCACTGTGTACGTATGGTGGGCCTGAAGAGCTCCAATGTAATATCACTTAGATGTTTATAAAAAATATCATTTCCTACAAAATGATCATGGGATCAATAGTCTAAAAAGAACAATTAATAAGTAAATTTCAATTGGATTATATAGAATAATAATTAAAATATTTTAAAGTACCTGAGACCTTCTCTATCTTTATGGGAATGAAATCCTCGGTCACCACAAGTGTGATCAGCAATGTTCCCGTACTAGTAATACGGGAAGATCCAGGAAATGCTGCTAAAACATCACCAATACTAGTGGCCTCTGCATCTCTAGGTACATGTCCTGACGCATGTTCTGGTATGTGTTCATTGCCAGAGGGTGCATTAATGGATGACTACATGGTATGTGTTGCCGACATTTCAAACGACAACATAGGAAGGAATGATGGGGTTAGATAATGTGATGTATGTGTAGGAAGATCATGATGGACACTTGTACCAACCCTTACTCCTCGGGAAGCACTTGCAGTACCCTGATCATGGCCAGGAGCATCATGAGGAGGCAAATAAGCCTATAAAAATAGCACATATTTTAGTTCATGACATAAAAAAGTACAAAATATAAAACCATGAATGAACTTATGTTATAATTAAAGAACTCATGACAGCTTACTTGCAAGTTTTGTAATCTCTCTGTCAATACTTAAACCCTCTCTCTTATCTCATCTATTTGAGGCATTTTGAACATCAACTGAGTCATTTCTTCATTGCATTTTTTCATGAGCTTCTTTATGTATCGAAAGGGTTTGCTGAATAAGCCATGTCATCATCAGAAAATATTGACTGCACCTCACTATGGATCCTCTCCTCTATTGCTGGTGCCTTTCCCAGATCAGTCGACTACAACAAGAATATTAAAAATATTATCAAAATTAACCCAAAAAACTTATGAAAAAAACATAATAATAAAACATTTTGCTCGTATCTAATTTGTACAATTACAATGAGGTAAACCTGTCAGGTAGAAGCGCCTGAAGATACATCACGATCTATGCTCTGGGCCAGAGCCTTCTCTATATGATCAATGTCCCCTTGTGACAAAAATTAAATATAAAAAAATATTACCAAAATGAAACCAATAGACTTATGAAAAAAAACATAAGAATAAAATGGTATATTGGAGTCATTAATTGGAGGTTGCGTAAAATGGTACATAGTACGTACCACCCCCATAGTAACTATGTTTGTAACTAAGCGATTCAAATTGTAATTGATTAGCAACTCTCCCCCTATAGTTATTGATTTTATCACACATGCGAATACACGGTTTCCTTTGCGTGCCTCGAATATGCAATTGGGTTGCTTATTTGTTGACCTAGGTCATGTACTATTTATAAACCCTACAATATTCCCTGATGCTTTTGGCCTTCCATCATTGTACATAGCCACTCCTTTATTTTGATCCTTATCTTTTAGTTGTATATAATTTGCTAACAGTGCATACCCATGCATACTTCGTGTATATCAAACTAGTTGCATCCAATGTTTGTAATTGTAACAGGGTCCAACATACTTCATCAATTCAGTAACTTTGTTGTAACAGATCTTTATGCCATCCATGCAAAATAGGCCCAAACCATGTAATGATGATGGTGCTATGCGATATATCCTCTCATTGACACAAAAATTAGTGCTTATTGGAGGAAGTTCCTTGGGTACCCATTGTATCCATAGATATTTGTACCTCAAGGGCACCTCGACATCGCCTATGCTCTCATCATCATAAGAACATGACCCCCCTTCAACAAGAAAAAATTCCATGCATTTACGGAATTTTCTTCTAATCTTTTGACCTCTAGTTGATCTCCCTCTTTTAGACATACTACATGTCTCGCTTTCCTCTTCTCTTCCTGAATTTCCCTCGCTCGAGGAAGACAGATCTGAAAATACCTATTTGGTGGTACCTGCACTCGTAAGGATGTTGAATGAAGTTCTTTCATGGTGATGTGATCCCAAGGTGACATTATGATCAATCTATCATTTCATCGCTAGAATTTCACAGGTTATAAGGTAATCAAGTCTTGATAGATTGCAAGCTATTGTTACTACCGTCCAAATGTGTCCATCACAAATCAAATCTACTTAACGTTTTAACTCCCAAACTTTGTAACAAGTGTTAAATGTGACTATGGTCCACCAGTTACACAACCAAGGCCTCAAATGTATTCTCTAATTGTAATCAAAGGACTTTTTCTCTTCATTCAAGTAAATAAACTTGAAGGGAAACAACACCAAGTGGTTTATTGGACACCTACATGACTAAAAATAGAAGCAAATTAACATTTAATTTCCATATGTCTAAGTGGTTAACGGGGAGGGAGTGTGTACTAGGCCTGGTTAAGTCATCATAAGTTTACGCTTTGGCAATAATTTTTTTTAACTCATATTAAATCTTCCTATGTATAATTGCTAGGAGATTTTTGGTATGTTTTAAGGTAGGATGATTTATGAAAGAGCCTTAAGACTAGCCTTTCTCCATGGTATCCAGGTACACATAGCAGCGGTCTTCTCTTATACGGTTGGACATGATTTAAAGAACTTAGCTAGGAATTATTCATTTAACCTAAGGTTTTCTCATAATGCCATCATTGGAAAAGTATGATCAAATTCTTCTATTATGAAGAATTGGTCTATGTACCTCTAGTAATCACTATAAATGTTTGTAAGGATAAAATGACTAATTGCATTAAGTAGGAGAAAATCAACTTTGAGTTCTTCAAAGATTATATTCTTCTATTCATAATTTTTAAGGGTTGTGTGTTCAGGAAGTTATCACTACCAAGAAGGGAGGAGACCTTTCCTTGTATTCTTTTATAATTTTCATTATTCTTATTTATTTTACACCTACATTTACAAATACACATACATATGCATTTACTATTTTCATTTATTTCTCATGTAGTTTAATAGTTTGATCTGATGGAGCCTCAAATTTAAGTCCTTGGTTTCCTTTTGTTACTAGTTAGTCTTGATTATTTAGAAGGTACCTGGGGCTGGAATTTATCTTTGCTTCCACGAAACCTTGGTGTTCTATCTTTGGGTTGGGTCTTTTCTGTCATTACCTTTATAGTAGGGGTTCTAAAAACAACTTATGTCTAATTGAATCATCTAGGCCAGGCCCCTTTTTAATAAAAATGCTAAATATTTCACCCGCCCCTTTTATTTATTAAAGTCTGGGTCGGTTGTGCCTCACACTTTTAAAACAACATTGAGTCATTGAATGTCGTTTCTCTAGGCGATGTCCCTTTCCCCTTATTTTCTTCTAAGTATTTTTAATGTTTTGTAGGGGTTATTTTGATGATCGTCTATTTTCCTACAGTTGATTTTGACTGTTCCTTGCAATCTCACGATGACACCACCACTGGATGTTTGGTGATCTTGATATTGCGGGCGAGCGCCATGTGTCCCAATTTTCTAATGCTAAAAAGAGTAAAAAAAAAGTGTTTAATATGTGTATCGGACTTTAGTGCGTTATGGAGCGGGTTACTAAACCACACGTGAGATGCACATGCTCATGATCAACAACGATGTTTTAACCTTGGTGAAAAAAGTTGCTCGATGGATAGGTATTGATGCTACTCCCTATTATGTATGATCGTGATCACTGATGAAGGGAATCAACGGTTGCCCGCTATAGCATGATCCTAAACTGAAGGGAGTTTAATGATTGTGATATCGCGGGCGGGCCCCACATGTATTCTTTTGGCACTGCGTATTATGGTGGGTCCTTGATAATGACGTGGAGATGTTGTCAGCTTCTTTGAAGGTGACCGTTTGATAATCTGACAGAGACAAGAGATCAACGGCGAAGATTTAAATTTGCATCAAATACAATTGAAGCCATTGGCGCATCGTGCAAGTAAGCTTTAATGGTGGATGAGACGTCTTCTGGCCATTTCTCATAAATTCTAAGTATCTAATTTTAGGTTATCTTCATCACAAGGGCATTTAAGTGTTTTCAAAGCAGTCCAGAGCCAAAGATATAGTTTTTTCAAAGCAATTATAGCATGGTTTGATTTTCTGCAGGGCACGAAATCCTGTGAGTTACTTTCTTTATCACTATTTCTGTTTGAATGTGATTCTTGTGGAGGGTTGTTTTGTGTTGGTCATCAGTTTTCTAGATTAAGGTTCTAGGGTTACTGGTTCTTTTGAATTGTGGGGAATTGCAAAATTTTATTGTAATTTTGTTTTGGGTAGCCCTAGTTTGTTCACAAATTTGATCTTAGGAGAAGCCTTGGTTATTTGAAATGGCACCACTAAAGCAGTATTCTGGCCTTATTGATTATTTGCAAAGGAATATATATGATGAATTCCTTGACCAATTCCCTTTGTCAACAAATGACAAGAAGAGGGGTTTGATCTTAATAAATGGGACAACCTTAGGTGAGGGATTAAGATATAAAACCTATAACATTGTGGATGCTAAGGTACAAATGACGGGCTTGGAAATGTTTAGGAGATGGTATGGGCAGCGAAATATGTCTCATCCTTTTTCAAATGGTTGGAGATATGATATGGGAAAACTTGTAGTGCCGAATGTATTTCTTGTTGTTGACCTACTCAGGGCAATGGCTGCATAATATGATCCTGTCACAAGGATTATCAGGGATAATGATGGCGGGGTTTTACCGAATATAAATGCAGATGAGATTCGGAAGGTTTTAGATTTAAGTGAATACAGCTCATTCTTGGTCTAGATAGACCTTGATGAAATGAAGCAGGAATATGTCAGGGCACAACCTCTTTTTAGATTAAAGTTGCTTCCTCCTCATCTAGCCAGGCAGGAAGTTCAACGATTTACATTAGCCCAACTAACCAAGAGCCTTTCAAGTTGAGCTATTTTGCTAATCATTTCTTGGAAAAAATTTATTCACTTTGCCAAATTCTAGGTTTAAGCCCTAATACCATGATGCCCATTGCTTATATGTTTATGGGGGCTCAAATTCAATATCCTAACTTTTTTGTAGTATACGACTATGCTTCTTTCCTTGCTAAAAGGATACATGAGGGTTTGTTGAACTTGTATGTGGGGGACACTAGTACTCCTTTCTTTTGGTACTCCTTATTAATGCATATGTTCTTGTACAAGAATGTCAATTTCTTCTCAGAGAAAATGGAGTTGAGGCAGGAGATGAATGGAGAAAAATTACCAGTGCAGGCTTGGAGTGCAGACTTGTCTTACAACAAGGGAGATGCTAGTTTTGTGTAGTTTAATAACTGCTTTTCTTCTAGGCTCAAAGCTAGACTGATGGTGAATGTGCCAAGGATTTTTGAGGATTTACACGAATTCCTCTGACCCAAAGTGAGGAAGCCTGATTTGAAGGTGTGTCATAATTGGGGTGACATCATTCTATACCCTATAAGCATTGTCCTAAGGGTTTATGGTTTCTAGGGAGCTCCTCATATTCTGCCATATAATGTACCATCAAGAATGGGATTTGTAGAGGTCATGTGGCAACTAGGTTACATTCATGAAGATAATTTGACAAGAAAAGGAAAAGGGACTTTGTTCCCTGATTATACTGTTGTTTCAGACTTTGTTTTTTCCAAGGGAGGATGGGTTCACTTTGATAGATATTTTGATGACTACCATTTGAAGAGTGGATCTAGGAGGCAGCATGACCCTGAGGGATTCTTTTCCCTATTTAGGCAAAGAATTAAGGGTGGCAAGTTTGCTCATGTTTTCAATTTTCCTGAGGATTCAATTAGAAATGAGTTCGATTTGAGCCAGCAGGAATTAAATAAAGAGAAGTGGATTGCTTATGAGAAAATTATGGCCATGGTGCATAAACTAGATCCAAAATATGATCAAGTAATGGATTTCACTCCATTTCATAAAAGAAATGATTTCTTGATGAATAATTTCAAAGAAATCATGAGCACCTTGAGAACCAAGAAAATAAACTTGGAACTGGACTAAGGAATTCAAGGATTAGAGGTGAGGCCTGAAGAAACAAGGCCAACCTATCAGCCACCAGTGGACAGGCCTCTATACAGGAGGAAGAGAGATGATAGCAGTGATGAAGAAGGAGGAGATAAAAAAAAGGAAATAAATAATGAAAACATCATCACAACCGGGTCATGGGATTAGGAAACTTGGGGGGATAAGGATTGTGGATCTGGATTCACCACCTAGAAATGACCTTGTAGAGCTGCCATCAGAGCCAAGCCTTAAGAGGCGAAGAGTTGAGGAATCACAAGAGCCTTTGGTGGATGAAATAATCATAACTGATCAAGACATGTAGGTTGGTATACCCTCCCCTCCTAGATCAGCATAATTGGTGCTAACTAATATGGATATAAAGGGGCAGTGTGTACAAGACGCTAGGATGGTGGCTTGCAAGGCGTTCTTAGATGATGATGCCTTCGTGAAAACTCATGTTTTCTTGCAGTTGTTCTAGAGGATGAAACTTGAAGAATATCAGGATAAATGCAAGACCAAGAGGGAATCAAGACCTGATAGGTCTAACTAAGAGAATGATGAGGAAGTCAAAGCTGAATTAATGGAGCAATTCAAAAGCATCACTCCTGATGAAGGAAAGAAACTTATATCTCAGGCTGGTGTCTTACTCCTCCCTGAATGGGACATAGTTGATGCTGTAGCATTCAATGTTATTATGCAGTCTAAGCATCCTATGAAAAATAGTAAAGAAGAAGTCAAGGCAGTTGTACAAGACTTTTCTTTTAGTGAGGACTATGAAACTTTAGCCATATGGGCACTGACACCTCAAGGTAGAAAACCAAATGTGGCTAATATTAGCCCAAGTCTAAGGGGTGGGCTCATTATTAAGAGAGCTTCTGAAACCTCAACAACAGAGGCCACAAGCCTGACACTGAATGTGGCCAAATTGGCCCAAAAGATAGCTAAAAGAGACGAAGCTGAAAAGAAAATCCTGATGGAAAAGTACAATGCAATAATTGGGGAGTATAATAGAATGCAACAGAAAAATGTTGAGCTGTAGTCTGAAGTAGATAGATTGAGATACGGGCAGGTGGGAGAATCCTCCAGTACCTCTGCTATCAGAGCATTACCTACTACTCTGGGGTCATTGCCCCCTATTATCCCAATCATTTCTACTCCTGGATCCTCAATTCAAACACTTGCTAATAGCCCTGCACCAGGGCCGATCGAAGAGGAAGATGAGTATTCTGCAGATCCTACCAAAAAGTAGATGATGAATAAAATCACAGAATTATAGGCTGCCCTAAGGGCAAGTGAGGATGGTGCTATGGATAAACACAATGAAGTGGTTGACACCATTTTGAGGCATTTAAATGAGAAGGTTGATTCTAGATTCCCAGCTGTACATTCTTTATATTCTTTATTCTTGGGTGGAATACAAAACATTAACAGAGATCGAGAAGTGGTTCTACCTCTGGTTGAGAAGTGGATCCCTCGGGCCACTAATTTAGATGTTATGTTTAAGGCTTTCATATTTGATGTAAATAACAGGGTCCAGTCATTAAAGCCTACTCAAATATTTGTGAAATCATTGAAGGGATTTCATGCCTTGCCTGATGATTTGAGTAGGAAAATTAGAGAACTAGTAAAGAGTTTTGATGATTGGAATGACACTTTTCTGCCATATGTAATAGATGCACAATGAAATATTAAGACACTGCAGCAATGGAAAAATAGGGCAGAAGAGGTTATTAATGCACAAATCAAATTGATTTGTGATGACTCTAACCATGACTTGTTGGTAAGTAGCATGGATAAAATAATTAATACTAGCATGTTCTTAGAGTCATTTGAGAGGGAGGCCAACCAAGTTGCAGTGAAATTCACATCTTACAATACTAAGGTGAGGGAGGTGGTGAATTTTAATTGGCCAATAGATGAGGAATATCAGAATTGGGTGGACAAGTACTTAACCGAAGAGGAGTGAAACGGTGTCTATTACTGGCAACTGACAGCTTAGCGGTTATATTATAATTGATTATGGTTTTGTTTCCATGGCGGCTTTGGGCATAGGTTCTGAGGTGTAACAAATGTTGCAGCTATTATGTAATGAGTAGAAATCAACGAAAAGATGCTCCGAGACTTGGTGGTTTTGATCATAGTTTTGAATTGGCACATAGCGGTCCAATTGACTGGTGACATGTGTAATTTCTAGCCTGATGCTTGTTGCTCCTTCATTTTCTATAAGAAGGATTTTAATGCCAGAAATAAGGGTTGGCAAGTCAAATATTTTGAAGGTCGAGTCTAGGTATAGTTGCAGAGCAGATTGTAAGAACCTTTTTGAATGTTAAGGCAATTTAGGTTTGGGGTTATCCTGTAATGGGTTTTAAAGTTATGGAGATTTGATGTTTCATAAGCAGCACTAGCATTTGAGCTATGATGTTATATCTCGAGCTCATGTCTCTCCTCTGTACAAACATATCATAATTTTGAATAGAATAATCAAGGATTATGACGTTCATCTCATTGCTCTGATGTGTGTGTTTTCCGTTTTGGCTTTAATTCAAAGAATTAATTAAAGTGCTTGGATGGAATCATGGATGGGTATGTTTGTAGAGGGATTTAGTAAGAAGTATTGGGCTGGGACAGGAATTGACACTATTGTAATGCAATATTTCTAGGGATCATGCATGCTAAGTATTTAAATCTGTTGTTGAGTCATGAATGTTTGTGAATTTGACTCCCCAATGGTATATGGCACTGATCTAAATTGTATGAATTTGTGAAACTCTGTGTCTGTATGTCTTTGCTTAGGGCTTTCCGCCAAATTGCAAATAAAATGACTATCATAAGTTATGAAATAATGTTGTAATCATCTCATGCTCCAAGTAGTTGATATTACTGGTGAAAGGCTAATTCATTTTAGTGGTATCCTATTTTGTTGAGCTATTTGTGGGATTATCTGTGAATCGTTAATGATTTTTATGAGTTTGGTGCAGAGATCATAAACACATTATAGGGACCACCCTCCTCAGTCTTTCAAAGCCCAAAGTGTAGGAGGTTATTATTAAAATCCTCATCAGTTGGTTCAGGTCCTTTGAGTTGCCCTTGATTGGAATTGGCAATTCCATAGGTAGATTAGAAGACCAACCTGGTTTATAGGAAAAAACACCAACATGATCGATTTCATATTATATGTGTTGAAGACTTTAGAATTTCAATTACATTAATTTATGGATATGTTGTATCTATAACACTACAAAACCATATGCTCTTTTCATTTACACTTGCATTTAGAAATACACATTTATATACATAGATATAGATTTCTTTAATGATATGTTGCATTTATTGGTCTAGGAGAGCATCCAGAATTGCATTTACATTTACATTTAAAAATACATATACATACATATATATGTGTGTGTGTGTGTATCATTTATATTCAGTGTTTAGAAACAACCCATTAGATCTCACATGGATAAAAAATCATAAAATTAGATTTCCCATACATGTTTTGTTGAAACTTATGCCCTATTCATGCATCCTACAATTACAACAGTATCCACGGGGCCTCTTACACAAGCTACAGTAATCACAAAAAGTGTAAGAGCCACTTTATATCATGTTTGGACTAAAAAACCTTGAAAAACCAGGTAACTCAAATTATGATTTGTTGGTGAGCTGTATGGACAAAATCATTAGCACCAGCTCATTCTTGGAGTCTTTTGAAAGAGAAGCGAATCAAGTGGTAGTTAAGTACAAACCTTATAGTGTCAAGGTGAATGAGGTGATCAATTTTGATTAGCCAACTGATGAAGAGTACAAGGCAATCCAATTGGCTGGTGACACGTGTGCTTTTTGGCCCGATGCTTGTTTGCTCCTCCTTTTTCTATAAGAAGGATTTCAAGGCCAGAAGTATGGTTAGATAGTTAGATATTTTTGGTTGTCTAGATGAAGTTGCAAAGCAAATTGTAAAGTCTGATGGTTTTAGGGAAAATACAATTTAGGTTTTGAGTCATTCTGTAGTAGGTTTTGAATTCATGGGGATTTGATGTTTTATGACAGTAATAGCATTTGAATTGATATGATTAATTCAAACTCATGTCTCTCCATTGTACAAGCATATATAAATTTTGAATAAAATGATCAAGGGTTGTTTCGTTCATCTCACTATTGTGGTGTGTATGATTCTTGTTTTAGGTTTAATTCAAGGAATTAATTAAAATGCTTGAATGGGATTGTAGGTGGATATGTTCTATATAAGCTATTTTATTTTTTTGTCTTATCTTATACCATTTTACATGAATGGGGGTGCCAATGTACGAGAAAATCTTTGGAAACTAGGCATGAAAAATCTCTC
>VDFB02379711.1:148043765-148062380 GCA_007258455.2 Sequoia sempervirens | reverse complement strand
TAAAGGGGGACATATATGATTTAGAAAATGATACTCCACTTCAGATTTTGTAGCTTTAAAAAAGAAAAAAAAAAAAAGTGATTGTAATCATATCATGACAACCATATTTTTGATAATATGTAAAAACTGAAAGAATGAATATTATATGTTAATGAATGAATGTGAATATGTTAATTAATGAATGTTTTATGTTAATGAATGAATGTTATATGTTATTAATGGATGAATGAATGAATGCTATATGTTATTAATGGATGAATCAATGATTAATGTTATATGATTGGGTTTGGGGAATTGAGAGTGATGTGAGGGGGGGGAGGGGCCAAATGAGCTTCCATCATCACATAGTTGGCCCTGTTAAGTAGAGAATATTAAACTATTCTCGAAACAAAGAGAAGCTCAATAAGGTAATGCACTTTTCAATATAAGAAATGCATCGTTTGAAGCATCAAACCAATATGCAGTCTGTATGTATGACCAGTCGTCAATCTTCGCAATGGTACATTTCCACGAATATTTTTTTTTTTATAAAAAAATTGATGCTTCATCGCAATTTCAACGAATACAACCGACGAATGAACAAAAAGGCTCGATGAAGTTGCTATAGCTACGACGAATATTTCGTCGTAACTCCCCACACATTTCGTCGCAATTGCGACGACCTTTCGGCGTTGCTTCCATGCTACTCCTTGCCCATTTCATTGCAATTTTGATGAACTTTTTGTTGTTCTTCCAACGCTACTCCTTGCTAATTTCGTCGCATAGTCGACGAACTCTTGGTGTTGTTTCAACGCTACTAGTTGCCTATTTCATTGCACATTCGATGAACTTTTGGTGTTGTTTTGATGCTACTCCTTGCCAATTTCATCGCAATGGCTACAAACTTCTACTCTTGTTTTGACGCTACTGCTTGCCCATTTCATCGAACTGGTGACGAACTTCATGTAATTCATCAGTGGATACACGAAGTTTTCATTGATATTCTAACGAAAGTCCAAAACATTTCACGATGTCGTCGACCAACGATTCTTCACCGTTATTTCGACGTTTAATTTGTTGTCGGCCTTTCGACAAAAAAAAAGCGATGGAAAGATTTTTTCCATTGCGTCGCTCTTTCGACAAAGATTTGTCGAACTACCAACGAATGACCATCAGAAAATGGTGTCAAATTTAGTAGTGGCATCCATGATCAATCCTTTGCAATGTAAGGTCTTGGAAAAAAAATGTGCTTGAAGACCTTCAAAAACGCTAACTTTCTGCCCTAAAGATTCAACTTTGTTGTAGATAGACTAATGAATCTTCTTGTGAAAGATATTTGACTCTTGACTCTTTAATTTTCCTGTTGAAAATGGCTTAATGCTATGAAAAATGACCTAAAAACATGTATTTATAGGAATCAACACTTAATTATTCATTATTTTAACTTCATAGGTTGACATCCATTGAGAATTTGAATTAAGTTGGTGATTTTCCCACTCAAAAGTGAAAAATACTTGAAAAGGGACTAAGTTGCCACCTTGGGCAACTTAGTCCCACCAAGGGTTTTTGAGGTGGGTTTCATAGGATTTGAGTGATTTGAATGTTGCTTGTTGGGATTTGTATGATTTGAGAGTGGAATAGGCCTTAAAGTCCAAAATAATGAGCATTGGGGGCCTATAAATGTAGTTTTTAAGGGGTGATTAATGCAAGGGTGATAAATTAATCACAAAATTGCCTCTTTCTTCAAGAGCATACAATTTTTGGCGACACAATATCTTATAAAACATTGAACATTCTAATGCTATAATTTTCATGGTTAGCACTAAAGAAAAGGTCTTAAGAAGAATATGTTGTTGCACCTTTTAGGTTGAGTATGGAGCTTAATGTCAACTTATTTTGTTTAATTTTCTAAAATTTTGAAAAAAAGTAATTGATATAATTGTTCTTCTTACTATTGCAAGAAAGTTTGCACAACAATTTTACCTTTAGAGTAATACAAGCTGAATATAAAAAATGTTCTCATTTTGTTTAAGTTTTGACCTTTTTTTTACAATCTTATTCCATTAGGTTGGAATTTGTGTTTTTTAACTATTGTACATTGGCTCAATGTAATATTTATGTTATTCCAATAAGAAGTGAACAAATAAGAGTTTTAAGGAGATATTGCTATTCACACATAAAAGAATTGAAGATATTAGTCATGATACATGTGTAGAATAGAAACTAGCGTATAGATATTAAATTAATCTAATATATATAAAATACGCTGAGAGATATCCTTCTTGAGGTGCCTATTTTTAAATCAATTTCTCATATAAAAGTGTAATAGGCACCTCAATGACATCTCTCAATGTATTTTATATATATTAAATTAATTTAATATATATATGCTAGTAGCATTCGCGACGCAACATTGAAAACTTTAAATTATTTAGGATGAGGGTTAGGGTTAGGTTTAGGGTTATATTTAGGGTTAGGGTTGGGGTTAGTGTTAGGATTATGGTTAGGGTTAGGGTTAGGGTTAGAGATAGAATTGGGATTATAGTTGAGGTTAGCGTTACGATTAGGGTTAGGGTTGGAGTTAGAATCAAGATTAGGATTATGGCTAAGGCTAGACATAAAATTAGAATTAGGGTTAGGGTTAGGGTTAGGATTTGAGATAGAATTAGAATCAGGGTTGGGAATAGTGTTAGGGTTAGGGTTAGGTTAGCACTAGGGTTGGGTTTAGCATCAATATTAGGCGTAGGGTTAGGATTAGAGATAAAATTAGGATTAGGGGTAGAGTTGGGGTTAGTTTGAGGATTAAGATGAGGATTAAGGTTATGCTTATGCTTAGGGTTAGGGTTATTATTAGGCTTAGGATTAGGATGAGGATTAGTGTTAGGGTTAGGGTTATGTTAGGGCTAGGGTTTTCATTAGCATCAATATTAGGGTTCTAGTTACAATTAGAGATATAAGTAGGATTAAGGGTAGGGTTAGGGTTAGATGAAGGGTTGTGGTTAGAATTAGGATGAGGATTAGGGTTACGATTAAGGTTATGATTAGGGCTACGATTATGGTTAGTATTAAGATAAGGATGAGGATAAGGGATATAATTGTGGTTAGTATTAGGATTAGGATCAGGATGAGGAATAGGGTTAGGGTTATGCTAGATCTAGGGTTCATTTAGGGATAGAGTTTAATCATGGTTAGAGCTAGGGTTTATTTAGGGTTAGAGATTGAATTAGGGTTAGGGTTTGGTTTAAAAATTAAATTAGGGTAAGGGTTATGATTTGAGAAAGGATTAAGATTAAGGTTAGGGTAAGAATTAGGGTTAGGGTTAGGTTTAGAGATCTAATTAGAGTCAGTTTAGGGTTATAGTTACAGTTATGGATGGGGTTAGGGTTAGAATTAAAATTAGTTTTATAATTAGGGTTAGGGTTAGGGTTAAAGTTATAATTAATGTTACAGTTTGTTTTCAGTTTAGGTTTAGGTTTAAGTTTAGAAATAATCCTAAACCCTAACCCTAATCTTATTTGAACTGTAATCATAATTTAATTATAACCTTAACTTGAAGATTTATCCTATAACCCTAATTTACCCTAACCCTAACTCTAATTTAACCTTAGCTCTAACCCTAGCCCTAACTAAACTTTGATCCTAATTAAACCCTAAACCTGATATAATTGAAGCCTAGTTTAACCCTAAATATAACCATAAATGAACCCTAGATGTAACCCTAACCCTATTTGAGCCCTAATCCTAATTAAATTGTCACCCTAACCTAATTGAATGTTGATTATAACTTAATTTTGACAATAATTGAACTCTAATCCTCCCTAGTTATATTTAAACCCTAAACCTAATTAAACAATAACCCTTATTAAACCTAAATGTTAATCCTAATTGATCCATAACTTTAATCTTATTTGAACCTTAATTAGAATTTAATTATAACCTCAACTTGAAAATTTATCCTATAACCCTAATTAAACCCTAACCCTAACCTTCATTAAACCTTAGCCCTAACCCTAATTGAACCTTGATCCTAATCTAATCCTAATTGCAAATCTAATTAAACCTTAACCCTAATTAAACCCTCGACATAATTGGACCCTAACCTTATTTGAATCATATTCCTAATTAAATTGTCACCCTAACCTAATTAAACCTTAGTTCTAACCCTAGTTCAAACACTAGTTGAACTTTATTCCTAATCTTAACTGTAATTAAACTCTAGAAACCTAGTTGCAAGCTAATTGAACCCTAACCCTAACCCTAATTGAACCATGATTAAATCCTAACTATATTTGAACCTTAAAACTAACCCTAAACCTTAATTGAACCCTAACCATTAAACTAACCATCATCCTAATTCTCTTATCCTAATTGAACACTAATCCTAATCCTAATTGAATCATAACCTTGACATTGACCCTAATTGAAACCTAACCATAACCTTGACCCTTATTAAACCATAATTCAAATTCAATCTAATAGAACCTAAACCATATCCCTGACCCTTATTAAACCATAACCCAAATTCAACCCTAAATGACCCTAACTTGAACCCTAGTTGAATAATAGTCATAATTGGACTATAGCCCTAACCCAAATTCAACTTGAAGATATTGGTCATGATACCTATGTAGAATAGAAAATAAAGGATTAAGGTGAATTTTTTTCTACTTTAATTAGTATTATTGATAAGAGATAAGGTTTAGATTATTTTAGAGAATAAAAATAAATAGTCATACAAAGTCTAATAAACTATGTTTTGGTGAATATAAAATTTAATCATTTTAAGATTGCTTCATGGACATGAAAAGTTAGTTAATTTTAGAGAATATTATGGCAAAAACATATTGTAATAAGTATTAGATCATTAGAGATAAATATTGAACTTCTTTTTTTCAACTTTCCTCATCTCCTCTTTCATATTATTTTAAAAAATTAAATATTTTTATTTTATGAACTTAAATTGAAATTATTTTGTATGTGATTTAGAATTGTTGGTTTACTTTATTATTCTTTCATGCCTTTCCTATTTCTTAACTTTATTGATCACAAAAGTCTCCAAAGTTAATTATGAAAGAACATTCTTAAATTTATATTCCATTCAAAGTTACTATATTAAATTATTACACATAAAAAGAACTTTCTTAAATTTATTGTTGCATATAAAAGTAATTTTCTAAATTAATATACTTAAAATAAAAAAATATTGTAAATCTTTAAAAATGAAAATTATGTTATTTGTTTTTTTTTCAATAGAATAGAAAGAAAATTATAAGGAATGGAAAAAAAATCTTTTTAAAATTTTATTCCTAACTTTATTGACCACAAAAGTCTCCAAAATTAAGTATGAAAAAACTTTATTAAATTTATAGTCCATTCATATTATATTTTATTCAAAATTAATATATATCTCAAATAAATATTATAAATTAAAGACTTTACTAAATATTTTATTTAACAAATATATAACTACTCAAATATACAATCTAATTATAAAGACCACATCTAAAATCAATTTAAAATCATTAAGTTAAATAGAAAGAAAATATAATGAACCTATTATTACACATAAAAATAAGTTTTAAATAACATTAGGGTTAGGGTTCAATTAGCAGTACAATTAGAATTATGGTTAGGGTAAGAATTAGAATTAGGGATATAGTTAGGGTTAGGGTTCAATTATAGATAGGGTTAGGGTTAGGGTTAGGGATCAATTAGGATTAGCGATGAATTGGAGATAGGGTTAGGGTAAAGGATCAATTAAGATTTTGGTTCAATTAGGATTAGGGTTCAATTAGAGTTCAATTAGGGTTAAAGATATGCTAGAGTTAGGGTTTTTCATTACAGTTTAATTAAGGTTTGGGTTAGGGTAGGGTTCAATTAGGGTTAGGGTTAAAGTTAGTGTTATGGGATAAAATTTGAGGTAAATATTAGGGTTAGAATTGTGATTGGGGTTAGGAATCAACTATAGATAGGGTTATGGTTCAATTATGGTTAGGCTTAGGGTTAATGATAGGTTAGGATAAGGGTTCAACTAGAGTTAGGTTTTAAATACTATTAGGGTTAGGTTTCAATTAGTAGTACAATTAGAATTAGGGTTATCATAGGAATTAGGGTTAGTGTTAGAAATATAATTATGAATAGAGTTAGAGTTATGGTTATGGCTAGAATTAGAATTAGGGTTATAGTTAAAGGGTTAAGGTTAGAAATAGGATAAGGGTTACAGTTAGAATTCAAGTAAGGTTAGGGTTAGGGTTAGGGTTAGGTTTAAGATTAAGATTAGAATTCAATTAGGGTTGAATTTCAATAGGGTCAAAATTAGGGTTCAATTAGAGTTGAATTTGAATAGGTTTAGGGTAAGGGTTAGGTTTATAAAATAAATCTTGGGGTTAGGGTTAGGGTTAGGGTTCAATTAGGGTTAGAGTTATTGTTGGGTTTCTATTAGGGTTAGGATTAGGGTCAAGGTTTGGAGTTATAGGATTGGATTTAAGGAAAAATATGATTAACATTGAATTAGGGATATGGTTGGGATTTTAGATCAATTGGGATATAGGTTAAATTAGGGTTAGGGTTCAAAATGGTTGCACTAGAGTTCAATTAGCGTTAACATTATGTTAAAGTTAGGCTTCTTGATTATGGTTTAATTAAGGTTAGGGTTAGTATAGGGTTCAATTAGGGTTAGGGTTAAAGTTGGGATTATAGAATAAAGTTTGAGGTAAAGGTTAGATTTATGGTTGGGGTTAGGGTTAGGACTCGACTAGGATATGGTTATGGTTAAATTAGGATTAGGGTTAGGGTTAATGTTAGGTTAGGGTTGGGGTTAATGTTAGGTTAAGTAAGGGTTCAACTAGGGTTAGGTTTTAATAATTACGGTTAGGGTTCAGGTTGAATTAGTAGTACAATTATAATTAGGATTATCATTAGAATTAGGGTTAGTGTTAGAAATAGAATTATGAATAGAGTTAGAATTATGGTTATGGTTAAAATTAGAATTAGGGTTATAGCTAGGGTTAGGGTTATAAATAGGATAAGGGTTTGGGTTAAAATTCAACCAAGGTTAGGGTTAGGGTTAGGTATAAGGTCAAGATTAGAATTCCATTAGGATTGAATTTCAATAGGGTTAGGATTATGGTTCAATTAGGGTTTGAGTTATGGTTTGGGTTCAATTAGAGTTAGAGTTCAATTAGGGCTAAATTTCATTAGGGTAAGGGTAAGGGTTAGAGTTCTAAAATAAATCATGGGGCTAGGGTTGCAGTTAGGATTTGCATTCAATTAGGGATAGTGTTAGAGTTAGATTTTTATTACAGTTAAGGTTAGGGTTCAATTGATGTTTAATTAAGGTTAGGGTTCTATGATAAATTTTAGGGTTGGGGTTAGGGTTGGGGTTGGGGTTATAATTCAATTAGGATTAGGAAACTATAGTTATAATTACGATAAGAGTTTACATTCAATTAATATTTAATTATGGTTATGATTAGGGTTTATATTTAATTAATATTAGGGTTTAATTAGGGTTAAGATTAGGATTAAATTATAGTTGGGGTTAACATTGTATTAGGTTTATGATTCAATTATGGTTAGGGTTAGGATTTAATTAGGGTTAGTGTTACAATTTATTGAATATTAGAGTTAAATTAGAATTAATGTAGGGTTAGGGTTTAATTAGGATAAGGGTTAGTGTTCAATTAAGGTTATCCTTAAACTAGGATTATGCTTTAATTAGTGTTAGGATTTAATTAAAGTTAGATTAGAGTAAGGGTTCTAAGATAAAGCTTGGGGCTAGGGTTAGGGTTCATTTAGGGTTAAACTTAGGGTTTGATTTAATTAGGATTAAATTTTTAAGGTTAAGATAGGGTTAGGGTTTTACGATAAAGCTTAGGGTCATGGTTTGGATAAGGGTTAGGGTTAGGGTTCAATTAAGGTTAGGGTTAGGGTTTAATTCATGTTAGGTTAAGGTTTTAGGATAAAGCTAGGAGTTAGGGTTAGGATTAGAGTTGGTGTTAGTCTTAGAGTTAATGTTAGGGTTCAATTAGGGTTAGAGTTATGGTTACAGTTCTAAGATAAATCTTGGGGTTAGGGTTAGCATTAAAATAGGGTTATAATTAAATTTATTGGGTTTAATTAGGGTTAGGGTTAGGGTTCAATTGTTGTTAAATAAAGGTTAGGGTTCTATGATAAATTTTTGGGATTATGGTTAGGGTTGAGATTGGGTTAGGATTGAGGTTAGAATTTAAATAAGGTTATGGTTAGGGTTATGATTATAATTTAATTAGGGTTAGGGTTACAATTCAAATAGTGTTAAAGTTTAATTAGGGTTAGGACTGGGTTAAGATTCAATAATTCTAACTCCAACCCTAACTCCAATCCTAATTCTAACCATAACCCTAATTTATGTAATATTTAAACTCCACTTCTATCTCAAAATGTAATCTTAACAAAAATCTAATTAAAATTCTATCTCCAAGTATAACTCTAAGGCTATTAGAAAACCCAACTTTAATAGAAGTATACTAACTTGAATCTTATTTGTATATCCAACCGTAATCCAAACCCTAAGCTTAATTATATATCTCTATCAAAAACCATTAATCTAATTCTAAAACTAATGCTAATCATAACCCTTCACTTCCATTAACCCTAATCCTTAACTTAATCATAATCCAAATAATATTAATATAATATTACATTAACATTAAA
The DNA here is from genome assembly GCA_007258455.2 of Sequoia sempervirens. NCBI lineage: Eukaryota > Viridiplantae > Streptophyta > Pinopsida > Cupressales > Cupressaceae > Sequoia > Sequoia sempervirens. The sequence goes on along the minus strand of VDFB02379711.1, from coordinate 148,053,707 downwards.
TAATAACCTTATAATATTTACTAATTTAATAATAATTTATTAAATATTATAATATTATTACTTTAATTAATAATAGTTAATTATTATACTATATAATATTATATCATATTATTATTAAATTTTAAATTAATATTCTTAATTTTTTTCAAATATTATAATTTAAATTAATATAAAATTATTTAAAATAAATTATAAAAAATATTAAATTTTAAAATATTTAATATTATATAATTTATTTATTATTAAATTATAAGTTATAACTTATATTTAATCATGGCGTAGGTAACAACCTCCTAGGGTCTAAGCATCCTATGGAGGATATTGTGGAGGGGAATGAGGGTTTGGTGTGTTCTAAAGGGATTGACCCTAACCAAGATAATTTAGTCTCTGCTATTGGCACTAAGCAGGTTAAGGGGAGTGATGTGAAGGCAGAGCCATTGGAAATTTTGGCAGACTTAACGAACATGCCAAACAAGCACCAGGTTAAAGTCGAGGTGATTGAAGTGGGGGATTCCCTTGTTGAGGAGGAAATGGAGGATAAAGAGGAGGCTTAGGAGGATCCCGTCGAGAATCTTGGTTCTCAAGTCATGCCATTGGTCATTTGGGATGAGGTTAACATGGGCATGTTCTATAGGATGGTTGAGGATGGAACTAACAACTTTCTCTTGTTGGTGATTTGGCTTTTCTAAAAAGTTAAGGAGATCAATGTTCAGCTTAAGAATTGGAAAGATGTTTGTGTGGCATTGGTGCATAGCAACCAAAAGGAATGGTAGATCAAAGGTAAGGTTAAGACCATGAATGTTATGCTTGATAGACTTGTTATCGATTGTGATTATCTTGGTAAAACTCATGAGGAGAGGATTACTTGCTTGAAATTAGTTGTCCATAAAAATTTTGAGGAGAGGTTTGTTAATATTGAGGAGAAAATTAGTAATATGTCTGATGATTTGAAGACTGTGGTTAACATCAACAACAATTCCTTGAAATTGACTGCTAAGGGCCTCTTTGTTTTAAATGAGAAAGTCATAAAATGGACTAGTAAGTCTTTGGATCTGGCTGATCTAGAGAAGGCCATGGAGGATGTTAATTACATGAATCTGGTGGAGAATACTGAGGATTTTGGTCCTATTGTGGAGAAGAATGTGGATGTTGGCCTGTGTTTGAGAACCAAGAGTAATACCAAGAAAAGGGTTGCTATTTCGTATGAGGAGCTCAAGGATGTGATGGAGATGCATGAGGGGGTCATTGAGGAAAATACGGCCTTAGCTAATGTTCTTGAAAAGTTGTTGTAGCTTTGTTGTTTCTTTTGCATGGTCAGCCTTGTTGCTAATGTTTTGCTATAAGGATTGCTAACGAGTTTCTTGGTTATTTCTATTGTCAACATTTTGGTTATTTTGGGTTGTGAGCTTTATTGATTTAGTCTTTCTTGCAGCTTTTCTTTGTTGTAAAGGGTTTTGAGGCCCTTTCAAAACCTTCTTTTTCTTATAAAAAACTTATATACTTATATATAATATTATAATTATATACATTACAATTTAAAAATACTATAACTATAATAATACATTAATAATTTTAATAAATTAAATTTATATAAAAAATACAAATCACACAAATATTATTTATTATATTTGATAACAATAATATACATTATATCATCATATTATGTAATTCTATATTAATTATTATTATTAAAAAGTTTAAAAAATAAATAAATATAAAATTTTACTGTAAGAGTTTAATTAGAGTTAAGAGTTTAATATAAATTTTAGAGTATTTTGTAATAGATATTGGTTAGTTTTATTCTAGAGCTTTCTCTATCAAACAAATATTTGTTTTTTTTAGGGAAAAATTAGATTTATCTACTAAATGAAGGTGTCTTACATATCTCTTCAAATTTTGTTACCTCTCATAGTACAAAATAATATTCACCAATGTTGACAAAGACCATGTTCATAGAATGTTAAAAGAAACTCGAGTTTGCTATTTTTTGATAGGATCATATGCTTTGAAAATCTTAATCATTCTAAGAAATTGTCTCATATTATTTACGAGCCTTCATTTTAGGCATTCCAAACTACTCTTAGATTAGCCAAGGTGGAGGATTCAAAAATTTCCTAGTTCTTTGATTCCACCCATCTTAATATAGAATGGGGCAAGGTTATAGGGATTGATGTGTTAGGAATGGGTGAAGTATAAAAGTGCCTAGGAATATATTATGCCCTCTCAAGTATTCATAGTCTCATAGTCTTAAGGGAATATACACCAAAATACACCAAAATTAAGATGGAAAATTTTGAGAACATCAATAAAAAACAAATATTTTAAAACAATTATATTTTCCAAAGGAAAATCACAAGGAAGTGAAGTGGCAAGATGTCTTATTTTCTAGTTATTTTTAAATCATTTTAATAAATATATATGATTAGTAATAATTTTCAATAACTAGTTCCTTCACCTTATGGAGATTTTAAGGGAATTAAAAAATAATAAATTATATCTTGAGTTTAAAACACAAATAAAAGTATTGTTTCTTGTTCAATCATTAAATGTGGGCAATACCTGCAAACCAACCAACCCTTTAATAAGTTCATGGAATAGTCATGAATGAGTTTGTTTAATGGACAACAACATCCCAAAAACCCATCTTAGTTTAGGTATGTTGGCAGATACAATGGATATGGATCTCCACTCTCTGTAATAAAATACAATCAATTTCAAAGGATTAGAGAAAATGGATTTTTATATTCTATTTGCAAATGGATAAAGGAATTTAATTTTTTTCTTTCATTTTCCCCTCTTCCCACTAGCTTCCCATGAATGAATACTTCTAGAACTACTCAAATATTGTCCATTCTAGATATTTTGTATTCAATATGTCTTTTCTACCTTTGACACAATTCCTAAAGCTTTGCAATTGAGTGCATCTCAAGTGTTTTTGGACCAACCAAGGGTTGCAACAATGGTTGAATTACTTATAAAACTTATTTAGTACCTTATTTATAACATCATAAAGTAAGAGAAGTTTTAGAATTACAAATACACCAACGATGGATTCCACTATATCAACAAGAATTTTTGAAGTCTTTGATAGGTTAGAGCGATGCTGTTTTGGTTTATTTTCTACAACATGACTAAAATTTTTAATTTGAAAATCACAAAATATAAGTATTTTTTAATTCTAGAAACAATTTTAATTATAACTTTATAATGAAGTATAAAATTATTAATAGTATTTTAATGTTTTTAGTCTTTATTTTTACCACTTATAACTGAATGGGATTTGTTGAACAGGTCCAAAAAAATATCATATGATGTCACAATATCAATGCAAGAAAACATGACTTCTATTGACATTTCATGCCACCTTTATAGCCCATTGGGAACCCCCTTTTCACCTTGTCAGTGATTCCATAGGTATCATAAACCCTTGACAAAGGAATAAACCTAAACATGAAGGATATTGAAGGTTCCATAAGAACTAGGAACCAATGGTTCTTAGTTCCCATGGGATCCCTAACGAGGTAGAAGGAACCAATTCAAAGAAGCAACAAAGGGGTTGAGGTTGAAACAAAGGCAATTGAATTAAGGTCAATGAATTCTCGGGAACTTAAAATTAAGACTTCGGTTCTCAATGCCTACCTTGCTCTTGACAAAGGAACATAACCAAAGGGAAGTGGAGGAATATTAAGTGAAGGAATAATCAAAATTTTGAAGTTCCTAGAACCATGATATGGGAACCTTGATGAGTTCCCAGTTCTCGATGGAGCCGTAACCTCTAAATAAAGATAGGGCAACCAAATACAGGGCAAAAAAGCTAGGGAGAAGAGTAAATATGAGAACAAATGGGAATAGCTACCAAAAACATCACTAATGCTACAACCACTTCTACAACTACCAAAATCGATTTGTTGCAACTCCAAAATAGACTTTAATACATTCTCCATAGATTCTAAGGCATAAAGTGGTGCCTATGTTGCATTTATTAAATCAAAAACCTCCTTTTTATCAAGTGACCATTCTTGGGCCATATTTTTAATATATTTTGTGAGATATTTTTTCACTTCACCCTCAATTCATCAATGTTGATGCATGTCTATGGTGTGAGGGTTAATTTATCATCCCTTCAACTTGAGTTAAGGGTGAATATATGTTTACAATTAATTAGGTTTAGTTGTGGTTAGGATTTTCTTCCCTACTATGTTCTCCCCCTCACTTTAGCATCCTTTAGATGTATAAAAATGGAAATTATGCTCATTATGTGGGTTCTTTTTCATTTTTTCTTTTCAAGAGCTTTGCATCTCTACAAATCTTGCTTTGTAAATGGGATCCATGTCTCTGAATAAAAAATATTGTTATTTTCACCTCTTCTCACTTCTTGCATTATGCATTTAGGTTATTTACCTCTATGTTCAAATGATTATTTTTTATCTTCTATTTCATGTTGTGTTAAACATGTTTGAAGGAGCTGATTGTGGATATTTCATATTCCCTTTTAGTGCTTGTCAAGCTCTAACTTTCATACACACCTTTAGGAGTTGATATAATAGAGATTTGTGTGGGTTCTACTAGTAGTTTATTCATTCCTTTGTGTTGTGGTGAGCAATGAAGAAAACATTCTAAAATTTGATGCATCACCTTTCCCATTTTATTTTCCTTTTTACTCTTTTCCTTGAGAGATCGGTAGGATAAGATTAGTTGTAGGTTTTTAGTATCAAGCTGTATCAATGATCTACACTAAGCTAAGAGAGGGAACTGACCCTTTATTTGGAGGTTTGGCTTCAAACAACAAGGTCCCACACCTTGAAGCCAATCCAATGTTTCATTGAAATGTTGAGCAATAGGTTTAACATGGGTGAAATTCCAAGTGTTAACAATTACATTTAATCAAATTTGTTGGTGTGCTCATCATGTTTTGACCTATGGAGGTCATTGTATATATAATTTTCTTCCTATTTGTGGGGTTATTGGTTGATTTATTTTTTGAAACCACTATTATCAGCTATCAATTAGTTTGGTTTTCCTAATTTCACCAATTTAGAACAAATTCTAAGGCTAAAAGGGTGCATATATAAAAATACACTCTTGCATATGCATTTGCATTGGATTCAATCATATATTTTTCAATTTATGCGTTGATTTTCTTTAGATAAGTCAACATTTATGCCACATGGTACACACATTTGCATGTTAATCCTTACAAAGAAATAAAGTACCATGCACCACTCACCACTCATTGCAATAAAATACACTTCATTCATTTAGGTTTTATTTCTTAAGGTGTCGTCTATTTATTGTTTCTTCAAAATGTATCTACCTTTGTATAGGTATTTGAATAGAATATATTTACAACACCTTGATACACTCTCTTAAATTTAACTTTTCTCTATATGGTAGAGTTGTATAATAAAAAGCTCATTTTAAACATATGGCAACACCAATGAGTATTAATGTAGCTAAAAATTTCCCCATGTGATTGTACCACCCAATAGGTCCTTCAAACATACTAAAAACATGTATTTTCAAGATCTCAACAATTTGAGATCATAACCATTCATGCTTATACCATAATGAGGATTCTTGATACTATTACATATGCATCAGAATTCTTCACATAATATTGTGTAGATCAAATCCAACACTTGGTAATGTAAGGTGAAATGGGGAATAGTAATAACTAGACACCACTAAAATTTCACTACATACTTTGATTTTATATCAATCCATATAACTAAATTTTCTTTTACACCAATTTTGGTAGATTTGTCCAATCACTCTTAGAATATTAAAGTCAATTTAATAAACTCAATACTATTAGATTCATACTAAATGTGAAGTTCAATCATAGTGAACTAGTAAGTAGAAGATTGTTTATTTATTTAAGAGTGGTGAACTTTATAAGCCTTTTTAGCAATTGAATCAAGATTTGATACCTAATGTAAAAATCATCTTTGATTATTAATAAATTTGTATTTATCTTTTGACTATGTTTTTTAGGAAAACTTAATTAATTGGGCATTCTATGGCTACCTTCCATGAACACGGTCACCTTTGTGGTATACAAATGTTTAAAATTTTCTCACAATTGAGCAATGCATACTATCCAACATGCTATATACAAATCATTTGTGTCTCATGGGGGATTTTCCCTTGGTTATTTCTAGCAATTAGCTCTAGGATCTCTATAGACTCACATCAATTTTTTATTTAAAGCATATTCTAAATTGAAAATAGATTTTTCAACATCCTCTTTTGTAGATCCCTCTTCTTCCTCTTTTATTTTTGTTTCCTCTTTGATTACCCAACTACAACAACATTCATCTATACTGACACCCACCACTCCAAAGGGTAAGGATAATAGTCCTACATTAAGGTAAAATTATTGTTCCTCCTAATGTTTTATAATCTTTGGTGGTGCCTCATGTTCTCCCACATGCTAGTATTGACAATTAGGGAAAGGTATCCATGTTGGGAAAATATTCCCCTTAGATATTCTATCATCTTATGGCTCATACTATTCCTTGCCCTACACATCTAGTAGTGAAAGGAAAGAAACCCAATTGATTTTTTTTCCCCATGCAACACTCATGCCTTGTCCTCTAGTGGTTCCTTCCATTCCTTTGACTACCTCTATGATAGAAATATGAAAGGCACCCATAACACATGATATGTCACATGCACCCCACATCTCTTGTCCTCCACCTACTAGGACTATCCTTCCTCTTACTTCAAAAGTGAAGACAAAATTTCAATCATACTAGAGTGATCCCACTTCTATAGTCATGTATGGTCCCCATAATTGATATAATCAACTTGCATGTGAGAGTAAGCATCATTAGCTTGCATTAGCCTATAAATATAATGTTATGTGAGTGCTTTTATACCAAACACCCTCCTTCGATATGACCACCTCCCGATTTGGTAATTCCTTCTTCCCTCCTCCAACTCTAGTTATTATTTCTTTAGCACCACTTCTAATTACTCCTCGAGATCCTTAAGAACCTCATCTGAGAAGGGTTAAAGTTTTCTTAACTCCTCTGATGAAACCTCCTCTAATTCCAAATATTCCTAATATTCCACCATTTTATCAATCGATAGATATACTAAACACACCTGCCATATCCAATGCCACACATGCTACCATTTCAATGCACTCATCATGAAATCTTTCTAATCATTCTCTATCCTACCATAATTGATATTAATATTCCCCACCCTAGGAAAAATTGAGCATTATACAATTCTACCCTATTGAAAGCAAAAACCAAACCCCCCTTCTTTGCCTCCTCCAAACTACTCTTCATTAATTATTTTCCCAAAAGAAGTGTAAACTTTAAATTTGTGCTTGCAACTTCTCTCATTCGAGCGAGAAGTAAATGTAAAACATGCAATAATGGGAATGTTATGATTCTACAACTATCACATGGCAAGCAGTAAAGCAATTAATTGCTAAGGGATTATACAATCGTATTCCTATGAAAATTGTTCAAATTTTCTAATGATTCTCTTTAAGGCACAACAATCATCAGTGCTATGTCCAAGTGTTCTATGATATTGATAATGAGACATGTTTTTACTTTTTCCTTTTTGATTTTCCTTGATAGGTGGAAATGTTATAAGTTATTGATTAAGGAGTGTGTGTAAAGCTATTTCATTCTGAAACATAAGACAAGGAAATTGCAACTTCTTAAGTTTATAAGGCCTTTGTCTTTTGATTGATTGGGCAACTTGTTGAGGTGGAAGTGGAGGTAGAGGATCTAAGGTAATTCCATCATCCTTATGAGTCATTAATTGGTCTCTTGATATGATATTTTCAAAGAGAACACCTTTTCTCTTAGGAGATGTGCAAGGGGGGGGAAGATCTTGATATCCTAACCCCTTGGTATCCATAGATGGTATTTTCTCTAATAGTTTGTGGATTTCATGCTCATTTGTTATGTCACATCCTTGTTTTTTTAAGATCTTAAAGCCTTGACTATAAATCTATTCTAAGTTAATGGGAGTATTAGTAAATCAATAAGCATAAGATATAAGAGTATCATTATTGTCCTTGTTAACAAGTTCATTAATGATTGATGGTTGAGGATTTCTTTGTGCTTCACTTTTAGGACATGTAAGAGGTCAAACATATCAAGTGTTGGGTTATAGGTAGTTTTGAAAGGATGGATAAAATGATGCATTATTCTCAAGGTTGTGTAGTGAGTTTTGTATGAATTGTTGCATGCTATCGTCATATTGACCTAAGATATCCATCTTATGGGGAGATTCATTAGGAGGTGAAGGTTCACGAGTAAGCTCAATTTGTTTAGGGTTATCACCAAACATGCAACTTAAAACATCTACCAAAGATCTCAAGACCTCCATATATTACCCATTTACATGTCCATGATATAATTTAATGCAAAGTTTCAGATCTAATATATGAAGATTTTCCTTATTTTTGAATGCAAGATACTTAAAATGATATGTTTTAAATGTCAATTTTGATTTCAAACAATGCACTTGACTTGACCAATTGAACTTAATGCAAGAAAGTACAATTTTTTTTAATTTTTGAAATTGAAACATAGATTTAACAACAAAAGAAAACAAAGCAAACAAAGGGAAATTAATGCCCAAAAAATTGAAACAACACCTATATAGGGACTAATTCATCCTAGGGCGAATGGGTCCTAGGTCAGGGATCTAAAAAATGAAAGCTTGAATTTATTGCTTACTGTTTGAATCCTTAGTTTTAGGTTGCAAATTGTGGTTTCAGTAACAAAATTTTCTAGGGTAAGAGCACAAACTTGTGTCACATTTTATAAAGGAATTGGAAAACAACAAAAGAAATTCTAAACTTTGACCACTTAAAAGTGGTCTTTATGATTTTGAATTTCAAAATGATGTAAACTAATAAAATGTAGAAATATTCATGAATCTTATTCTTGTAAATTTTCAGAATTTTTTAAAATTGTTTTGATTATTTTTTTATCAATTTAAGACTAGATTTTGGAGTGCTAAAAATTTTAGGAAAAGAACACATTCAATTGATGTGAAAAAAAAATAGAAAATATTTTCTTTTTCCCCTAATATTTTTTCTCCAAATAGGTAACTTCAATATATAGTGCATGCAATTTTTTTAAAAAAAATTTGATGTATATTTTTCTTGTAATAACATTTTAAAGTCAAACTTGTCAAAATTTGATAGTTTTCATTTGACGTCAACTATTATCTATTTTTTAATCATTTTCAAAAAACAAAGTATACCCTTTTGAAGAGGACTCTCTCCTCTAGTGCACCATATATATTTTTATATTAAATATAAGAGGATCAGTACAAAGAACTTTAGATAAGAAGTATCATAGTTTCAGCCCTGTGCTACAAGAATGACCTATAAACATAGTGTAGACACCTAAATTTAATCACTTCCATATGATTAAATTTGTTGCATTCACGTCTATCATATTAATATTAATTTATTAAATTAATATTACACCCTTTGTCCCATAAAGTATTTAATTTAATAATTAATACTGTATTTTCCCTTATTCCTCTCTAAATTAAATAAATACACTAATTTATTTAATTTAGTCACTTGTCCTCCTTTTGATTTAAAAATCAATTTAAAAATTCCTCACTTTCTCTCTCCTTGTCACATCCTCCAACATTTGTCACTTGCCTCTAACCTTCTGTTAATTAGCCTAATCCAATATTTGCACAACCTTAACCAAAATCATTAACTAAATTTAGCACCTCTTTTTGGTCAATTCTTCCTTTTTTCCTTTTTGATGTTAACCCCCTTTTCTATGTGAATCTTTAATTCACATTTATTTGCTCTAGACTCCCCTCCTTTAAATGTGAATTTTTAATTCACATTCCATTCTCCCAAGGCTTCTAGAACCTTGGACTTGTCACAATCTCCACATGTGACCAAGTCCCACCTTTTTGGAGCCCACCTTTTAT
>VDFB02379711.1:147962471-148043665 GCA_007258455.2 Sequoia sempervirens | reverse complement strand
GAAAGATACTTTAAGTTACCCTATCATTAAAAAATTGGATGGAAACCAAATGAATTCTGAGTTTCACAGCACAATCCATTTGATGGCTTTTGGCTTGATATGAATGAGGTTTCCAACTTCTGCAGTAGAACTGCATGTTCCTTGCCAAAAGCTGGGAATTGCCCAAGAAAAGACACACAGACAGAATGCTGTCTAGTGTGCAATGATGCCAATATTACAAAGCGGGACGATCCCCCTTTCAAAATCAACAATTCTGGAATCCTCAGACCGCTGGGAAACAAAACTCTCGCTGCCAGTGCAATACATTACAATGGTGTCTTGGAATACAATGTGCATAATCTATATGGGCTCTCAGAGGTCATTATGACCAAGAAGGCATTGAGATCAATACTAATGAAAAGGCCCTTTGCACTGACCCATTCTACCTTTGTTGGATCTGGAGTCCACGCCATACATTGGACAGGGGATAATGCTGCAACATGAGACGATCTTGGGTACTCCATACCTACAATTCTAAATTTTGGAATGTTTGGAATCCTCATGGTGGGTGCTGATATTTGTGGTTTTGCATAAGACACAACAGAAGAACTCTGCAATAGATAGATTCAACTTGGTGCATTTTATCCTTTTTAGAGATCATTCCAAAAAGAATTCAGTTTGTCAAGAGCTTTACTCATGGAAGTCCATAACAGAGTCTGCAAGGAAAGCATCAGGTTTACAATAGCGCCTTCTTCCATATATATACACTCTATCTTATGAAGCGCACACCAAAGGATCTCCAATTCCGAGGCCTCTGTTTTTCACATTCCCCCAGGACATTTACACATTGGGTATCAGCACCCAGTTTCTTTTAGGAAATGGAGTTCTACTCTCCCCCATTCTGAAGGAAGGAGCAAGGCCCGTGGATGCTTATTTTCCAAAGGGGACTTGGTACAGTCTGCTTAATTTTTCAGATTCTATACAGATGGAAAGAGGTTCACATCTAAGGCTTCAAGCTACATTACATATCATCAATGTTCATGTATATGAAGGGACTATATTGTCTGTGCAAGAAGTGGGTATGACAACTAGAGAAGCAAGAAAAAGCCCATTCAGTTTGGTGGTGGCAATGGGCAGGCTGGAAGAAAATGGGGAGTTATATTTGGACAATGGATATGATTTGAAAATGAAATTGAAGAGTGGCAAATCAAGTTTTTTGAAGTTCCATGAAAATATTGAAGAGAAAAGTCTTCGTTTCATTCAACCAATATATTCTTTGCGGATATGAGTCTGTGGGTCCTTCTGGAAAGTGTGAAAGCAGGATTTTGTGTCACGCGGAGGGCTAGCATAAGAGCACAATGGAAGCATTGAAAGGATCTGATTGCTGATGCATGTGACTGACACGTGATCCACATTAATAAAATTAAAAAAATACTGCTAAATAAATTGGCACTAGCATTTATGCAGGGAGAAAATTCATTTATATTATAGTTATTAACTGAGCAACTGCAGGAAGACATGATAATCATAATTCGATCTATATTTGCATAATAAAGTAGATGATGATAATTTGCGAGAGAATAAGCTTTTTAGATCACTGATTTAGTGATTCTCATGGCTAAAGTATTGAAGTTTTGCATGTTGCAAATTAAGCATTTTGTTACATGTCTTGCTGGATATCTGAAGGGTATATCCATTGAGAAAAAAATGTTCTTCCAAACAATTGTAGTTTCTTACCCAAAACAAGCATCATAGATCTCTGTCTGAAGGCTAAATGGACAAAACAGAGTACCAGAATAAATGGCATAGTGAGAAAAAAAGAATCAGTTAAACAGAAAACTAGAAAAATTAACAACTTTTTTTCATTAGCTATAATAAAAATAGGATCATAAATGTCCCAACTATAAATTAGAAGCACTTGAAGATTCTCTCATTGTTCGTGTGAGAACAGACAAATTCATGAGGGAGAAGCTACCACTAAATGAACGTAAAATTCATTTCACAGTTCAAAATATCTCTTTGTTAGCAAAAAAATAGGGATCTAACACTAGGTATTACAATAATATTGTAAAAGAAAACAACCATGTAGATAAAATTAAAGATCCAATTCCTTTATTTAACAGATAACAGAATTGTTTTAAAATAAAACACAACAAGAAATGTTCCAGCCACGTATGGATTCCCAAAATAAAAAATCACCGAAACCATGACATGTGAAATTTTGCACAAATTGTACTGTGCTGTTAACTATGGCGACAAGAAAAAAAGGGCAGAGTTCACAGGAAAAAATATCACAAAACCCAATCAAAGCAGAATTTTTTTAAAATGTAACAAAACAAAAACCAGACTCCCTACAGCTTATGCTTCAAGCTATCGGGTTTTAGAAAGGATGAAGTAACTATGGATAGGAATACAAGTGGCTAGAGGCCGTTTCAAGATACCAACATCATCAAGAGGATAGCAGAATTTTACAACAAATATAAATATTATAACATATTATATTTATTAAAGCAGTTTCATGGGTGTGCAAATGCTAAAGCAAAGGCTGCGATAGCCAAAATCCAGAGGGAATTAAATGTTGTGCTGGAGATAGTAGAGATCCTGTTAATGCCAGGGGTGACAAGAAGGGGGAGATTTTAAATGGGTTTTCTTGGCTGGTCTTTCTCCAACGATGAGTCTGCTTTGAACATCAACAGAAGATCCTTGTCGCAACAATAATTCAGGAGAGTCTAGCGAAGAATGCAAGCCGTCAGAACTGTTGGCACCTGCACCCATTCCTAGCTCCAAAGATGCATCATGCATTGCAGGAAGCTGATAACATTTCAGTCAGGACAATCCAACATCCATAAGAACTCATCCAAGCATCAAGTAGATTTTGCATACGTTTCAGAGGAAATGGCTATGGTAGGTGAGGATGGCATTTTCTTAACACCAGGCTCTCTGTCATTAATGAAAACATCATAGCTTGGGAGTACTCCGTTGTGTGAAACATCAGAGAACGTACCATTTATATTCTTCTTTCACTTGTGTGAAACATAGAGAACTCTGCAAGCGTACCATTCATAAATATTACTATCATTTTATATTCTTCTTTCCTCAAATGATGTGAAGGTTGCAAGAATGAGTGAAACCCTCTCAGCCAATCATATTGTCAATAAATACTCAATAACTGATTTTTTAAATATTTTTTGTTAAAAAATTCACATCTCAACAGTTGAAAACATTAGAAAACACAAATATTTGCCTTCGACTAAAAAAATTCTTGCATTTCATTTGTTAAAAGGTTCATAGATTATTGACCCTGTTAGGGAAAACAGAATACAATAGATAGTTCCCGCCTGTCGGCAGGTACTAATAACAGACCTAGCTATAAAAACTATAACGTGGGCTGATCAAAACATAAAACTCAAAATATATGGGTTACAAGCTGCACTCATCAAAACATCAAACCAAAGGAATAAATTAGACGTCAAATTTAATCAAAACATCAGATTCAAAACATGAATTTTGGATTACAATTTGAGCTGATTAAAATATGGGATCCAAAACATAAATTACAGCTTGAACTTGATCAAAACATCAGAATCAAAACATGAATTACAACTTGAACTGATAAAAAACTAAATTGATCAAAACATGAGTTATAACTTGAACTGAAAAAAAAAACATCAGACCCAAATTGATCAAAACATTGAACATAACAGTCTAAGATATTTCAGCAGACAAAGGAAGGAGGAGACTTCACAACAAACACCAGTCTAACAGTCTAATCTTATTCCATATACACAAAAGAAAACCCTGTTAAAGACCACAAACCGAAGTGCAAATCAGATGGAAAGGCGGGTAGCAGAGATGACAACGCCATCTAAATCAGCATAAATTGTATGATATGATGTGTTTATGATATTTGGTTATTAATTGTATAATATGATGTGTTTATGATATGGAGTTTACCATAGGATATATTAAACACCACAAAATGCATACAAGGAGTATTTTTTTAGACATATGGGTAGTTGTATAGAGGGACTTCAAAAATGACAGGAAGAAACAGAGGGAATATGAATGCTTATTTATGTACCCATATGAATCAAATAGAATTTAGCACCATGGTAATGGCATCCATGCAATTTGCTAACATGTGTAGGAATAGCTGTAGATGAAACATACAAGACTTTTCAAAGAGGGATGAAAGAGGACATTTTTGTGAAACAAGCAGGTGTCCCTTACCTTGCACAACTAAGGCCAGTTAGTTTCAGCAATACCCATTGCTCATCATTCTAAATACTTGTGGATAGTTATTGTGACTACTATTTAAGAATTAAATTGGTACCCCACATATTTAGAAAGAAAAAATGTTTAACTTGAATTTTCCAAGGATACCCGAGGACACGTCCCCCGCCCTCCCAAACAACAAAATCCACTGTCTCGGTTCTAGGGATGTCCCGCATACCAAGGGATGGCAAGGGGGCAGGGGCGGCGGTCCCCCTTTTTTGCAAAATCATGGGAAACGTCCCAGGGACAAGGGGACCCCGTTTCCCCAAAGGGGGGCAGCTGACCAATCCCGAGGACGGCTGAGCCGTCCCTCGACTGTCCCGGGGACAGCCGGCTGTCCCCCACATTTTGAAGCTTGTAAACATAAAAAAAAAGCATAAAATTTTTAAAAAAGAGGCTTACCTACGTGGCATGTGTGGGACCTAATGTTTTTCACTCTTTTATGAAAGAAAAAGGACCTCTAAAACTTCATTCTATTCATTTTGTTTGTTTGAGCAGCCAAAGGTTTGAGAGGAAAAAAAGTTGCAGCCATTGAAGGAGGAGAGGAGGTTGAAATAGTGTTGTTGGGAGTGCAAATCCATCAAAGAGGTATGCATTTCCTTTCAATATTCTCATTTTTTCATTTTTTTTGCAAAATATGAAGTATACATAGTCTGATTTTTTTTATTTTTTTGCATTTTCAGTCAAAACTTGCATTCTAAAAACAAAGAGCATGAGCAGCAATGAGGGTGGGAGTGATAGTGAAGTTGAAATGCAAGCTAGAAGGCAAACTAGAGAGCAAATAACCCCTACCCAACACCATCCTTCATCAACCAATACCAAAACTATTAAGGACTATGCAAAACACCCACTAGACAAAAAAAAAACCATTCCTTCAATTTGTGACAGCCATGGGTGAAAGACAAAAAAAATCAGGGGGTAGTAGGGTTTGGTTTTGCCAGGTTTGTGAAAAGGAGTTTAGGGGCAGCTACACTAGAGTTAGGTCTCATTTTTTGGGTGAGGTGGGCCATGGAGTTAGAGTGTGTCCTGCATTGAAAGATGCACTATTTATAGAGTGCCAAAAAATTCAAATGGAGTATGATGGTGGGGTTCAAAGTGGGTCTCCTTTCCCAAGTTCACAATCATCTATGCCTACTCCTACTCCTAGTCCTTCCACGGTTGGTAGTAGTGTTATCTTAAGAGGAAAGAGGAAGGTGATTGGTAGTGATAAGGCAGCCTCAGTTGAGTCCATGTTTCAAAACCAAGCACGAGAAACCATTGAATCCTCCATTGCCAAATTCTTTTTTGCCCATGCCATTCCATTTCATGTGGCCCGTTCCTCTTATTTCAAACAAATGGTGAAAGACATAGCCACTGTTGGTCCTTCATTCGTACCCCCTGGAGATCATAAGCTATGCACCACCCTCCTAGACAAAGAGTACTCCAAAGTTAATGTGTTAATGGAGGAGATGAGGCAAACATGGATGAGGACGGGGTGCTCTATAGTGATGGATGGGTGGACTGATTGTAGACGTCGGCCACTCATCAATGTCATAGTCACATGCCCTGCTGGTTCTTATTTTCTTAGAGCCGTAGATTGTTCAGGGAGACGTAAGGATGCTGACTTCCAATTTTCCATTTTGAGAGATGCCATAGAGGAGGTTGGGGCTGCAAATGTGGTGCAGGTGATCACCGATTCAACACATGTGTGCAAATCGGCTGGGTTGATGGTGGAGGGTACTTACAGGCACATATTTTGGACCCCATGTTGTGTTCATGCATTGAAAGACATAGGGAAGATGGATTGGGTGAAGAAAACGGTGGCAGAAGTTAGAGAAATTCAGCTGTTCATTTGCAACCACCACACCCCACTTGCTCTCTTCAGGACATTTTCAAAGAAGGAGTTTCTCAAACCTATTGATACAAGGTATGCCATTTACTTCATTTTGTTTCACTTTCAATTTGTATTCATAATCTAATTTTGTTTTAAATTTTTATTTTTTAATAAATCATTGAATTAATGAATGTAGATATGCCACATACTTCATCTTATTGAAGAGGATGTCTGAGGTGCATGAGCCTCTACAACTGATGATGGTCAATGCTGAGTGGACTAGATGGCCTAATGCAAGTTCTACTCAAGGAAAGAGCATCAAACAAAAGATCCTCGATGATGATTGGTGGGCCAATGTGAGGTAAAGACATATTAGATGGCTGATTTTCATATTAAATTTCTGATTTTAATATTTTAATTTTATTGTCGAATGTTCCAACTTTTGAAGTTTCTAACATGTCAATTAACTTGTCAACTAATTATTTTGAACTTTTTTTTTGCATTTTGCAGATATATTTGCTCCTTCATCTCGCCCATTGTAGATGTCATTAGATATGCTGATACAAACTCTCCTAGTCTTGGAGAGATATATGAGACATTTGACACTATGCTTGGGAAGATCAGGCAAGTTATTTTGGCAAAAGACCCCACTTTGGATTTATATGAGCAACACATTAGGCCCATTGTGACGCGGAGGTGGAATACAATGAACACCCCGCTTAATATGGCTGCCTTTGCTCTAAATCCAAAATGGTATGCACCAAGGGATGGTAGGGTGCCTCCATATGATGATGCTAAGGATTTAGATGGGTTCACACGGGCCATTGAAAAAATTTATCCACCTGAGCAAGCTTCACTACTTCGGTCACAATTTCTAGACTTTGCTAATCTTAATGGCCCAAACTTGAGTAAACCACAGGCGAGGTTGGATAGAGCTATATTAGCTCAATCAAACCCTATTGGATGGTGGACCTATCATGGGAGAGATACACCGCAGTTGAAGATACTTGCCACTCGCCTTCTTGCACAGGTTGCTAGTTCCTCTGCTGCAGAGAAGAATTGGTCCACATATAGCTTTATCCACTCCCTCAAGAGGAATAGACTTACCTCTAGACGAGCGGAGAAGCTAGTGGCCATTCATAGTGCTCTTCGGCTTCAAGATCGGCAGACTCCAGAGTATCGACAGACTCTAACTCTACGGTGGGATATTGATCCCAAGGACGCGGCTCAGGTAGATGAGGAGGAAACAACTAAGGGCTTGGTTGGGGTCCCATTGGCTGAGGAGGAGCATTACAATGGCAATGACTCAGAGGATGACTCTAATTTTGATGCGGTTATGAGAGATGATCAGGGGACAGCAGTGCTCTTTGTTTATTTTGTATTCATTATTGACATACGATATTGTATTTTGATTTTCATAGCAAACTAAAACTTTAAAACTATATGGCAGCAATGTAGCCTTTGGGCATTTTGATATAAGTTTATAAATTATAACTTGGAGGTTGTTTCATGATTCGAGTAACTGTATGTTAATTTTGAATGCGTATTGAGTATTGGCATAATGTTGAACACAAATGTTATATGTTAATGTTCTATAATGTGTATTATGCATGCCTTATTCATGTTATTTATTGAATATTTAAAATTTCCCTATATTTTTTAAATTTTCCCTATATTTTTATATAACCGTCCCCTGCCATCCCTAATTTTGGCCTCAAAAATTGGAAACTTGGGGACTCGTCCCACCGTCCCCTGCCGTCCCCGTCCCAGAAACTTGGGGACTCGTCCCACCATCCCCTGCCGTCCCCGTACCGGAAACTTGGGGTAACCTTGGAATTTTCTCATCTCTGTTTTGTAGTAAGTGACATTACTAAGCTGTGTAGTTGATGAGTTTGACTGAGCAAATCTTCTTTTATATTTACCGTTTATTTTTCATGTCCATTAGAATGAGGTCTACTACTTGATGGATGCTTATATTTTTTCATAGTCTGCTGTTGTTTTGGATTAGTATGTTTATGAGTAGAATACTAGAAAGTAATCTATGGTTGACAGGTTAGCAAAGTAAGAAGTAATTAGTTCAGGATACAATTCCGACATGCACCAACAAGAATTGCGATACCATTAAGTAGATTCATCATATGTTGTATCCTATGAAGTCTACTAAAGAACAACCAAATTTTTAGTGAGGAACCACTGCATGAGCCAGATGACACATTTTCAAAAAAAGTCTCACACATTTAAAAAAAGAAACTCTCACACTACAATTATAATCATGCCCTGACTTGAGACTTTTGCTTACATATTTCTGAGAGGTGATCGATGATTACTCTAGATGCACTATAAAAATATTGTCATCATTGATAAGCCTGTGCAATGGAATATAAATGAAAAAAACAGAAACAAGAAAGAATCTTGGAAGAACAAATCATTCATTTGGTTGAAACCTCTGCAATAAATTTTCCTTAGAAAAATATGAAGGAATCTACAATAATATGTTTTGGCTTCTTTTTCATTGAGGCCAATGAAACAATGAGGTTTTGAAAGTTTTAGAAACGAGCATTTGGGGAAGTTATCTAACCCATGAAGAACATGTTCATTAACCTTTATATGGGTACTGAATTACTAACTTACGATGTTTTTTTTTGGAAAATGATACAAATAATGATTTAATTGAGAAATTTATACAATATTCATTGTGTTTTCATTATGTGTAATTTGTCATGATATTTTGAAAGAGTGGATGTGATTTGGAAAACACAAATGTTATGCCTTTTGTGATCACCAACAACAAATTCTTATTGTCAACTCACTTATTTCAAACCTTAATCTACAGTCTAACATTAAAAAAGGAATCAAAAATACAGTATCAAAATGTTCATCAACACGCCACAACATGGAAACATTCAAAACAGAACACACACACAAGATTGAATACACAATGATACCAAGTTTGCCTTGGAAGAAACCCTAATTGGGTGTAAAACTCTAGCAAGAGTATTCCAAAGGCATTTCATTCACTATCTTAGGCATCTTTACAAGTTTACTGTTTGACATTGCCGTCCAGCCTAATTGAATCTTTTACAACATTTACAAACCCCTTCACATCTGTTCTTCAACCTTTGCAACTTTGAAATCCTGACTTTTGTACTTACCCATGTGATTTGAATGGAAAAAGAATATTTTACTCTCGAGCCAGCCCTGTAGAATTCATGTTTACAACAGATATAATATTGCCACGTTCCTCCATGGACCAAAATAGAGAAAAGTACATGAAATGAATAAATTCAAGTCCAAAAACCCTTTGCATTCCACTCATTGTCTGTATCAAAACATTCTGTCTGCTTTCACCACTATGAAATTGACGAGGCATTTTCTTGTTTTCTGTTTCCTCAAAGCATTCACTACAGTAGATAGTGCAATCACCTTGACATTTATGAGTTCAGCATGGAAAACACTTATTCATCACCTGTTGTAAGTGATGATCTTTCCATGCTGCTGTTTAAACTTAATGCTGATGATTGCAACCTGAATTAATGGTCATCGAGATGTTCTGGATCATCCCCGCTATCCTCCAATGCATGTCACAAAATGTCATGCATCATGAAACATCAATTTTATGACAGAAAGAGTCTCCTAGTCATATGTCCTAAAGTGAACCTCCATATGACCACATTGGTCCAGCTGAAGTCACCTGAATTTTTGGATCAATATGAGTGTCATACAAAGGAGTCACAATCCATTTATAGTGGCTGAGTCAGCAGGACTGCACATTCACATGGATGCTAATTCAAGGGAATTATCTTCTGCTGTTTTAGATGTGATTGTCCGCCTAGCTTAATTATGTTATTAGTTAAGACAAAATCTTTGTAAATTAACTCAAGGAATTTTGGAATAGATCTACATAATACACAGAGTGATGCAAGTTTCTAATTCAACAAAAATCTTAAGTGGTGGTTTGCAACAAGGTATGAACATCTAATCAAAGGATATTATAAAAAATTTATTAGATTCTACGATTGGAAATGTGCTAAAAAACATATATGCAAATTATGAAAGCATGAAGAGAGTAAAATTCAAGAGGATTATGATCTTCTCGTGAGTAAAATTGTTATAAAACACATGCAAGTTATAGAAATACTGTAGGCTATTGATACTAAAGATAGATTAGTAGTCTTATAGTGTGAAATATACTTGAAGTTACCCTATCATTAAAAAATTGGATGGAAACCAAATGAATTCTGAGTTTCACAGCACAATCCATTTGATGGCCTTTGGCTTGATATGAATGAGGTTTCCAACTTCTGCAGTGGAACTACATGTTCCTTGCCAAAAGCTGGGAATTGCCCAACAAAGGACACACAGACACAATGCTGTCTAGTGTGCAATGATGCCAATATTACAAAGTGGGATGATCCCCCTTTCAAAATCAACAATTCTGGAATCCTCAGACCACTGGGAAACAAAACTCTCGCTGCCAGTGCAATACATTACAATGGTGTCTTGGAATACAATGTGCATAATCTATATGGGCTCTCAGAGGTCATTATGACCAAGAAGGCATTGAGATCAGTACTAATGAAAAGACCCTTCACACTGACCCATTCTACCTTTGTTGGATCTGAAGTCCATGCCGTACATTGGATGGGGGATAATGCTGCAACATGAGACAATCTTGGGTACTCCATACCTACAATTCTAAATTTTGGAATGTTTGGAATCTTCATGGTGGGTGCTGATATTTGTGGTTTTGCACAAGACGCAACAGAAGAACTCTGCAATAGATAGATTCAACTTGGTGCATTTTATCCTTTTTAGAGATCATTCCAATAAGAATTCAGTTCATTGAGAGCTTTACTTATGGAAGTCTATAACAGAGTCTGCAAGGAAAGCATTAGGTCTACAATAGCACCTTCTTCCATATGTATACACTCTATCTTATGAAGCACACACCAAAGGATCTCCAATTGAGAGGCCTCTGTTTTTCACATTCCCCCAGGACATTTACACATCGGGTATCAGCACCCAGTTTCTTTTAGGAAATGGAGTTCTAGTCTCCGCTGTTCTTAAGGAAGGAGCAAGGCCTGTGGATGCTTATTTTCCAAAGGGAACTTGGTACAGTCTGCTTAATTTTTCAGATTCTATACAGATGGAAAGAGGTTTAAGGCTTCAAGCTACATTACATACCATCAATGTTCATGTATATGAAGGGGCTATATTGCCTGTGCAAGAAGTGGGTATGACAACTAGAGAAGCAAGAAAAAGCCCATTCAGTTTGGTGGTGGCAATGGGCAGCAGGCTGGAAGCAAATGGGGAGTTATATTTGGACAATGGATATGATTTGAAAATGAAATTGAAGAGCGGCAAATCAAGTTTTTTGAAGTTCCATGCAAATGTTGAAGACAAAAGTCTTTGGTTCATTCAACCAATATATTCTTTGCGGATATGAATCTGTGGGTCCCTGTGGAAAGCGTAAAAGCAGGATTTTGTGTCACGTGGAGGGCTAGCGCAAGAGCACAATGGAAGCATTGAAAGGATCTGGTCGCTGATGCGCGACTGACCATGATCCATATTAATAAAATTAAAAAATAGTGCTAAATAAATTGGCACTAGCATTTATGCAGCAAGAAAATTCATTTATTTTATAGGATGATTAACTGAACAACTGCAGGAAGACATGATAGTCATAATTCGATCTATATTTGGATAATAAAGTAGATGATGATAATTTGCGAGAGATTAAGCTTTTTAGTGCACTGCTTTAGTGATTCTCATGGCTAAAGTATTGAAGTTTTCCAAACAATTGTAGTTTCTTACCCAAAACAAGCATCATAGATCTCTGTCTGAAGGCTAAATGGCAACAAAACAGAGCACCAGAATAAATGGAATAGTGAGAAAAAAAGAATCAGATAAAGAGAAAACTAGAAAAATGAACAACTTTTTTTTATTAGGTATAATAAAAATAAGATCATAAATGTCCCGACTATAAATTAGAAGCATTTGAACATTCTCTCATTGTTCGTGTGACAACATGCAAAATCATGAGGGAGAAGCTACCACTAAATGAACGTAAAATTCATCTCACAGTTCAAAATATCTCTCCATTAGCAAAGAAATAGGGATTTAACACTACGTATTACAATAATATTGTACAAGAAAACAACCATGTAGATAAAATTAAAGATCCAATTCCTTTATTTAACAGATAACAACATAATTGTTTTAAAATAAAACACAACAAGAAATGATCCAGAATTGCTAAGGAGTGGACTTCACAACAAACAACAGTCTAATCTTATTCCATATGCATAAAAGAAAACCCTATTAAAGACCACAACCGAAGTGCAAATCAGATGGAAAGGCGGGTAGCAGAGATCACAACGCCATCTAAATCAGCATAACACCATTCTCCCGGAACAATTATGGTGCCAGCAATGGTGAGCGGGACGTTGATTTCTCCGTGGCCCTTCTTATTCGATCTCAGAGGGTGCGCTGCCAGAGCCCGGACTCCAATATCACAGCTGTTAATTTCATGGACATCACGAACGCAGGCATTGAGGACGATGCCACTCCATCCGTTAGTGTGAGCGAGGTTAACAAGGTGGCCGCCAAGCAGAGCGCAGCGGAGGCTGCCGCCGCCATCCACCACCAGCACTCTGCCCTCCCCTGGCCCCGACACCATCTCCCTCACTTTCACATTGTCTTCAAACACCTTCACCGTCGCTATGCTACCGCTGAATACTGGCCTGCTTCCGTATATTTGGAACATCGGAGGCAAAATCCTCACCCGCCCATTTCTCGCCTGATCTTCGTACGCGTCGCACAAATCTGTTGTCGCCATGGTCAGCAATCGCTTTTGGACTGCAACATTATTTTTCAATCTGCCCAGGGCACCTTTCAGGCTGATCCTTATCATCATATTTTTTTTATTTTATCTACACAAACATCCAACATTCACACCCACCATTCTCCTATTGATAAAACCCTTTAATGTAGGGGGAGAGGGGTCTATAGTGGAGTGGGGTCTAATAGTGGGAATAGAAGTAGTCTATAGTGGGTCCCATAGTAGAGCATCTTAATATCCAATTGCAAAACACTTTTTATCCATAAAATACATAAACTGACAAATCAAGTAATGCCATGTCACTGCACCAATAAAACATGATTTAGTGCACCATTTTCTGTCTCACTTTTTTTTGCCTTTTTTGGATAGCTCAACAAAAAGCATGTTGATGTGGCATCATATTTGATGATGTGCCCCTATAACGAAACGTGAGTTGCCAAATAAATTGTTGTACAAAATTGGGATTGATTTGAAATTTTCACATAAGATTTTGAAAAATACGAAGTTAGGGTGCTCCACTAGAGACCCCTCTCCCCTAGTTATCTCCAATTAATCTTCATCATTAAATTAAAAATATATTAAATTATTAAAAAATAATATTACATAATTTAAAATTAAAATATAATATATTAAATCATTAAAAAAACATTTTATTTATTTTAATAGATAGTTGCATGCTTAATTTAATATATTAGATGTTTATTTAATATAATATATAATATATATTAAAAATAATTTAATCATATATTAAAAATATATTAAATTATTAAAAAGATAATATATTACATAATTTAAAATTAAAATATCATATTATAATATTATTATCTAATATATCTAATTATATTATATGTTATATATGTTACATATTATATAGTATATATTATAATATGACATTAAAATTATATATTAGAACCTATGCCTTTGGAACCCATATGGGATAACTCCTCTTTGGTGGGTGGCTTATAGGAATTCCCTTTCAATGCTTGCTTCATGTTTTGACTCTAGAGTGGTTTCTTTATTCAAATGTTTATGCGCTTAGTGATCTAGCAAGTAAGATAATGTTATGGTCTCATATCAAATTCATTAGGTCTTTAGCTCCTTATTGCCCTTGGATCCTTGCAGGAAATTTCAATTCCATTTATAGCCTAGAGGAAAAGTCTGGAGGAGTAGGTCGGTTGGGCCCTGCTTCATCCTTGATGTGTGATAATATCTTTGTTCTCAAGTTGGTAGATGTGAAGCCTATTAATGTTACTTTCACTTGGCATAACAAAAGATGTGGGGAGAGCCCTATTCCAGAGATGCTAGATACTTGGTCTCAGATCATTGGCTTGGAAATTGTTGGGCTTTATCTTCTAAAATCTTGGGCTAGATCAGATCATTGGCCTATCAAATTCTCATCCCTTTGGTTCTCTATCTCCAAGAGCCCCCCTTTTAAATTTCAGCTCATGTGGCTTTGTGATCCTAATTTGCACCAGTTGGTGGAGAGATGGTGGGCTAAGGGGAAACCTGCTTTTGGTATAACCGTGTTTTCTTTTTTCAAGAGGCTTCAGTTTATTAATGCTATTAGATTTCCACAATCCATAGTGCTGAAGATTGTTAATTTCTGGATTTTTGATTGTGTTAGAGCTTTTTTCATCTTATTAAAACGTTTCGGATCACACTCAGTGATCCAATCAGATCATAAAAGCTCTAACACAATCAAAAATCTAGAAATTAACAATCTTCAGAGTTTGTTAAGTATAAGCTTAAAAGATGGAATATATCTTCATTTAGGAATATTTTCCTTGAGAAAAAGCAGATTCAGGCACAGTTGGAAAGTATCACTTTCAAAATTAAGGAAGAAGGTATGACAGGGGATTTGCTAGAAAAAAGAGACTAAAATTTATAGAGATCTTGTTGAATGGGAGTTACGGGAGGAGATTTTTTGGAAATAGAAGTCTTGTATTGATTAGCTTCATGAGGGGGATAAGAACACCGCTTTTTTTCATAACTTTGTAAAAGAGAAAAGGTATGGCAATTTGATCACCTCTATAATTTCAGGGCACGGTGATCCTCTCTCTTCTTTCCAGGCCATTTCAGAGGAAGTTGTTAGATTCTTTTATTCCCTTTTCATAGAGGAAAATATATGGGAAAGGCTAAGGAGGATTTAGTCCTTGATTATATCCCCCAGGTTGTTTCCAGGGAAATGAATAACTTCCTTTTAAAGCCTATTTCCCTAGAGGAGGTTGAGAGCATTGTTTTCCAAATGAAGAAGGGCAAGGCTCTAGGTCTTGATGACTTTCCGATAGAGTTTTTTCAAGAATTCTGGGATATCCTAAAACTGGATTTGCTAGAGGTTGTCAGAGAGTCTCATGCAAATAAGCAGATGCTTAAGGATTTTAACCCAACCTTCCTCACTTTGATCCCTAAAAAAGAAGGTGCAACTACTTTGACTCTTTTAGGCCTATTGCTTTATGTAATGTTGCTTTTAAAATTATCACTTAGCTGATTGCAGAAAGGTTGAAAACTTGTATGGCTTCCTTGATTTCTCTAGAGCAAGGGGGTTTTGTCAAAGGTCATCAGATTGTGGATGGGATTGTAGTGGCAATGGAAGTTTTACATTCCATGGCCTCTTCTAAGGAGAAAGCAATGTTTATAAAATTGGATATGTCTAAGGCTTATGACAGGGTTCAATGGTAATTTCTTCAACGTATGCTTATGGCCTTCGGGTTTCATTTTGATTGGGTTTCTTGGGTCATGAGTTGTGTGACTACGTCCTCATTCTCTATTTTGTTGAATGACTTACCTCCCCCCACCTTTTCTACTTCAAGGGGACTTAGGAAAGGTGATCCTTTATCTTTGCATCTCTTCATTCTTTTGGTTGTAGGTCTCGGCAAACTATTGAGACATTACAAGGACCGAGATCTTATTAAAGGTTGGAGTTGGTGCCAAGGTTTAAACTCCCAATCCCACCTCCAATTTGTGGATGATATTACTCTAATGGGGTTGGAAAGAATTGATGAGGCAACTAATTTTAGGAAGGCTCTAGATATCTATATGGCTACTTCTAGTCAAAGGATTAATGAGGGGAAGTCTAGTATCATTTTCTTCAATACCCCTAAACTAATCCAGAAAAGGATTTCCCATATTCTTCATTTTTAGATTGGGGACCTGCCTTTGGATTATTTGGGTATCCCACTTTATATTGGCAATATGAATAAGATGCACTAGCAGCACATATTAGACAAATTTTGATCAAAGGTCAATCATTGGACTTTCCATTGGTTATCCTTTGTTAGTAGGTTAACTCTTTTGAAATCTATTTTGTAGGCCAGGCTCCTATTGTACACATTTATGGCCTTGTCTGCTCCTAAGGGTTCCTCTTAAGGAATATGACTCTTTCTAGGAAATTCTTATGGGCTAGAAATTTGGAAAATCAAAAGTGGAGCTTGGTGAGTTGGGACTAGGTGTGCAAACCCAAGGAGTATGGTGGTTTGGGTCTTCAACAATTAGGTCACAATAGTCTGGTTCTTGTGGCAAAACTTTATTGGAGGTGGTGTACTTTTTCTAACCAGCCATGGGAACGAATTCTAAACTTCAAATACCTAGGTGGAGTGGATGATGTGGACATTCTCTCTATGATCTTTGACAAGCTTAGTTGGCCCAAGTGTAATCTTTTTATGTGGCTTTTGAGTTTAAATAAATGTTTGACTTGGGAGAATAGAAGGACAAGGGGATTCTATGGTCCCTCAATTTGCTTTCTTTGTGGAAACAGTGAGGAGATCTCTAACCATATGTTCTTCCAGTGCTCTTTCTTGATAGAAATTTGGAGATGGTGGTGGCATTTATGGAAGCGATTTTCGGTTCAAGCCTTGTCTCTCTATGATCTTTAGGTGAACATGGGCCCTCCTCCGGCTTCGGCTTCCTTCCTGGTGGCAACTTAGGATTTAGGTCTATGTTGTAGAAAAAAGGACCCTTTGCTTGACATGGGATTAATTCATGATAAACTAGACTTAATGAGGCCTTGATTCAAGTGTTGTGAGGCATTTTATGCATCCACACTAGGTCTTGGACCCTTTCAAATCGAATAACATGCTTTTAATGATGTCTTGTAAAGATGTTATAAAGTGTTGTATGATGCTTTCATGCTTTTCTAGACTTAATTAATCTATTTATCCCTAATTCAAAATTATAAAATGTGTTTAATAATATTCTTACATCAATCTAGAAGGTTCCTAAGATAAACTTAATGATAAACTAGTATTGTAATGTGTCTTGCACATTCACATTGGTTCTTGTGCCTTCCTAGGCTATGTGGACCTCATTTTAGTGTTGTAAAGTGTATTTAGTCACACTTTCACATTGATTTGTGTCCAAAGTCATAATTAACATTTACATCATCATTAATAAGCCCCTATTAACCCATATTGTGCATCCCCAGGCATAATTTGATCAAATAACCGACATAGTCATCATATAAGCCTAATTTTCTTACTTCTCAACATTCCAGCTAGCAAAAATGACCCCTATGGGGCCCATTCACCATTAGTGGTGAATTAGTCCCATCTAGGTGGGACCCATTAGCCATTAGTGGTGAATGAGTCCCATTTTGTCATTTTGGGGGTTTGAGCAGGAAAAATTAGGTTTTAACTTTAATTCTTCTACATGTCGTCCTGTGATGAGGTATTATCAGGTACTAAGGCACAATTTTCTATAAATAAGTGTTTTTATCCTCATTTTATATCCAACAATTCATTTTTACATCTCCCATCCTCATTCATCGTCTATCTTCTCATTCAAATCAGGCAAATTAGGGTTTCTTCATTAGAAGTCATTAATTTAGCTTCCTAAGACATTCAAGGGAAGATTCTTCATGTTTTGTGCAAACATTCAAGATCAATCTTCATGGAAAGGTAATTAACTTCATTATTGCATGTTTCATTCTATTCTTTCTTCATTTTGGTTTAATTACCTGAAAGGGGTTTGACCAAGGCAAAACCCCATGCCCTAACATTCAACATTTCTCACTTTTGTCTTGTTTGTTTGCAAATTTAGGTCCCTTGGAAGATTGGAAATTATGGAAGATCAATTATCAAGGTTTCTCAAGTCTTCTCTTCATCCATCAAGTCAAAATATCAACAAAATATCATTTTCAGACCTGTAAATCAGAGTTTTGAAAGCTGACACCTGTAGGGCATCAAAGTGTAGATTGAAAGCTTCGAAATCCACCTTTGAAAATCCATAAATTCAAAAGTGGACTCATTCACCATGGGTGGCGAATGAATCCCACCCCAAGGTTAATTTTTGGATTTTTACATTTTTAGATACCCTTTTGTCAGAAAAGGGTTTTGGTACAGTTTGGCAAAACTGGAATTAATACACCCAAAATGGTGAATGAGTCCCTCCAGGCTTGAAAATTAGTGTCAACAATGTTTCAAAAGCAATTTCCAGCCTCCTTCAACATCTCAAGTGCACACTTCTAGTTTGGTTCATTTATGTCAAGTTTTGTATTCATTCCTAGTTCATTGTTGCATTACACAATGTGTTTTCAAAATTTTCATATTTCACTTGTTTTGCATGTTTAATCAATCAATTTCATTACTTTATTGCATCTATATCATCTCATTTATCCTAAATAACATCATACACATCCTAATTTGAATGAACCCTTTAGCATTTTTGGCCTAAGCTCTCTCCTTTTAGGTGAAAAACCTTAGAAGAGTTAAAGAGTCTTGTGGAGCAAAAAATCTACAGTTCATTTTGGTGAACCTGACTTTTTGAACATCTTATTTTCTAATTTGGATTCCATTTTCATCCTAATCCTAGTTTGCATTGAAGTTGCATTAGAGTTGCATTGTTACTTTGCATCTAGGGTTTCAAATTTTTGCATTAGGAAACAATGCATTTAGCTTTGCATTTTTGCATACAATTTCCTTAAAAATCTCTAAAATTTTGCATCTCCATCTTAGGTCTACACCTTACAATCTCACACACATCACAACCCATTCATCATATCTGAAAATTTTGCAAAACACCCCTACTAGGACTCATTTGCCATATGTGGTGAATCAATCCCTATACAAATTTTTCATTGACTGAAACAACATCTGAAACCTCATTTTTATGCTTCATAAGGATCCTAGTATCATATTGTATAAGTCAGGAAGGTTTTTGGAGCATTTCTTTTCTGCATCTATCTTAAAAATATCAATTTGGGATAGTCATTTTTCCAATCACTTCAATTCCAAGCATCATTAGATTTGAAAATGCTTACATTTTTGAAATTTTGCATAACATTGATAAAAGTACTTTTCACTTTTTGCATATACAATTTTTCTATTCCTAAAAATTTTCATACATTTGTTAAAAGTGCTTTTCATTTTTGCATATACATTGTTTGCATTCTTCAAATCTTGCATATTTGGATAAGAATGTTTTGTATCTTTGCATACACATGTTCATATTGTTGAAACATTGCATGAAATGCTTACATGTGCTTTACATTTTTATTCAAACAATGTTAGTACCTTATCTAGTTAGATATGTCAAGAAAAATTTCCTACCCCTTCCCTATGAGAGTGTTTTTGTGAAAGAGAATACTACTTTGTCCATTCCTCACAATCATATTTGTTCTTCTCCTAATATATCTCCTATTGGAAAAGAAGATATTTTGGTGATAGAAGAACCAATCAATGAGAGTGTTGAGAATCTAAGTTGTTTCTCTCCGTTTACCTCTCTTAGTGGACAATACATTAACCAACAAGACAACTTAAACATAGGTAATCATGATAATAACATTTTCCCTTCTCCTAGTGTCTCTCATAGTTATGAAGTAGATGCTTTGTTTGAGGAAGGTCATGACTATCTTATTTTTCCCCCTTCACCTAAGGAAACCCATCTTGACAAAAAATCTTCAACCATTGATCATTCCCCTATTTGCAATGAAGTCCTTTTAGAAGAACCAACCTATGAATGTCACAAACATTTGGCTTTTTCTCCTAAAAACTCTCCTCCTGGGGAGAATCTCATGGTGCACAAACATATGAACATTGACACATATCCTTCAACCACTAAACCTCCCTTATATGAGGATACTCAAGTGGCATTAGAGTCCCCTTCACCAACATATCATGCCAATCAAGAAAAAAAAATTGAGGTTATGAAAACAAAAGTGGGATCTCCTTTAATTAGTGAGATTCTTAGGTCACCTTCCATTAGTGAAAAACACAAAAAAATCAAAGATGTCTTGAAATCCATGATGCAATCTACTCATAATAATTTTTTGTAGCCGCTAAGTTGTAACTTAGTAGCTCAAACATCTAGGGGACCATGCAACACTCCTACACCATTACCTTTTCCTCAAAAAGTGCCTAGTGTTGAAGATCTTAAAAAGACTCCTGATAATATCTTTGTATGGGAACTCATTCAAATCTCACCAATAGTCAAACTTCTCTTCCATGAAATGTTAGAAATATAGAAGGAAGAGATCCAGTCTTACATAAAACTAACTCATGCAACATCCTCCCCTCATCCCATGCAAGCTACCTAGTCAGAAATCGCATTCCCTAAACATGAATTACCCTCACTTGAGATTCAACACAAAAATGATCCCTTGATGATAAAGGCTATCATTAATGAAACTCTAGTTAGGAATACTCTCATCGACAATGGATCAGAAATTAATGTTTGTAGCATGGACCTCTTAAAAATACTTGGCATGGACAAAAAGCTCATTCAACTCAATGATGTTCATATTTGTGGCTTTGAAAATGTTCATAGGCAACCACTTGGGATAATCACATTACCTATTGAGGTCAGACCTGTAGTGTTTCCTATCCCTATCCACATCATGCAAGGACCCCTTTCATACAATATTATCCTAGGGAGACCATGGATTCATGCTATGAAAGGAGTCCCATCTACCCTTCACTGTGTCATGAAGTTTGAATACAACAACAAGATATACATGATTGATGCCAGTGAGCGAAGCTATACATTGAATAATCACAACACTTTTAGCTCCCCTTATCCTTTCATTCTTCGATCAAAACTTGAACCTATACACGTTGATCCTAATTCTTCACCCACAACAAAACTCTTTTGTGATAATTGGGAGTCATTAGATTCCACACCTCATTTCCATAACATTTCCAAAATCCCACCCTCATGGTCCAAAGAGTCCTATACAAACGATTCATTCTTAGACTCAAGTTCTAGTAGTGATTGGAGTTTCACACCTACCTTTAAGGAAGGGTGCACAATATCCCACTCTCAACTCAAACAACCTTGAGTTCCATTCTCTCAACTTAGTTCTACCAAATCACCCCATGATGGTGATGGGGGCAATATAACTCCCATCCCTCATGACACAATGGCACAAAACATTCAAAAGGATTTGTGTTCTTCTAAAGCAACCAATCCTTCTCATCAACACACCCCCCCTCATTTAACTACAATAAATTTCCTCCATTCCAGGCTCCTCTTTATCCTACACTCAATGGGGGCAAGGGGTATGATAGCCTTGTCCTCATATGCCACTTGTCATTGTCTCTTTTGACTAGTTCCTAACCTTTCATGAACGTATAAGAGCAAGCTTGGGATATGGACGACATGTCTTAAGATTGACTCGCATGTGACGTACTACCCTTTCTTCATGATGTAGCTTATTAGAAACATATGACTTGGCATAGGGATTTCCGAGTAAGCTCTCATTTCTTCTTCTCTCTTCTTCTACTTTAAAGTAATTTCTCCCAAAATGATGTGTAGCAATTCCTTTAAAGTGGGGGGCATACAACACCATAATTCATTTGCATTCTTAGTATAGCCTTGTCATTTATATGACATGTTTATTACTTTATGGATGAAATTGGGTGTGATGTCCTTCATAACTGTGATATTTCATAGCATATTCCATTCCTCTTGGTGGCTTGATGCGACACACTACATCCCCTAAGTTGCAAATATACTATTCTTTGATTGGTTCTCTCTTGGAGACATTAGACACAATGTTCCCTAAGTGACTAACCTTGCATGAACTTGACAAGACTCCTTTAAACATATTTCACATTTTACACTTAAAATTTTTACATTTTTCATTTTTTCCACCTTGCATGACTATGGTATCTTTTCTTTTTATTCATTGCATTTTTTTCCTTGGGGCGCCTTGTTAAAATTTTCAAGAGGTATAACTTTAACATGGTTGAGCGAGAATCCCACCTAGTGGCATGAATTTTCCCCATAACCACCTTGGTGTTTGTGAGTGCATACCAACTAGCGTATGTATCTTACCTTTTTGGGCTTCCTCACCCCACGAACAACTAGTTCCATGGCCTTAGAGTGAGTATATAGTTGGGCCTTCTCATCCCATGGACAACCTGAATTTTTGTGGCCCCAAAGTGAGTATGTTGTGGCCTTCTCACCTTTCAGATGACCTGAAGTTCTGTGGGCCTAGAGTGAGTACATATTTTTTACCTTTTCTTATTTTCCATCTTTCCTTTGTATGATTTTTTATCTTATGGGGGATTTTCCTACATTTGGATCTCTCTTGAATGTCTACTTCAGTGTGAGTTTGAAATAGGTTCATCCTCTCCCTAAAGTGGGGTCTAAATGTGTCAGAAAAAAGGACCCTTTTCTTGACATGGAATTAATTCATGATAAACTAGACTTAATGAGGCCTTGATTCAAGTGTTGTGAGGCATTTAATGCATCCAAACTAGGTCTTGTACCCTTGCAAATTGAATAACATACTTTTAATCATGTCTTCTAAAGGTGTTGTAAAGTGTTGTAAGATGCTTCCACACTTTTCTAGACTTAATTAACCTATTTCTCCCTAATTCAATATTATAAAATGTGTTTAATAATATTATTACATCAATCTAGAAGGTTCCTAAAATAAAATTAATGATAAACTAGTGTTGTAATGTGTCTTGCACATTCGCATTAGTTCTTGTGCCTTCCTAGGCTATGTGGACCTCATTTTAGTGGTGTAAAGTGTATTTAATCACACTTTTCACATTGATTTATGTGTCCCAAGCCCTAATTAACATTTAAATCATCATTAATAAGCCCCTATTAACCCATATTATGCATCCTAAGGCATAATTTGATCAAATAACTAACATAGTCATCATATAAGCCTAATTTTCTTACTTCTCGGCATTCCAGGTAGCAAAATGACCCCTGTGGGACCCATTCACATTTAGTGGAGAATTATTCCCATCTATGTGGGACCCATTTTCCATTAGTGGTGAATGAGTCCCATTT
Source organism: Sequoia sempervirens (assembly GCA_007258455.2). Lineage (NCBI taxonomy): Eukaryota > Viridiplantae > Streptophyta > Pinopsida > Cupressales > Cupressaceae > Sequoia > Sequoia sempervirens. The sequence goes on along the minus strand of VDFB02379711.1, from coordinate 148,020,515 downwards.
TGAGTCATTTTCAGGGTTTAAGGAGGAAAAAATAGGTTTTAACTTTAATTTTTCTACATGTCGGCTTGTGATGAGGTATTATTGGGTACTAAGGCATAATTGTCTATAAATAAGTGTTTTTATTCTCATTTTAGATCCAAAAAATTATTTGTACATCTCTCATCCTTCATTCATCATCTATCTTCTCATTCAAGACAAGCAAACTAGGGTTTCTTCATTAGAAGTCATTAATTTAGCTTCCTAAGACATTCAAGGGCAACTTTTTCATGTTTTGTTGTAAAAATTCAAGATAAATATTCATGTAAAGGTAATCAAATCCATTATTTCATGTTTCATTCTATTCTTTCATCATTTTGGTTTAATTACCTGAACGAGGTTTGACCAAGGCAAACCCCCATGCCCTAACATTCAACATTTCTCTCTTGTCTTGTTTGTCTCTAGATTTAGGTCCCTTAGAAGCTTGGAAATTATTTAAGATCAAGTTACAAGGTTTCTCAAGTCTTCTCTTCATCCATAAATTCAAAATACCAACAAAATATCATTTTTTAGGCCCATAAATCAAAGTTTCGAAAGCAAACACCTATAGGGCATCAAAGTGTAGATCGGAAGCTTTAGAATAAACCTTTGAAAATATATAAATTAAAAAGTGGACTAATTCACCATGGGTGGTTAATGAGTCCCACCCCAAGGTCAATTTTTGTGTTTTTAAATTTTTAGATACCCTTTTGTCAGAAAAGGGTTATGGTATGGTTTGGTGGAAGTGGAACTAATATGCCCAAAACGGTGAATGAGTCCCTCCAGGCTTGAAAATCAGTATCAACAATGTTTTAGAAGCAATTTCCATCCTCCTTCAACATCTCAAGTGCACACTTCTAGTTTGGTTCATTTATGTTAAGTTTTGTATTCATTCCTAGTTCATTGTTGCATTACACAATGTGTTTTCAAACATTTCATATTCCACTAGTTTTGAATGTTTAATCAATCAATTTCATTACTTTATTGCATATAGATCATCTCATTTATCCTAAATAAAATCATACACATCCTAATTTGAATGAAACCTTTAGCATTTTTGGCCTAAGCTCTCTCCTTTTAGGTGAAAAACCCTAGAAGAGTTAGAGAGTCTTGTGGAGCCAAAAATCTATAGTTCAAGGTCCCTCCTTAATTATCTAGTAGCTTTGGCTAGAGATAAATAGGAAAAAATATTAGGATCAAAGGCAGGTGGCCCTAAAAATTTGGTTTAAGATTAAGAGTATGATCAAGCAGACTATAGAGGCTAAGTTTAACTTGGATGAACTGTTGGATTTGAATGATGCTAGGTTCTTCTCTCTCTTGGAGTTGTCCAAAACATTTGGGGCTCAGTCTCAAATTGGGTCTTCAAAGAGGTTGGCCATGAAGGTGAATCATGAGGGTAAGTGGTGTTTTCCTCCTAATTTTTATAAAATAAACATAGATGGTTTTGCTTGTGGTAATCCTAGTGCTACTGGTATTGGCAGAGTGGGATGGGATAGCAGTGGCCAAGCCCAATTTTTCTTTTTTGTTTATATGGGTGAATAGTCCAATAACCAAATGAAGGCCTACGCTCTTTTTAAAACTTTTTAGAAAGCTTGTGAGTTGGGTTGGAGGAAGGTGATTTGTGAGATGGACTCGATGATTCTTGTTTCTTTGCTAAACAACTAGGATTTCTAGAATTGTTCCTAGAGACTAGGTGTGATTTCTAGACAAATTCTCAATTTGGCCTTGAATTTTTTCTCAATTTCCTTTGTGCATATTCCAAGGGAGTGAAACAAAGTGGCTGATTGTTTAGCAAAGTGGGCTTCTGGTGAGATGGGCACTTGGTCAGTTTGGGGCTAGGGTCAGCTTGACCAGCAAAAATGTCAACAACTGGCTTAGTTTCTTCATGATGACCAATATGAGTAGGTGTGTGAGGTTGGTATGGTTGTATGCCCTTTGGTGTTGGGATTATGGTTGGAGGGGTGGCTTTGTGGATGTTTGGGATATCGCCCTTTGTCATGTTCTTGATATTTCTATGAAATTCAGGGGCCTCATGTCCCCATGCTTGTACTCTGGGTTTTTCTATCAATAAACTTTTCACCTCTTTTTTTAAAAAGAATAATATAATATATTAATAATAATTTAAAAATATAATATATTTAAAATACATTATATATTTGAATTTTTTATTAGATTATTTTTTACGATAATAATTTTTAATTATGTTTTAAGATATGACAAGTAAATAAATGCATAGAAAAATTAAAATGCAAGATTTTTAATTTTTCAATCTTATAGGTTAAAAAAATTTGAGCAATAAGGGTGGATTTAGGAATGCTCAGCATAAAAAAATTTATCATAGTTTTTCAAGGCATTTTTCCATCACAAAGACCATAATCAAAACATATTTAGCTATATACCTTTCCACCACAAAGACCATAATCAAAACATATTTAGCTATTTTTTAAGAATAATTTTGAACTCTCAATTTTTTAACATTCAACCACAAAGACCATAATCTAAAAAAAAATTAGTTATTTTTTAAGAATAATTTTGAAATCTTCAAAAGTTGTTTACTTGTTAAGAATTGTGAGCATACATTTTTTTATGGCATATTTACTAAAAGTGCAATGATGATATAATTTTTTTGATGGAGACCCACATGTAGATCCTCTCATGTTTTCCTCAAGCATATCCTTGAGTTATTTTGGAGCATATTCTTATACACTTCTAAACAAACACATGACCTAGACACATATAAAGACAAAGAACAACATGAGGATAATATGACCCTAGTTGATAACATATCTCCCACTTTTACACATGATATGCATGGATATTGGATGTGTTGATAATCAATTTCATCTTATGAGAACTACCTCATTAGTGAAATGACTCATCCAAAAGAATTCATTAATGATTATTGTAGTGTAGAAAAATGTACACATTTATATTTTCACTCTACGTTTGGGTTCCTTAATTTAATTGGACTCAATTAATCCTCTAATTGACCCAATTATGCATTTAGAAGCCTAATTAATTTTTTTTTATGAAAGGGGAACTTGTATTAAACAATTGCAACATTAATTAAATTGTCTTGGAAATTAAGTATCTTGGATTTAGATCCTCGGCAAATGGGTCCTCCTTAAATTGAGGATCTCAATTTTTAATATGTTTTGATGGCATTTTTATGATTCAAATTCTAACTGTAATCGTCATTCATTGATGTTTAATTATCAGGAAATTATAAAATTACCTACAAATACAAGGTCTTTTTATCATTTCAAATTGTAGAAGCAAGCTAGAACTTTTTGGGAGACTTCACAAGAGAAAACATTATTGTTGAAGCTATTCAAGAGAAAATTTATCAATCTTCTACATTAGCATTCAATATGTCAAGCATGAATGTCAAAGTTATTTGCATCTATGCATGTTTTTGTAGCTAACATTGTGATGTAGGTTTCATGCATTTAAACATCAATTCAAGCATCAAGATCATCATCCAATCAAACCATTTCATTAAAGATCAAGACTTTGGAGAGATGTGTTAGAATTAAATCTTCTAAGGATATTCATTCAAGGGTTTGGGGAGTTGCAACAAGCTTGTGTTTATTAATCATTCCTTCTATTCATGTTTCATTTTATTTCAAGGTTTAATTACCAAAATAGGGTTTGACCAAGGCAAACCCCCATTTAGCAAAAAAAAAAGTTCTCCTCTCTTTGTGTATGTGTAGGTCCATAGGTGAAGAAGGGTTGGAATTGAAGATCCCAAAAGTTGTCAAACTTGCAAAGTTGTCATCAAAGTTGTCAAGACACAAAATATTGCTTGCATAATTTAATTCCAACTTTTCAATAGTAAGATCCAAAGAAATAAAGAGTGCAGATCTAGGAGCAAAGGACTGTGAAATAAAATTATGGACCCCTATAGTAGGATTGATTCACCCTAGGGTGAGGGTGTTGCTACAATAGTGTGTCTCACTTTTGGGATGTTCTAATTTTTTCCTACAATCACTTTTTTTAGAAAAACTAATGATTTAATCCTTGAGAGGCTCCATCTAAACCTTTTTAATTGAAGATGGATAGATAAGACCCTCTTAGATCAAATCCCCTTGGATATAATCCCTATAATATTAAATCATACCTACAATGGAGTCTCCTTCACAACTATCAAAATGTTGGCAAAAAACCACTTTTTCCTTACCTTTTGAGGGATTAAATAATGTCATTTAAAATTTATATTTTGCAACATTATAGCCCTTGAAACGAGCTTTCCAACAAGCATAGTTTTGATATATTTTCATTTTATCATGTATTTAATTTTCATTTTTTACTAAACATAGGATTTTCTCTAAACACCAAGCTCTTTATTATGCAAAGGTGGAAAAATAGTAAACCATTGTAAAAGAAATTCAAAAAATACCCATTCCCTAGGTATTGATGTCCTTGTTTCAATCAAAAAGGAAAAATTGAATTTTGATATATACACAACAAGTTAGGTTGTACAACACACACGTATGTCCAAATTATAGTTATAGTTACTTCAAAAAATAATTTAAAAAAAATATGCAACAAAAAATTATGAAAAAATATCCTTTCCCTAGATATTGATGTTGAGAATCTATATTTCAAAAATTAGAATTTAATCATTTATAGAAAAAAAAAGTTATGTTGTACGACACAAACGTTACTTTCTAGAAATGTTGTTTTTGATTTAAACCAATTATTAAAGGATATGTTGAAAGATTCATGATTTATTTCAAAAAAATTGAAAAACATTATATTTAGAATCTATACACAAATTTCCACAAATCACTAGTACACATCATCTTCAAATTCTTAACGGTTTATCTGTTATAGGTCTCAAAAAATGAAGATTCAGTTAAAAATATTGATGCAAATGTCCATCTTGGGCAAAAAGTGAGACAATATTGTGATTTGACCTACGAATTTGTCCCAGGAGGACACTCAATAACAACTTTTGGTGATTGGTACACATCAAATTACCCTTCTCAGATCTACCAAAAGTTTGATGTTTCTAATTGTGTTATGCTTTAAATTGATTATTCAAGTTTCACATTGCATAATTGAGTTCATTTGGTATTTTCCATTTTTCTCCCCAACTGCATTTTAAGCATATTTACCCCATCCTCAATCAAAAGGAAATTTGCAAGATCTCCAATTGGGTTGACTCACCTAGGGTTGAAAGTCAATCCTACCATTAGGGGATGTCATTTCCTAATGAAATAGGAGAAAGATAGGTTCATTACACCCCCATTTTACCCATTCTATTTTTAGTAAATTATTGGTGAACCCTCATTTTGATGAACTCCATTGTTCACCATTTGATTTTGGTGAACCTGAAATTCTTGCACTATAAACTTTTTGATTTAGAGTTCATTAAAACCCTAGATCTACGATTTGCAATAGTTTGCATTGTATTGCATTAGTTTTCATCTCATTTAGGGTTTTAAATTTGCATTTTTCATTCTTAAAAATCTAAAAATTAAAAAAATTACATGCATATTATATTGATTTTCCTTAGCACTTGCATATTAGTGTATTTTTAGTCATTTATATTCACAAATTTGATCAAAATTGCATTTCAAAAAGTGTCACTTTGTTCATCATTTGTCACTAATTTCATTTCCATTAGGCCACCTAAATATGGAGGGTAAAAGCACAATTTTTTGTCACACTTCCGATCAACTAAATAGTTTCGAGCAAAAAAAATTCAACCTAAACAGTTGCAGTCAAACCAGTTTCACCTAAAACCACGTGGCATATACATGGCACATCAAGTTTCGAGCAAAACCCTTTCACTCGAAATCATAAAATTTGAATTTTTTTCTTTTTTTTTTCCTTTTTCACATCGAAATGTGGCTTATTTTATGTGTGTGGTTTTGATAGAAAGGATTTCGGTGAAAACCCTTTCTACCGAAACTATCTATGTGGCATCCTAGTTGGCAACCAACTCAACTTTTTTTAAGATTTTCTAAAACTTTCAACTTCAACTAAGTATTTCTTCAGTCAAAATGAATTTAAAAAAATAAAAAATACCCTTTTGAAGAGCTTTGAGTGGTGAATCCAAATATGTAATTTGTTTTATATTTTGACTAGTTTTAATATATTTTGTTTTTTAAATAATGCAAGTAAGTAGTTAAAGTTAAAAAAGATGTTTTTTAAAAAATAGTAAAACATATTATTTTATTTTTAAAATATATGGTGTCAAAAAACACTTATCCAATTGCCACTTCACCAAGGGTTATAATATTGCCCTCTTTGCCAACAAATCTATTTGGTGGAATCTAAAACATAAGGGGAAGCCCTTAGCTCTTATTCAAGGTTGCTTTGCTAAAGGTTGGGCTCTCAAAGGTATTCTTTGTTTTAATGATATTTTGACTAATGGAAAATTGAAGGAATGGAATGACCTTAGTACAGAGTTTAACATCCCTCAAAGTAATTGGAGAACCTACAAGATGTTGAGAGAGGCATGTGGCCATCTCAAGTTTCTAGTTAAACTCATAAATGATCCCCTCCACTATAAATAATTTGTGTGGCACAATGGCAACAAAATAATGAATGTTAAAGTCAAAGATATCTACACAATGCTAATTGAATAGGTGGATATTACTGAACATATTAACAATGCGTGGAAAATGAACCTAAGCAAGGATCAATGTCAAAGAATCTTTTTGAAAAACTGGCAGAAAGAATTAAAGGCTAAAAAGGCCTGCTTTAGATAGCTTCTGATGTTGCAGAAGCTCCCTTATAAAACCAATACAGATGGTGTTGATATTTTCTCTTTATGTAGGAAACCTGAATCTTTATCCCATATTTTCTTTGACTCTATCTTTGCTAAGGAAGTTTGGAACATGTTTTACTTTTCTCACAATACTTGGGGGAATAATGGGGGTATATCTTCTGTGAATATGCTTTTTCTTCAAAATTGCAAAATTAACAAAACTGGTGTTCTTTTCTGGCATATTCTTTCTACTGAGATTTTGTGAGCAATTTGGAAAGCTCATAATGAAGAAAAAATTTCAAGGTAGGAGGAGATTGCTTACTGAGTCCTACAAGGGACTCATATTTCATAATGTTGCTATGCAGGTATTCATCATTGTGGAGTTGTCTAAGGACAAATTCTATAAATACTTGGTGAATAGGGAAATTTCTATTGATATTATGGAAGCCAGGCATGGTCATATGTGGCAAGAAGGCCACCCTAGTGTAGAGGTTTATTTAAGGGCTCTTCAGGCTTTTAGAGATGAACTTAAAGATGAGCAAAAACCCAATCCTAGTTTGAACAAAGGTAAAGAGGTGGTTATTGTTCTAATGGAACAACAAAAGAATAATGTTTTTGGCTTGTCAGTTGAGGAGGTCAATGTGGTTGAGGCATTAGAGGCCCTTAATGATGGTGATAATTCTGTTCATTTTGGTTAACTTCTAGTCGATGGTGTCTTTTTTGTCCTAGTTCCTTTGCATATGGATCTATTACATACAGTGGTATCTCTTCTAGTGTATATTTGTAATTTATATTCTCAAACTTTGTTGTAATTTTTGGCTAACCTAGAACTGATGATTTATGATTGTATCCCTCTTTGGTCCAGGATAGGTGATTCTATGTGTGATACCTTGGAATTCCTACCACTCTAAATGTGCGAATCTAACTAAGAAACATGAAAGACAAAACACCAAGGACACCTCAAGATTAGCCAAAAGAGAGTTACAACGAAAAGGAATGCAAATAAAATGAAACATAAATACTTTTACCTCCCTTGTTGTTGAAACTTCTTTGATTGGCCCTTGCTTGGATTGGTTGTGTGCTCCTTAGATGATAGTTTGAATGTCTATAATGCAAGCTTCAATATGCAAAATGATGGACAAAGATGGTTGAATGATTAAAAAAGGCTTGGACAGCATGTAGTTATGAGAGTGCAAAGTGTTGAGAATGCAAAATGACAGCATAAGGGTGCAAGATAGCTAAGTGTTGTGGAAATGCCCTTGAGGAGGGGGTATTTATAGAAGAATTTGAATTCTAGAGAATTCAATGGTCAAGATGGATCCAACAAGGCCAAGATGAAGGGCTATAGTGGGTTGAGAACCCACAAGCCCTCACATCTTGACATGTGGAGGGTGAAATGGACAAGAGGATATGAGGTGGAGATGAGTTGTCAAAAAGGTACATGAGGTGGAAAAGGACATGCACTTTGGGGGATGAGAGGATTTCCAGTGATTTCTTTAACCCTATGGGAGGGAGGGACTTTTGAGGAATTTTAGAATTCCTCAAAAATCTACATGGGAAAAGGAAAGGTGGTTGGGAGGATAAATGTGAATTAAAAATTGACATTCATAAGATGATCTAGAGGATAAAAGGTGGGTTCCAAAAAGGTGGGACTTGGTCACATGTGGAGATTGTGACAAGTCCAAGGTTCTAGAAGCCTTGGGAGAATGGAATGTGAATTAAAAATTCACATTTAAAGGAGGGGAGTCTAGAGAAAATAAATGTGAATTAAAAATTCACATAGGAGAGAGGGTTAACATCAAAAAGGAAAAATGGAAGAATTGACCAAAAAGAGGTGCTAAATTTAGTTAATGATTTTGGTTAAGGTTGTGCAAATATTGGATTAGGCTAATTAACAGAAGGTTAGAGGCAAGTGGCAAATGTTGGAGGATGTGACAAGGAGAGAGAAAATGAGGAATTTTTAAATTGATTTTTAAATCAAAAAGAGGCATAATGACTAAATTAAATAAATTAGTGTATTTATTTAATTTAGAGAGGAATAAGAGTAAATGATAAAGTATTAATTATTAAATTAAATACTTTATCAGTATGGGACAAAGGGTGCAATATTAATTTAATAAATTAATATTAATATGATAGACGTGAATGCAACAAATTTAATCATATGGAAGTGATTAAATTTAGGTGTCTACAGCCCCAAACGACACTACTCGAATCAGATGGCAAACAAAGGAAAACACCTAAAATGAAGATACAAATGGCACAAGTACCAATAGTCTGAAGAACATTGATCAATTGAGAATGGAAGATTCCCTCCAAGGTGAACCAAGGAAGCATTAGCATGAACAGTATAATACCCCCCATAATGCTGACTGGGAGAGCCTAACAGATCCACTAAAATGTTGTATAACACCCTGTAGTGCATGAAGGAGAAGAAACAACATCTAAAAGTGCATAAGAAAGCACCTGTGACTAAAAAAGTGGTGTGCAAAACAAAGCACACATGCATGAGGCTGGAATCATATGGATCTACTATTGTTGTGGAGGGACACTCACCAGAAAAAGGTGTGATGGCAAAAAAAAAAGGCACTACACAACCCCCCCATGGCACTTTATAATACAATGCGAGTACAAAATATGGCACAACCTTATGTGCAAAAATCCCCAAAATACATGTACAATAGTGTGGCACTTTATCTCAGTGCGTTTACATAGAAAATATTGCTTACAAAAGATGCTCAAAATGCACACAAAAGACAAAAAAATTGGAAGTACATGAAGAACAGCTAAAAACAAAGCATACCATGCAAACGAGAAGTTCCCAAGAGCTAATATGTCCAGGTAATTCACCAGAGCGTGAAAACACAAAAAACTGAATAAAATGTACCTGGAGTGAAATATAGAAAAATTACATGGATGGAACTGAAGATCTTTGAAAGACGGTTCCAGTGCCCTTGAGATCGCAAAAAATGGAGAAACTGGTCAAAAGTTATGAGGTTGGGACTAAAAACAACTCCTTTAACTTCAACAGGTTGTATAATGCACCAATAATAAAAATAGGTGATGAGACCCACACCACTGGAAATTTGACGGAACTAGCTTTCTGACGATATCTTGTTTGCCAAAAAACGATATCGTATGCCCAAGTTACAGCCTCTGGAAGAAAACAACTCCAAAGGGGGAAAAAACTAGTGTTGGATTAAATTTGACAGTCATACGACCGTCACAGAAAAAATCCGGGCCTAAATTTGATGGCTAAATGGCCGTCACCGCACATGCATAATTGGGCTTATTACAGAAAATGCTTTTAAAAAAAAACATTAAAATAATTTACAAATAATTTTTTAATAAAAATTTTGAAAAAAACTTTGGGCAGGGGGCATGGGCCCACCCCCTTTCATAGGGCAGAGCAGGCACGACCTTGGATTGCGAGGGTATACACAGACTATGTAGGCCCATGCCTACAAGCCTTTAAAAAAGGCTTTTGTTTTTTGTTTTTTTAAACTTTTGTTTTGATTTTTTAAAAAATCAAAAAACTTTTACAATTTATTTTTTTCAATTATTTTTTAAAATATATTTTGAAAAATGAAATTTATAAAAAAAATGACGACCTGAGAATTTTTATTGCGATTTTTTTTCTCGATCCGTGTGTAGAAGACTATGTAAGGCCGTATAGGCAATTTGTTTTTGCCTTAGCAGTCAACTGGACTAAATATAGGCGAATTTACAGTCAATCTTTAGGTTTATGGCTGCTACAGACGCAACAGTGAGGTCCGTTTGGGCTCAAAATGCTCCAAAAAATCAAGCACCCCCTGGATCTGGCAAAATAAGCCCTTTCTTCAAACCCTCACAGATCTGACAAACGGAAGCCAAATTTAACAAAACAAAGGTCGATCTTGACTAGTCCGGAAGCTCTGGATTCAATGGAGAGGTCTAATGCAAGCAAAAATGCTTCTAAAACCACCCTCCACCAAAAATTTGCAAAAAAAGCAAAGAGGATTCAGATTTGAAGCCTGCAACCCTTGTTGAAGAAGAAAAACCTCATAAATCAAGAAGGGGTTTGTTGAATCCACGCTCCGATCAAACAGTATGCCCTAGATCAAAAGAGACAAAACCCCAAACCCTCGAAGCTCCAAAAATCCTTCAAAACATGAACAAGAAGCAGCAGGTCTGGAGCTCTAATACCATGTAGAAGTTGAGAAAGCCAACTTCACAGACTCCAAAGATCACTTGCATGCAAGTAACCTGTCACAAAAAGGAAGAGATGGAGACAAAAAAGCAAGGGTGCTCTGCAAGCTTTAAGAGAGATTGCATTGACTGAATTGAAATAATTACAAAGATCAATCCTTAAAAGTAGATCATGCAAAACCTAAAAGTAACCCTAATAGGTAGACATTTAATAATTAATATAATTATTAAATGTCACAATATGCAAACTAAAGTGAAATCTTAAGAGAGGAATAAAGGTAACTTAATTAACATAATTAAGTTAAAACCTTTACTCTAACATATCAATGATAATATTTCAATGCATCTATTCTACCCAAAGTACCTACTTTTTTATTACTTTAAGAACTATACAAAAATCATACCAAGATTCTTAGCTCTCCATTGATCATGTTGTCTCCTCACATTAAGGGAAATCACATTAGGCATATCTTGACCTTTGGTTCACTGTCCTTTCTACATTTCCAGCCTCTTAAGTTCTTGTAAATAATTTATGAGACTATCCTTGATATAGTCATTGCTCCTTAAATCAAGAGAAAATAACCTATTTATCAGTAGGAATTTTTGAAAGTATCAACCAAGAGCCATTTTTATTGGTTGCATTGTGGTTATTGATTAGATTGTGTCTTCAAATTGAATATTGACTTAAGCATCCCTAGTAATGATGCCAATTTGTTGGTGATATTTATTGTAAATCCCAAATACCTAAGGCTAGATAATCTCCCAAGTGCCAAGGTTGTCAAGAAGAGTATCACAAAACTTATGTTTAGGTTGGACAACTAAGGGACAATTATTGAGGTGGGTAGGACCTCCTTCACTTTTAGTTCTCCTAGACCAAGGGGGGGATCCCTAAGGTGCTGAATTACATGATATTATTGGGATTGAATAATTACTTTATCATAAACCATACTTATTGCATGGTGTACCCCTATTTTGGTTTCCACAATGTACCTACATGTTGGTTTAGGAATACAAAGCTATGCACCTTTAAATAGTCGAAAAGTCTTATCATGTAGAATGTGTAAAATACTAGTGAACAAACCCTATTATTGTTATACACTCATACATAGAAGCATGCACAAACTAATACAACACAACTGAAATAAAGTGATTATAGTTATTTTGTTTTAATGTGTTGGGGTGATGAGAATTGTTGAAGTTGGGAAAAATCAACTCCACAACTCCCAAAGATCACTTGCAATCAAACACCTATCACAAAAAGATAGAATATGGGGGCCAAAAGCTATTGATCCAAAAAAACATGAATCATAATGATTATTCAATATAAAATCCTTATAAAACGATAATAAACCTAGAAACCCTAGATAAGGATAAAAAAAAATCTTGACATGTGACCTCATCCTATGACATGAGACATGTAAAAAGAACATGATTTAAGTAAGCTTAAGTAATTAGAAGAAACAAAACCTAATAATTAAATAAATAATTAATTAGGAATTACCTTTTACTCTAACAAGAAGTAGAGTCAATAGAAAACTAATGCCAATTCTAGTAGGGCAATAAATTAATGGATTTCTGCAATACATGTAATGAAATAGACCTCAGTGTGACACCTTATTGAAGGTTTCACTAAAGACTATACCCCTTAGGCACATAAGTAAAGTAGGTTCTACACATGCATTCAAAGAAATAATATAATTTGAAAAATATTAAATGATTCTACTTAGCAATCCACAACTAGGCCTAAAAAGTTCCTTTACTATTATGAAAATACACCATGAAAAATACTTGCAATATTTTTACAATAATCATCCTGGCCAACCGGTCACATATACATCCAAAAATAAACACAATTCCAATGGATAAAATCAATCAAGGTCATTATACACTTTAAAATAATTCTTCATAGATTACAATAAGTTTATTACACGTTTGAGATGATCCTAAATCATCAAAATACAAAAATATGTCTTTTCCCTTTGCTAGAGCTAAAACCTTAGCTTCCTAGAAGAGTATTCTTCTAATTTATTTTCCAAACTAATTTTCCCATAATCTCAATAATGAAAAATGAAGGCCCTTATACTCATTGCAACTTGTGCCAAAGTGGGAAATGTGCAAACATGCAAGGAAATCCCCAAAAATTGTGACCTCAGTAATTACAAGGGGTGCCCATACTCTAGTTGCCTTCTTCATAAATGTTTTATGTTAGAATCACTCCTTTGAGATCCATGAACATTTGGAACCATGAGAAAATCACTCCATGCCCAATCATCATACCCTCAAACATTAATGACATGTGGAATTTTGTGCAAATATGAGGAAATCACATAAATAATTAGCTAAAATAGGGCTTGAATAAGACATGTCAATCATCAGGTTGTGTAGTAATAATTGGGGTATTAGTTGAGTGCCAATTTTCCCTTTGGATATGTGCAAACTTGCATATAGAATGATTTTTTAGCATCACCAAATTAAATCTAGTAGTTGTAGGGCCAAGTTATTAATGGAGTTCAGGGTCATCTAGTAGGGTAGGTGGGAGTTTCAAACTATTGGGGTTAGAGGAAAATCATACCACATGCCAAGATTGAAGCATAGGAGAATTGTGGAATGAGGGAAGACCAAGAAGTCATGCTAGAAGGGATGTGATATGGGGTAAATCCAACAAGGTAACCACAACAAGGAAGGCTGTTAGGATCGAGGTTTAGGAATACCTCTAAAGAGATATAAAGACAAGAGATGGTCGAAAGTTTGATTCCAAAAGACTTAGAGATTATTTTTGAATGCAAAGAATTTAAGTTTGGGGAGTAGAGATACAATGAAACAAGTATTGAGGGATGTGATGGACAAGGAATTATGAAAGTTTGACAGGCTAATGATGTTAGCATGACATCATCAAGACTACTTACATCAACATGATTGCTAGCATTAACATGATGTAAAAAAAAAAAGCTTATCACATGAAGGTATCAAGGATGGGGCAAATCAAAAACTTTGATAAGGGACTTAGTGGAAATAGTATTGAACACACCAGAATACTGAGAGGAGGGGTGAATCAATATGCTTTAAAAATAAATCCCAATTAACTATTGTTGATGCTGAATTAAACCAATTAAGCATTCACCTACATAATCAAAACATGAAAGAAGATAAAAATCTGCACAAGAACATAGATTCACTAGATTTATGTGGAAAACCCCACAGGGGAAAAACCACAGTGAGAAATGCTACTAGGAGCTACTATCCTAATCCAACCTCACAAGTAAATAACACTTTACAATTTGATTTTGGGCTACAAACCAAGGAAGCAACTACTCCCTGACTTTGTTTTATGGGCTAAAACCCAAGGAAGCTACTACTCCCTAATTGGAAGAAAGAACAACTGAAATATGATTGATATTATGGCTTCAACCAATGATAGTCATCAGTTATGCTCATTAGGTTTGTAGTGGATCTTTTCACCCTCTGCTCATGCACTCATACATCTTCACACACTTCCACATGATCATCTCCACAACTTTTATCTTCAATATATATCATCCCCACGCTTTGTAATTACAAATTAAGTTGGCCACAAACAAGAAATAATGAAACTTGTAACATGTTAACTTGCATCTTCATTGGTGGTATACACAAATAATATAACATTATTTAAATCTCTTCCAGATGAGTCGACATGACTCATACAACATCTACAAACACTCCTTGAACTCTACTCAATTTCAAATTAGTGGTGCACATCATTAACATAGTCAAGTCGGCCACAATAAAAGCATATCTTCACAAACTGACTTGAAACATTTGTGCTGTACTGGAAACGAGAAATATCTATCACTTCAAACCCGAGATACTCTTAGACATGTAGAAGGTCCACAAAAACTCATACCACTAATTTATACAATCTTTTGTTGGCACACCAAACTTATATTTTGTAGAAGAATAGGCATCTGAAATCAATTGCAACATACTGTCACTTGAAAATAGAACTTGCGAAGCACTAAACTACTTGAATCTCCAATATAGCATACATTGGACATCACTGAGCATGTCCACAAAGCCACATGATCAAATCAACACAACTGGAGGATTACAAAGCATTCCAACAAGCCTTCATCATCACTTTTCCCTGTCAAAGCATAGACCAAAATTCCAGGTCACTTCCACATTTCACCATAGGTGTAATGACTTGAAATCTTGGATATAACACCTTCACATCTCTATCAACTCATCTATTGAACTGCAAGACTAAATCTTACTCTGCAGAAGGATGCAGACCAAAACACTGTGTCACTACCTTGGGATATATACTGTGAATGCCTTAAACATGTCTTTTACTGCTTTTCTCTAAGCACAATACACCAAACTAGAAAGATATCAATGTGGACATATTATAAACACATCAGAACATGTGTACCCACCTCCGCATCACACTTAGACATTAGGATGATCACCACTTTTCCATATACTGCAATGCTAACTTGCACCAACTGATATCTTTGCACATTGACTATCTCTAGAGCATATACAATCTTCAACACACATTTGACATCAATGACAACCAATCTTCTCAAGATGCAACAAAAAGTTGGGATGTCAAAATTTTAGGGATGGGAATATGAGGGAATGAGTCAAAAAGGGATGATGGGATGCGACACATAGAAACTTTGAAAATTTTGACAAAATTTGACAAGGCCTTCAATGGGGTTTTGGACCTTCAAGGTTGGGGAAAATGGCATAAACTATGAAAGGCCAACAAAATCAACACAATTTTTTTTTCACAAGGGTTCCAAGTGGGGTTTCACAATTGGTAGGAAAGGCATACAAGTATGGATACCCCCAAAATCCTGAAACTATGACAACTCATGAATATCAAGGGAAACGATGGAGAAAAATTAGAGTTAGGATTTTTAAGAATCTTTGCACCATTTGACACTTGGGGATCCCATTTAAGATTTCTTAGGTCATTTATCAAAAACATGGTGGATAAGGTAAAAATTCACAACCTTTAGAGTAGATCATTGAAAAAATGAAACACAAAAAATTAGGATGCCAACAAGAACTATTAGGTCGATGCATGCCAAAGTAAAATAATTAGTTAAGATGCAAACTATTTTTTTAAACAAATCAAAGGATGCATATTGATGTAAATTATGAAGATCAATCTTGAATTTTTAGTGCAATGAGCACTCCATGGGAAACCTTAAAAAAATGGAACATGCATGCAATGAATATTTAAACTTTCAAGAATTTTAAAATAAGTCATAGTTTCATCTTGAAAATTAAAAATTAGTTATCCTTAAAAGAATCAAAATTAAAAAGAGAAGGGTGAAAGATTCCACCTAATACGAAAAGTGGTAAAGCTTAGAGTAAGTGCAATATAAAAGGACTTTAACCAAGTGGACAAGATTAGTAAATATCCCTTGGACATGGGAATGGTTATGAACCTATAACTATAAAATCTAACTCACAAAAAATGAATATTAATAGACATATATTCCTCCCCTCCAGTTGGTTACATATGAAAAATGTATTGAATTGGAGGAGAGGAGGAAAGGATATAATCACAATAAGGCATGGAAATATGGTAAAATATAAGATGATATGATAAGCATTTAATGGCATAGGCAAGCTATAATAATGAAGGCACATGAAATAAAGGAAAGGTAAGATACCCCTTAATGTTGACCCTAATGAAGGAAAATAACAACATAAGGATAGTCATAAGTACTAGATAAGGATCATATAAACACAAATGATGTGTAAGAGATAAGCATGATAAATATGTAATCATAAGCATGATAAGTATGAGAAGAATCATAAAATGTAGGCATAAAATGTAAAAATGATATCATAAGGTATGAGTATGATATAACCATATGGAAAATATGTGCATGTAATAAGCATATAACACAGGATGTGAATGTGTGAGGCATCAATGGTCATGCCATATAGATATTATAATAGCTAGGCATGATAAACATGGAACATAGGAAACATAGGAAGAATCCTAAATCAATAACATAGGAACATAACAAGGAACATGTGAAATATAAGTGGTAATCATAGAACATGGGGGTAGAAGAATGAAAAAAGTAGTGCCTTTAGCATGAAATGCATGTTTTTGAAATACATTTCCCTTATTATTTTCTTTCTTCCTTGGTACATGAATATTTTTTCTTCATAATCCAGATCATTGCAAAGCATACACATATCAAGACCTATATGCTTAGACACTATAGGATATGCAACTTGAGGTTCTTTAGGTCTGGGTGATCCCACAAAGCTGGTTTACAATTTCTGGGAGATTCTGATTTTTGCTGAAATCACATATTTTTAGAAAATATAATGAGTTAAGCCTTAAAAAGTTCCATTTAAAGCATTCCAATTGAAAAGGGTTTGATCAAACTACCTTAGATCAAACCCCCTTGGATAAAACCCTGCTAGTTTTAAACCATACCTATAACGGAGTCTCCTTTACACCTATCAAAATGCTATAAAAAACCACTTTTGATTTACCTTTTGGGGGATCAAATAAATTCATTTAAAATTTATTTTTTGTAAGTATGTAGTCCTTATTATAAGCTTCCCAAAAAGTATAATTTTAAATAAATTTAATTTAATTATTATATTTATTTTTTATTTCTTTTGAATGTAGGTTTTTCACTGAAAATCAAGTTCTATGTTCACACATGTGGAAAAATAGAAGATTATAACAAAAATATTTGAAAAATATGAGTGCACTAAATATTGAAGTACTTGATCCAACAAAAAAAAATTGAATTTTGATACATACAAAAAAGTTGTGTTATACGGTTCGCCTTGTTTGAATTGTAATTGGTTTGACTTCAAAACTTGATTAAAACACTATGAAACCAATTGGAAGCATTAGATATCATAGTTACAAATCTAAATTTGAAAAAAATAGAATTTTATCCTTCATAGAAAAAAAGTTATGTGTAATTCGGTGAGCGTCACTCCTTAAAAATGGTGTTTACTAAAAAAACTAGTTTTCAAAGGAGATGGAAAAAGAAGTGCAATCTAATTCCAATTTTTTTGAAAAAAATATATTTAGAATCTACAGAAAAAATGCCACAAATCACTAGTTTGAATCATCTTCAAATTCCTCACGGTTTAGCCGCTATAGGTGCCCGAAAGTGAAGATTTAGTTAGAAAAAATCAGTTCAGTGTCCAGTTTGGCCAAAAATTGTAAACCAGTATTGTGGGATCACCCATTTTTTATCTTCATAAGTTGTAGAATAAGAGGATTTATAAGAAGAGTTACTTGATTCTTGCTCATATTCTCTTTATTGCTCTTATAAGTGAAGTTTGCATAAATCATGTATATCATCTTTGTGCTCATAGGGTACATCCTTAGTAATGTAAAATGACTCAAATCTAATACTAGTTTGTATTAACCTCTATCAATTATGATTTAAAAATTTCCTTCATATATAAATTTATCACTTTGATGTAAAATTGAAGAAAGTATTTTTCCTTCATATATCAATAATTTTTCTACCAACTAATACATCAAATCTATCCAGAGATGGAATCATAGGGCACGGTAGCTCTTTAGGACGAACTATCAAATGTAAAATAATGCAACCCAAGCTCTCAATTAATTTTTTATTATTAATCTTCAATGATATTCTATAACATACATAATATTGATCCTTAATATTATTATTAAATGAAATATTTTCAATATATGTGCTAAAATGGAGGGTAGGATCAATGAGAAACTAAGTAGGTGAAGTGCATCTAAGACTACTAGTGATATATAATGGATCATAGTAGTTTTTTTTATGGAATCTCCTCGTAAAAATGGTAATCAATGGAGTAGTATGAGAAGAAGAAGAAAAAGATATATCTCTAGAATGCATCATGCCCACAAAACATTTGTACATGTTTACACATGAGAATCAATGTAAAAACAATTCATGGAATCTCTATAAACATTTATGTCATAGGAAAACAAACATGTTCATGAGATTTATTGATTTTATTAGTATGACTTGGAAGTGGATTAGTGTGGATATTCAAATTTTGTTTAGGGGGTAGCAACCAAATGATTGTTCCCCTCATTAACACCCCCATTATGAATCATATTATTATCAATAAAATATTGCATCCATGCAATCTTGAGTATGATATACTTTAACTATATGAAAGTTATAAAAGTGGTCTCATTAATAGTTCTTAGGTAGCCCTCTACTTGAATCTAATAGATAAATATGTGGAAGAGTAATCAAATTAGAGATTAGAAAAAAATGAAGCATAACATCCAAGGGCTCTTGTAACTTCTAGAAAATTTCCTAAAAGTATGTCTTATAAGATGTCACATTGAACATATTAGCCACATGATGTGCATTGCCCTTTTCTATTTAGAATATTAGCATTTGAAAAATTATTGGAATTTTGGAACTTGGAAAGCTAAGAAGATGTAGAAGAACCATGATAAGATGATTCATACTTAAGCAAATTGGAAGCAAGAAATTTCAACTCATTGTTTGATATATGAAAACACACTCCCATAAAAAAGGAAATCTATTCAAGAATACACTATGTTTGATGAGAGGAATAATTCCCTAGATGGGTTGTAATCATTATCATTGAGGTGATGCTTCACTTTTCCACATAATTATTTAAGTGAATAACATAGTCATTGATAGGCTCAGTATGTCCTTTGACACATTTACTCAAATTAATCATAGTTGTGTTCAAGTCCATATTGACATGAAAATATTGTGAGAAAGTTGTAGCTAAATCATCAAAATAATGGATAGAAATAGGAGCTAAAGAGTAAAACCATTGAATAGCATAGTCCCTTAAGATTTATGGAAACAATTTAGCTAAGACTTTATCTTAATATACAAAATCTAGGTACACATGATTGAATTTTTTTAAATCTAACATTAAGATCTTATTTTCTATGATATAATTCATATATAGATGCTTAAAACTTCTAGGAAATGGATATGTAACAAATTCAAAGGCAAGAGGTGAGTTATATGAAATATTGTATGTAATAGTCATATTTAGTAGGAATATAACCCACTTTATTCTTAATTTGATTTAATTCCTTCAATAATGTATCCAAGGTAGAGGTGGGAATGGTAGTGGCATGAGGAACGAGAGAAATAATGGATGGGGTATAGAGAGGATAAGTGGTAAGAGGAAAGGACAATAATAGAAGTAGAAACTACACTATAAGGTAAAGTAGTTGTAGGATGAAGAGGAGTGGCATGGGAGAGATAGGAGTGATACTAATAGGTACATGGTTTGAGTAAACTTGAAAGGATGGGATGGAGGTGGGACACTATGAGAGATAATATGGTTGGTGAGGACATGAAGGTGATAACTACAAGATGAGAGGAAGAAAGATTAAAAAGAAGGATCAAGAGTGAGTGGGTAAGGGAGAGGATAAACCATTTGCAAAAACTATGAGAGTGTAATGCCATGAAGAATACTTGTGCCATAAGGGGTGCTCACTAATGCCTCATGTAAAATGGTAGATAATTGGTGAGGAGATTTTAAATGAGCAAGTGCATCAACAAATAATTGTGTTGTGAGAGATATTTCTTAGCAACATATGCATCATGATCATAGTCTTGTTGTTCTTCATCATGTTCATCAAAATCATTCTCAATGCCATAAATATTAATAGGAGCATCATTAGGACTACCATTTTCAATAGATTGATCCATTTGAGGATTTAAACACATATTTCTTCTCAAAGGAATATGAGGATGTGAACGAGCCCTTGTCATTTAAAACAACTCAAAAAACCCTAAGGCCAAATAATATAAAGGATGTAACGTTGGATGTGAAACCAAAAAATAACAAGTGACCAAGTCTGAAAATGAATCACCAAATGAAACTCTAGAGGCAAAAGCAAGGGTGCAAATGAGCTCAAAAAATGATACGCAAAACCCTAAAGGAACATATAGCTATGAAGCACATGTAAAGAGGGAATTCAAACTCTAATCAAATCTAAAAGTAAGATATGCAATTAGAAAGTCAAATTCAAAATTCCAAATGAAAGGACAAACTCTAAGATAAAACTACAACTGCAAAAATAACTTGGATCAAATCCACACTTACAAATCTAATCTAAGATGACAAATAAAATATTTAAAGATTTAAATCAAATATATAAAAATAAATGATAATAAAATTGACACATAAAAATGGGTCAAAGGGCCTAGCTTGATTGGCTAAAGCATCCTATTGCAGGCAAGAGGTCACAAGGTCTAGTCTCCCCCGTCCCTGTGGTACTGAAGGGCGTGTTGTGCCAGCGCCTAACTATAGAGAGACTACCTGATTCCTACAGTTCAAAAAAAAAAAATCTTAAACAAAATTATACTTTTAAAAACTAATTATTATATTTAAGTTATTCTAACCAAAACAAACCAATTCATAAAAGAAAGAGACTTGGGTGTACAATTTTCACCATTACAGGTAAAGTTTTCAAAAATTATTGTGATCTGGGCCCAACAAACATGACCCAATCGAGAGAAATCCCTGACTGCATTCTCAGGATTTCCCCTGCAATAATGTTCGTACCAATGATTCTTCATATGAGAACCAAAAAAATGTTGTTTTGCCCTGTCAATGATTTCCAGTGCTCCATCTGCAGCCACTTCCAACATGACCTGTCTGAAACTCATTTGTGAAGTCATCATTCTTGTGATAACTACAAAACAAGACTGTAATTTGTGCCTTCTCTGCAGAACTTCCGACGTTGCACGTGTGGAAGCGCACCAAATCCAATATCTGGGACAGATTTCAAGGCAGACCTCAACATTTGGTGCAGGTGGACCGACTGTAACAATCATTTGGAATTCTGTATGGATTCCAAACAAAATCTCCCACACAAGTTTTTGTGAAACCATTGCCTTGGATCACACGGCAACCAGTAAAATAATGAGCAAATATACCTAGCATCTGTATCTTGCTTCCACCACTTCTGCCTGTTATTGGGCTTGGATTTATATGCAATCTCAAACACCTTTCTGCTTAACTCTGCAATATCCTGCACCAGATTTCTTTACTTCTCTAGCCAGAAGCTTCTCAAGGCATTCTTTGATTAAAATATTCTTCAATCAACCAACCAAAAATCTGTGCTAATATACAAACATCCTTCTATTGTCATTCCAAATCAAAGATCCAGTAGTTACCAAATAGTTACCAAAGTAGTAGATTAAATGCAAAAATAAACTAGAGATTTTCATGGGGCTTCACCTTCCAAAGCTCTAGCAATCTATTTAGTTGTTAAGCACACCTCCAGGTAAAAGAGGTTTATGATTCTGAGGATTCCTTTATCTTTTGGTTGAATACAATGTAGTCATGAGATGGTTGGAAAAACTATCTTGTTATCTTACTTATCCCACACAAATCTCCTAATTAGTTGTGTAAAATGATTGTAGAAATTATTTGAGGGTAGCCAACAAGAAGAGATGTACATATGGTTGATTGTGAGAATTTGTTGGCCACTTTAATGTACCCCACCATAGATAAGAACTTATTAGTCTAATTCATGAGTTTCTTTTAAATTTATTAAGCAACCATATCAACATGTCCTTCAAGGAGACACTAATACCAAAAGAGATGTCAATATATCTCATGATAAAGCTTCATTTCATCTCTTTCTAATCACTAGGAATCTATGGGGGATGAGGAGTAGGACATTTCATGATAAACTTAGTCTTATTCATGGAAAGTTTAGAGCACAAAATAGGACTAATATGTTAAGGGTGTGACTCACTTCATTTGATAAATTTTGGATGAACAACATACTGCCATATGCAAAGTTTGGTTTGAGGGCCTCACCATTCCTTGAGAGATAGATTTCACAAATGGGGTTGTGAGATTGAAAATTCTAGAAGAGGTAACTAAGGGCATTAATAGCAAGCACAAAAAGAAAGGGAGCAATGTGATAACCTTGATAGATGGATTTTTGGAGGAGGAATCAAGGTGGCAGGAAGCCAATTATTGCTAGTCTTGCATTAGCATCAATGAACATCATGCAATTGTGAACAAGGAATTTGGGGTCAAATCTTATCCATTGCAACATGTTAAGAATGAAGGGTGATCTAATATGATTGTAAGCCTTATCAAATTCTACCTTGATAATGAGTGCATCTTGAGCCATTTTTTGTGCCTACTTAGTCATTTCCCATGATAGAACCAACTTATCCAAAACAAATCTACCTCTCGATAAACTAGCCTATTCTAGCCACATTGTTTCCAAGTAGTGTACTTGATAGCTAGCATTTTAGCAATAATTTTGTAGGATGTATTCAATAAGGTGATTAGTCATTATCCATTGACCATGTCTTCTTTTTTATCCTTTGAGATGATTTTGATCAAACCCTATTTAATAGTGGCTCTTATTCTCTTCTCCCATGTAATATATATTCTCATCAATATTTTTAACAATTTAAGTAGATGGTCCAAAAAATTGTTGTATTCAAGGTCTATTTTAAAAGGATGCATCCAACAATATTATCTTGAAGAATCAAGATAGAACAGTCATTTGCTAGTTCATTCATGAAAATGATATTTTAATGCTCATAGAAGGTTTTCATGATAGTAGATTGGTTGGATTGGAGGGTGGTGCCATCTATTATTTATATAACTAAAATCTATTACTCTTTATTTCTACCATAGAGATTGAGAGAATAATTTAGAGTACTTATCTCCATATTTAATCCATTAAAGGAAAATGTGAGTTTGAACACCTTTTCCTTTATATGTAGCCATTTTTTTAATCAAGCTTTTAGTGTTGCAACTAACTATTAAAGAGGGATGTTATGTGAGTTGTTGGTAATAAGTGTTCAACCTTGAACAAGATAACCACTAAGGTATTTTTCAAGATTGGAATTTAATAACAACTCTTTGATGTTATTCATAGAGGAAGAGAGTGCAATGTACTATAAATATATCCTACCAACTGATCCATCTATCAAATTGAGGTTTAGGTTTATCATTCGAAGCATTAACAAGGTCATCAATGCATTATTTTGGCTATAGATGGGAAACATTCAAGTTGAATGATATCTCATTAGAGGGATAGAGATGTTAAATAAGGAAAGAGTAGTGAATATGGAGAAGTGGCAAAAAAGGTCAATATGGACAAGATGGCTAATGAGGGAGGGGATAATGTGGCAATTGAGGGAGACGTAGAATCTATCCAAGTGGCTCATTTTTCTTAGGAAACCCTCATGAAAGTTATTTCAAGTAAACCAATGTAGTTTTTGAAGGTCCATTTTTCCTAGAAAGGGATCAAACATTCCTAGAGTGTTACACACCAAGGTCCACATGTCAAACTCTAGTTGAGATAGGTGGGAGTGGTTCTCCTAGTTGAGATTGAAGTGGTGTTCTACCATGTTGAAGTCTCCCCCAACCACCCAATCCATTGTAAAGATGTGTAGGCATCCATTCCTAGAGTCAAGATCTATCTTGGGGGAAATTAGAAGCATACAAAGAATAAGTTGAAACAACCCCCCATAGTAAAACATGGTGACCTAGATGAAACAATTATTTGGATCAACGTTAGAATCAATAATGGGTTTTGTTAGCCAAACTACAAGGTCCAACACAACAAAACAACTACCCTTAGGGTGATAAGTGTGGAAGAATTGATCATCTAGAAAATGGAGGCTAGAGCGACTTCTAAATAGACATCATTGTTTTTCATTGCTTGCATAATGAGGCCATTTGTTAGATTGTTCTAAATAGAATGTGTCACCTAATACTTATGGGAGGTGATTAAATGACCCTTAACATTCCAAGATTGTGTGTTACACTTCCTTAAACGTAGGAATGGTCTCCTCATCTAGTTGGAGTGCACTAAATTATTTTGTAAGGTGTGACATTCATGACATAAATATAGGGGAGAAATTCTTAAGACGAAGAAGGAAAGGTTTCTCCATTAGGCTTGAATGTTGTGAAGAAGAGGTAAGGTCATGCAAGTTGGTTACAAATGGGGTAAAGGATTCCTTACACCTTTTAGGGACTCTTTGTTTAAAAACAACATCCTTGTATGGTAGGGAACCAAGGGTAAGTGAGGTTGGTAAGGGGGAGAATGGTTACCACAAGAAGGGTAAAGGAAGGAAGAGGGAGATTTATTGGGAGTGGATGTAGGATGTTTTTTGAGAGTGACTTGCTAAGGGAGGTTAGAAACTAGAGATTTAACAAGGTTTTCATCATAAGTAGAGTTAACAAGGAATGGACCAAGAGTGAATAGGGGTGAAGGATATTGTTTGTGGGAAGGGTAGTCATAAATGAGGTGTCCTTCTCATTGGAAATAAAAGAAAATATTCAATTTATTTAGATAGATGGTTAGTTGGTCAAACTCAAATGGTGGGCCAACAATCTTAATGGATTCATGGAGTGCCTTTGTTAAATATATTACAATGCATGCTCAAGGTTGAATGTGGAGACAAATACCCATTTGTCTAAGCTTTTTAACAAGAAATTACTCTTCCTAGTTAGGAGGTAATATCATGTATAAAATGGTGGAAAGCAAGGTTGTGGAAAGCAAGGTTGAGGAATGGTATGATGAGAAATAAATAGGTTCTAATACCAAATGTTGGGAAATTCAATCTCTATCTAAATATTACTTCAATGGATAAGATTCAAGGGTTGGACTACAACAACATAAAATTTTGAAACTTATATGCAAATCTAAAAATTAAGTTGCCTTAATATGAAAATATCGTGATTAGATCCATCTTCTTTATGATGCCAAAAATCAACCACCATAACATGCTTAAAAACATTACCTTATGTGAACTTATAATAGAAATATATGAAGAATAACATCACCATAAGATAGCAGCAATGAAGCACAAATAAGAAACACAAGAACATTGCATAACATAGGATTTACATGGAGAAACCCTTATGGGAAAAAAAGAAAGGCTAAGTATACATTATCTTCAAATAAATAATATTATAATAAATTCACTTTCATTCTCCTCTTTGCCTCCATCATGGAAACATCTACGCACCTCTGAACAACCTCTTTATGCCTCAACATGTCCTTGTTCATGCAATGGAACTCTACATTCAACCGTTCTGAGCATAGTTTCTACATCCAAGGAGATGATTTTATAAACCTTAATCCTAACATGGTAGTTCCACCCACATTGGATACTTTTATTTAGAAATTCCTTAAGGGTGGAAACCTTGGTCCCAAGATTGGACATAACAAATATGTTTATAAATGATCCAAGACTCATATAATATAGCAATTTGGGCCTGATGAAGATCCATGAATGTGCATGAAACGTACCCCTATGTAGTCCCCTAAGAGATTTTATGTCTAACCGTTGTTTTCTCAATTAATATGTGTCCATTTTAAAAAGTGTTGTTAGAAGTACTCCTTAAAGGAAGAAAATATTAATGGATCTAGCTTTGCAATCTAAAATAACATCAACAATGTCTATTAGGAAAAGGTGTGTTGTCTACCTTGCATAGCGTTATAATGTAATAATTATTTATTTATTATGTGGTGCACCTAGGGAATCTAGGGATGCATGCATCACATGGGTCAAACATTCTTGAGGCCACTTTATGTGTTGTATGTAACATTAGTTTTGTACATGAGAATAATATTTAATATTGGGAAAACTTACTACCAATAGTAAATGAGGGGTTAATGGTTTTGTAAGCTTATGGTATTAGTCATATGGTTTTATGTAATACCACTTGGTGGTTTTGTGTCAGCTTATTTCTATAAAAGCAAACACATGGGTCGTTGTCCAAGGTTGGATAGTTGACTTGGCTATTTGGCTAAGGGGTTGAAAGCATATCTTGTTAGCATTTGTGAGGGTTGAAGCATGACATGGGATGTGTGGCTACATGCTTGTTCACATGGAGTGCTTATAGAGGGCTTGATGTTTCAAAGGTGTTCATGAAGGACTCTGAAGATGTATTGTAATCTTTATTGTTGAATAATACATGAGTGATGGATGCTTTTGGAGGCTAGGTTTTTTTTCCCTCTTGAGGGTTTTCCCAAGGTATATCTTGTGTCATCTTTGATGGTACATGTTGTCTATTCATTTGCATATGTATTTTGAATACTTGTTTGCACAAATTTCTCTATTTATGTTATGTGAAAATTATCTTGGGTGGATGCATATTTCCTTTTATTTGGTATCACAGCCATGGTTGTGATTTGCATAACCCTTGTTGGAGTAGATCTGGTGCATAGTTGAATCTAGGTATTGCATGGAAAGAATGAAGACATAGCAAGATATGAGGGCTTTGTGCATGTGTTTTTTACAGATTTGGGGTTTTGGGGTTGCAAATTTATGGTTATTTTTTGCAAATCTGTGTTTATGAATTTTTGTTTGAAAAAGTTTTTTTTTATGGATATTCATCATGAGGGTTTTGTAGGGGAAATGTTATAGATTACCCCTTGGAACAAAATAGACCTCACCATTGGATCTAGGAGGCCTGAGAGATGAAGATTGACATAAATTGGCCTATTTTGGTCACTATAAAAAAATGCAAAAAAAAATTGCCCCTTGCCTTGTCGTACAACTGTACGACCTTCAATTTGGTGTCTACAAAAAAAAAATTAAAACAATATTCATGTGTGTTAAATAAATTTAAAGCCCTGTTATTATTTTTTTTTTAAATATTAAATTGGGGGGGTCCATAGACCCCCTCATGCCCTGTACTAAAGGATATCTACAATACTAGTGATAGTAGTACCACCAGGTATCGGCTGCAGGGGTCGTGTCAGTTGTTGACTAGTGAGGCTTTGAGCCCCCAGTTTCAAGGGTCAGTCCGACAAGGACAATCCTAGCAAAAAATAAAATTTAATACTACAAAATTAAATTTTAAAAAAATTCGCCAAAGTTTTTAATGTTGGAAAGGTGATTCCATGTACTTCGTTATGGTATTGGTGGTTTTTCCATATTTTGTTGTTTTAATAGTGTTTTTCTTGTTGGAAGTCAAATGTTGCCTTCGAGCTTGGAGAGGTCATAACTTGTGCATATGGAGTCAGATTTTGGACTTCTTATAGTTGAGGAAAAGCTTATTCAGAGCATTACATAGTGGATCAGGTTTGGAGATGTTTTGGTATGATTTATTTATTGTTATATTTCCATATGAGCTGATGATTATGGGTTCTTTTGACTATGGTGATTTTATGAGCTTATGGCTATTCAGATCTTGGAAATTTGATGTTGGAGTAATTGTATACTCACATGTACATCTTTGATTACTCTCATTTGACATCATTATCAATATATTGTTATATTTGTATGGTGCATTGTTATATCTACAAGTTGTGCAGTGTTGTAGGCAATCTATACTTACAGGTTGCATATATGACTTGGATATGGGTTGTCTATGCCCATAGATTCTTCAGTGTTGTTATAGATTTAGTTTTATGGCTTGGTTTAGTCACTTATTTTTTTGGTTTGGTTGTCATGTTGAGGAGGAGAGATGGTATTACCAAGTGCAATCATGATGTGAGACCTATGTAGTTGACTATGTGATGCAGACATGTGCAACACGATTGGATTGTGTTGCTGCTATATTTGGTGGTGATCATGGTGTCATGGATGTTCCTTGTGCTTAGGAACTTTGGCATGATATGAGTATTTATGTAGGTGATTTTTTGGTGGTGTTGGATTGGTTCCTGATGTGGTTTTTTGTGGTGTATCTTCTTGGCTTGGGGATCATGATTATGATTGATCTTCATTAAGGAGGTTGCTATCACGATGGCATGGATAGCTTGGTTGCACAATTCAGTGGGAGCTTGTGATAGTGATGGTTTGGTGATGTTTATATCTTCTTGTCTTAAGGATCATGGTTATGGTTGATCTTCATTAAGGAGATTGTTATCACGATGTCATGGATAGCTTGGTTACATGATTTAGTGAGATATTGTGATAGTGATGGTTTGGTGGTGTTGTATCTTCTTTGTTTGGAGATTATGGATTGTACTCTTCCCTTTGGGAGCTTGGTGTTGAGTTCTTTGATTGTGTTGAGTCCATGGAGGATCTTAATTCAGAGGATGGTTATCATGTTACCATGGAGATCTCAGTGTCACAATTTAGTGGGAGCTTGTGGCGATGATGTGGATTCACCATTTGATGGTGGATGATCTTCTGCAATGTTTGTTGGTGTCATGGATGAACTCTTGGATTTTGTTTCTTCTATGTAGTGAGGGTTCTTTGAAATCTTGGGTTTCATTGACAAGAGATCGTTATCTTCATGTGGTTTGGAGATGTTGACATCTTGGTTAGCCATGGAGGACTCTTTAGTCTTTGGTTGAGGTTTCATGACTTGTCTTTTGACATGTGATCCTTTTTTGATAGGATAGTTATGTATTATGTCATGGTATACTCTTTCTTGTGAACATTAGAGTTTTGGCATGATATAGGTACATGATATATCATTGGAGCATATGATCTTCTTTTGAGGAGATGTGAGATCATGATGTCATGATATGTTCCTCATTCTCGAGATTGGAGCTTTGACATTGATCTTGTTGGTTCTCTTGGTATTGGGTACATTGATCATTTTCTTAGGAGCTTCATGATGATGCTTTGTTGTATTTGGAGTTTAGCATGGATTGATCGGTTATAGGTACTCATGGATACTTGGATACATAGGTGAGGCTAGGAGATCTCTTGTGATTAGAGACATTTTTTGAGATGGCTACTCATTGATGAGGTTTCAACTGGAAGTTCAAGGAGCCTACAACTTGGTTGGATGTGAGTTCAACATGGACCTATGAGGATATTGTTCTTATGTGAGTCATGATGACTTGGATGTATTGGAGGAAAATTCTCATTCCCCACTCTTGGTCTACTTGGTGATTATTCATTTGAGGTATTGCCCATTGTTATTTTCAGATGCATTATGTTTTATGCTTTATCTTCTCATACATATGGATCTTGAGCTATGATTTGTTGGTTCTGGAGGGTTCATTTGAGGGATTTTGGCATGTTTATATCCTTATGCATTGTGAGATTATTCATTGACATTGAGTTTAGGAGATGTTATTGGGCTTATTTCCTTGATTGGGAATAGATTTGGTTTGATCTTCCTTTGGTTTGAGATGCATACATCTTGGTTAAGGTTAGATGTGGATAGTTCTATTCTCTTTGGATTTTTATGGAGGAGATCATATTTATCACAAATTAGCATTTAGAGGTATGTGTAAAAGGACATGCTATAGGTTTTGATCTGCACGTTCTCTCTTTGGTCTTGTTCTTCTTCCTAGATGTTTTTATTCACATGATATTGGATTTGGGATCTTGTGTTGAGCTATGGTGATCACTATGTTTGTGGTCACGTTTGTTCATTGTTCTTCGATGATGACATGGAGGTTCATTTATTTCTTTCCTTTATTGGGTGTTAAGAACTTTGGAGAGTTATGAAGAGTTGTGGTGAGAGATGTATTGCAACATATTGGTTTGCAAGGTTTTCATATCTTTGTGGATGTTCCTTGGTACTACATGATATTGGTTACATTTCTATGTGATGCTATTGGTGGATCTTTGGATGCCTTGATCATTTTCAGATTTGACATTACCTATGCAGTGGGAGTCCCTAGATGTGTATGTTCATTATATGATAGGTTTGGAACTTGGAGCTTGTGATTGCATGTTATGGGTTGTATATGTTGATGACATGAGGTTCACTTGTTATGATTTGTATACCTTTGAGGTATGGATAGTTGGATGTGTTATCATTTTTTGTGGATGCTATTTTCAACTATGGTGATTATATCTTGACAACTACTAATACATACTCGTTACTGTTGGATTGAGTGCTTGTTTATTGGGATATCAGTTGGAGGCATGACTTATGCTTCTTTGTGACAGATAGTGTGACATATCTTTGGATGGTTTCTTATCTTTGTGCATTGGCATGATGGATGATGAGAGAATTCATGCTTGAGATGGTGGTCACCTTGATTCTTGTTGCAAGTATCTTGATGGAGCACATGGAGCACTTTGATTCATTGATAGTATATGTGGCTAGAGGGATTGTTCCCTTGTTCATGTTTGAGTTTACTTGTTTATCCCTTATGAAATGTATATAATAAGTGGGAGAATGTTAGGAATAGGTGTGTTGTCCACCTTACATAATGTTAGTAATGTAATAATTATTTATTTATTATGTGGTGCACCTAGGGAATCTAGGGATGTGTGCATCACATGGGAATACTATTTAATATTGGGAAAACTTACTATCAATATTAAATGAAGGTTTAATGGTTTTGTAAGCTCATGGTATTAGTCACAAGGTTTTATATAATACCATTTGGTGGTTTTGTGTGAGCTTGTTTCCATAAAAGCAAACACATGGGTATTTGTCTAAGGTTGGATAGTTGGCTTGGATATTTGGCTAAGGGATTGAGAGCATCTCTTGTTAGTATTTGTGAGGGTTGAAGAATCGTATGGGATGTGTGGTTACATGCTTGTTCACACATAGTGCTTGTGGAGGGCTTGATGTTTCAAAGGTGTTCATGGAGGACTCTAAAGATGTATTGTAATCTTTATTGCTAAATAATACATGCGTGATGGATGCTTTTGGAGGCTAGGCTTTTTCCCTCTTGAGGGTTTTCCCAAGGTATAGATCTTGTGTCATCTTTGATGGTATGTTTTCTATTATTTTGCATATGGATTTTGAATACTTGTTTACATAGTATTTATTTGGGTTATGTGGAAATTATCTTAGGTGGATGCATATTTCCTTTCAATGTCATCAAGAAGTTCAAAGGAGATAAACTTACCTCTATTAGAGCCATCTCAAAGAAGTTATTTGTTGATGGTTGGCTCAAACAATTTGGAGCTTTAGAGATATTTTCCTTTCTTTACATTTATCTTAGATAATAAATTGCAAGGTGAAGTACTCATTATAGTATTTGACAAGATTGTAGTCAGAGCTATTATATTTCCACAATCCATATTATTATCATTTGATGTTTTTGGATTTGATTGTGTGTGATTTTTTTCCATCAATGTTTTTGATCATACTATGTGATCCATCATTAGGATAGAGAGCTTAAGGAGATGTGATAGTTAGTTGCAGACCAATTTTCTTATAACCAGTACACTTACAATGATCTCCTCTCAATGACTCCTCTCTAGCAGTGTTAGGTACATGTTTCAACTTTCAACAACTACTTTTTGATCTTTGCAGTTATTGTTCTAAATGCTTCTCCTTCAAGAAAACCACTCCTCAATCCCATCCCTTTTTTAACCAACACCCAAGAAATGAGGGCACAAATATCTCTTCACATATCTCTCCAACCACCTTCATATCTTCTGAGAATGTGATGGATCTTACCTCCACAATCCATCCTACCCACCCCTATCCCCACACCAATCCCATCATTGGGACATTAGGGGTCTCCTCACCCCCACTCTTCCTCCATCTCTTGTCAACCCATTCATAGCCTTCCACCTCATAAGCCAACTATAATCCTCAATCAATCATTGACCCCCCTCCCTTGATTTCCTCCAATCTTATTGGAGTCCTTGATTGGGAGAGAAAATTGGTGGCTAACTTATGTAATGCCTCAAACCCCCTTTCTTTCAACTTTCTTAAGAGGGGACTTGGCTTTCCCATGGACCCTTGCTCCATTCCTCATGTTGAATTTTTCATTGAAATTGAGAATGTGGTTCACAAACTTCCGATGGAGATACCAAAAGAAGCTATATAGGATGTGGTGTGGCCCCAAGGCATGCTAATCCACCTAGATGCAACATCCCAAAATAAAAATCTCTTGCTTTCAATGCTTTCAACAAATTAATGGCAAATAATGACCTAATCATTACCAAAGCTGATAAAGGTAATGCCACAGTCATCATGAATGGCAAGACTACATCTCCAAAATTCTTGACCTTCTCTCTGACACCAATAGTTATAAAACTGTTTCTCAAAACCCTTATTCCAAAATTATCAAAAAAATTGTTTTGTCTTACTCTTCCTTTGATGATGCTACCAAGAAGAATATTTTACCTTCTAAAGAAGTGACTCCTCATATTTATGGGGTTCTAAAATTCACAAAGTTGGCATTCCTCTAAGGCCCATTATTGACAGCATAGGATCCCCCACTTATAAGTTGGTCACTTTCCTCACCAAATTAATCAACCCACTCATGGGAAAAACTGACTCTTTCATTGAAAGGATTCCAACTATTTCGTCCAATTTATCCAAGACATCAAATTAGAAAGTAATGACATCTTGGTTAGTTTCAATGTAATCTCCATCTTCACCAAGGTTCTTATCTCAATGCTATAGAGATTGTTAAGTGTAAAGTCAGCGTTGAGATTGTCATAACCCTCTCTTATAAACATATAATATAATAAATTCATAAACATATAATATAATAAATACTTTGTTATTTTTTTTACCTTGTTTATTCCAACTTTGAATGATATAAAATTATTTTAACAAATGTCTCTTAAATGAATAGCTTTATAAATTATATGCATATGATTATAAGATATTCGTATTACCTTAACAAAAGATCATTTTTTTAAAAAGGGAAATCAATTAACATGTAAAAAGTCATGACTCCTCTCTCAGCCATGACCTGGTGAAAAAGCACGATCTCTGAAGACGTGTTTCCTCGGGTCTAAGTCACCACCACTCGAACTCTTAGCCTCCATATTTAGGTTTTGTATGCACAGGAGAAGAAGACATCAAAGAAAAAGAAAAGAGCTACGCATTGAGAAACGCCGGTTAGCTGGAAACCGCGTTTTGATCTATCATCACATTATTATGCCCAGATGTATTGTCTAGGAGTTGCGGATCTGGTACGCTTCATCTACCAAAATATGAGTCTTACTATTATTATGAAAATCGCAAATAATTTACCTTAGATGGTTCTAAGGAATGACATGTATCATATCTTAAATC
The DNA here is from genome assembly GCA_007258455.2 of Sequoia sempervirens. Taxonomy (NCBI): domain Eukaryota; kingdom Viridiplantae; phylum Streptophyta; class Pinopsida; order Cupressales; family Cupressaceae; genus Sequoia; species Sequoia sempervirens. Next base: position 147,986,686 of record VDFB02379711.1, on the reverse strand, counting down.
TGAATGAATAACCAATCATCACTGGATTACCATGTTTACAATTCAACTCATGAGGGAAGAGGAGTTGTCCACATCCAATGGAGAGTAGATATTAGGGAACCTTCACAATAGGCCACCCTCTTTGATGACTGCAGGTCTGCCAATGAGGGCTGAGGGGGTCATTTCCACGGGTGTTGGTTGGCCGCTCTCGGGCTGGGAAGGAATGCTCTAAAGGAATCCTTGGCTGTGAGACATCCCCTTGTTTCGCTCCTGAAGTTGAATAGGTCAAAGATGAGAATTCAGTGAGTTTATATCTCTATGTTATTTAGAGTCGTCAACTTAAGTGATATTTGCATACATTTTGTTAAATCAGAAAGTTTTCTTTTAATTTATTTCCTCTCTGTACATAAGAACATTTTTGGTAAATTTCTTATTTCATGAAACATTTGGTAAATTAGGTTAATTCTTAAGCCCCATATAAAGGGAATCATTACAATTGGTATCAGAGCACCCTTCCTGCCACCTTGTGGAACTGGTACATGCGAGTCTACCACAGAAGAAACCCAAAGACTGTAGACATTATGGGTGAACAGTTAGGAAATGAACTTAGGACATTTATGGAAAACAATGAACGAAGAACACAAACATTAATAGAGAAAAATGAGAAAAATAGTCAAGCCCTACTTCAAGCCCTGCAAGATATGAATGCCACCATGAATAACCTAAAAAATAATGGTCCTAATAGTAGAGATACAAATTCAAATCACTCTGAAAATAATAATAACATAATGTTTCCTCAGACCCAAGGATTCCAAAACCAAATTTCCTAACTGGAAAAGAAACCTTGATGGAAGGAGAAAACAACCCTCCCTTAACTAATGCTGAAGATACCATTGCAGCTTATGCAAGACTAGATCCCGACATAAGAGAAATCATATCTTTTAGAAACTTCCTAGAAGCCAAGAAGTTAGAGACTCCTCATAAGGAGGGCAGACAGCTGAGTAAAGATCTTAAACAAAAAGTTAACAAATTAACTCTACCAAACTTTGATGGATCAAACAAGATCTCAGCCTATTCTTGGATACAAAAACTTAATACCTATTTAAATCTAAGTCCTATGACTGAAGAAGATGCAGTACAATTTGCTATATTACACCTTGAAGGATTGGCTCATGAATGGTGGCTTCATGGCACCCTCACACAAGGGCATGACAATAAAACTTCATTTCAGGAGTTCACTCAAAAACTTATCAAAAGATTCGATAGGAAACATCCTCAAAAGGACTTCAAAGAATTAACTCTCTTAAGGCAGCGGGGATCCGTTGAAGATTACATTTATGAATTCCAACGAATCTTCGTAAGGGTAAAAGGGATTGATGAAGATCGCCTTACGTATCTTTTTGTGGAAGGATTAAGATATTCCATTAGGAGATTAGTGAGTGCCTTAAAACCCAGCTCCCTTGACGATGCCTTTGATAAAGCACTCACACTAGAAGATACATCTGCCCATGAAAAATCATACCCTTACAAAAAAGATAGGCATAAGAGAAACTTTTCAAATGACAAAAGGGAAGAACTTCGCAAGAAAAACCTATGCTTTACTTGCAATCAGAAATGGGAACATGGTCATATATGTAGTAAGGAAAAATTTGAGGAAGAAAAAGAGAAACTTAGAAAGCAAGATCTATGCTTTAGATGCAAAGAAAAATGGTTCAAAGGGCATAAATGTTGGAAGAAAAGTCAAGCTCGCAACATGGGATCCTTATCTGATGATGAAGAATGGGAAGATCAAGACCAAACAATCACAAGGGATGAACAATCAGGAAGACCCCACAAAAAGATAAAATATAGCAGTGAAGAAAGGGGAACCCTTGTAGCCATCTCAAGAGCCTCAAAAAATCACCCTTTTCAAATAAAAAGTGCAATCCAAGGAAAGAGGGTAGTTGCTCTTATGGATAGCGGAGCAACCCACAATTTCATAGATAAGAGTCTAGCATCAAGGTTAAAACTTGGAACTCAAGAATTTAAAGGTTTTCAAGTAGCCGTAGCTGATGGGTCTACTACCTCTTGCAATCAAAAGATCCCTCAACTGTATATAGTCTTGGGAAAGCATCCCACTAAAGAAGACTTCTATGTGGTAGACCTGGGAGATACAGACATAATCCTAGGCACTCCATGGATACATTCGCTAGGACGGTTCTCCTTGGACCTCCCCAAGCTAGAGTTATGCTTTTCACACAATGGAAAGGAAATCCTCCTCAAGGGATTAGCTGATGGCTCTCCAAAGGTGGTTTCATCCAAGAAAATGGAAAAAATAGTCAGGTAAGATTGATATCAATTTTCAAGAGATAAGGATTCGTTGACAACTTTTCCTACTCTCTAAATTTTTCAGTGTTGCATTATGTCAGAAAGGGGCAAGGTGAATGGGCCGCACAATGTATGATACTTGATAAGTCCACTTCATGTGGGAAGACCATTCATATTGATATTAAGCCTATCCTTAGGAAGCACAAGAGGATATTCGAGGATATTCCACCTGGGTTACCTCCAAAGAGGGGATTCGAGCATACTATAGAACTTGAAGAAGGAGCAAAACCCGTTATTACCACACCCTACCGTCACCCAAGAGCTTATAAGGAGGAAATTGAAAAGGCTATAAAGGAATTGTTGGAAATGGGGCACATCCAACCTAGCTCCAGCCCCTTTGCTTCATCAGTCGTGCTTGTGAAGAAGAAAGATGGCACAATGAGGATGTGCATAGATTACCGGGCACTTAACAAGAAAACCATCAAGAATCGGTATCCGATCGCAAGGGTCGATGAATTGATAGATGAACTCCATGGTGTAGTATATTTTTCAAAAATAGATCTTCGTTCGGGTTACCATCGAATAAGGGTAAGAGCAGAAGATGTTCACAAAACAACTTTTAGATGTCATTTTGGGCATTTTGAGTTTTTAGTCTTACCTTTTGGCCTAACAAATGCCCCAGCTACTTTCCAGTCTTGTATGAATCATATCTTCAGGGGACAATTGAGGAAATTCCTACTTGTATTTTTTGATGACATCTTGATCTACAGCAAAACATGGGAGGAGCATTTAAAACACATAGACGAAGTATTGGGGATACTTGAACAACACTCTCTGTTTACTAAAATGTCTAAGTGTGAATTTGGGATGGAAGAAATTTTGTATCTTGGCCATAAGATTAGTGCAGAAGGAGTAAGAGTTGATGAAGAAAAAGTAGAGGCCATTAAAAGTTGGCCCAAGCCTAGAACCCTTACTCACCTTAGGGGATTCTTAGAACTTTGTAGCTATTATAGAAGATTTGTGAAGGGATTTTCAAAATTGACTTCCCCTTTGATGGACTTAACTAGGAAAGGAGCTTTTACTTGGACAGAAGAAGCCCAATTAGCCTTTGAGAAACTCAAAGAAGTCATGAGTTCATGCCCAGTATTAGCAATACCAGATTTCTCTTCACCTTTTGAACTATGTTGTGATGCCTCAGGTGAAGGCATTGGTGCTATGCTAATGCAAAAAAGGCATCCCATAGCCTTTGAAAGTAGAAAACTTAAAGAGTCGGAAAAGACCTATTCAGTTTACGACAAAGAAATGTTGGCAATAATGCATGCCTTGGAGAAATTCTGGCAATACCTTATTTGTGGGAAATTTACTGTAAAAACTGATCACAACAGTTTGAAATTCTTTCTTAACCAAAAGGATTTAAATGATAGACAACAAAAATGGGTAAGTAAGCTTCAAGCATACAACTTTGATATTGAGTTTATGAAAGGGAAGAATAATGTTGTTGCAGATGCCCTCTCTCGAAGACCTCACTTGGGATCCTTAACGATAGTATCTTCTGAATGGAAAGCAAACATAATACCTGAATACACTAAGGATACCTTCTCTAGCAGTATTTTGGAAGGGAAGATACAAGATGGAAATTTTAGAGTAATAGATGAACTCATCCTCTACAAAAATAGGATATATCTTACCCCAGGATCAAAGGTAAAGGTAGCCATTTTGAAGGATTACCATGATAACCCTTTAGCAGGACATCAAGGGTTCTACAAAACTTATAAAAAAATTAGAGAGAGATTTTCATGGAAGGGATTAAAAAAAGATGTGCTAAGGTATACTAGAGAGTGCATGGTATGTCAAAGAAACAAAGAAGAACATGTTTTCCCGGCAGGGCTGCTTCAACCCTTGCCTATACCAGATCAAAAATGGGAAAGTGTTTCCATGGACTTTATCACTGGTCTACCAAAGGTCCAAAACAAAGATTGCATTTATGTTGTGGTGGATCGTCTAACCAAGTATGCTCATTTTATGGCTATAACATCAGAATTCAAAGCTCCTCAGGTGGCTGATATGTTCTTCAAAGAAATTTTTAGATTGCACGGTCTACCAAGAAATATTGTAAGTGATAGAGACGGCTGTTTCCTTAGCTTATTTTGGCAAGAGTTATTTAGGTTGGCTGGAATAGCATTGACCCCAAGCTCTAGTTATCACCCCCAAACCGACGGGCAAACGAAATTCGTCAACAAATGGTTGGAAGGCTATTTGAGGAATTATGTCACTGGGCAGCAAAAAGGATGGATCAAGTGGTTGCATTTAGGAGAATATTGTTACAACACTACTCATCATATGTCCATTGGTATGAGTCCTTTCCAAGCCTTATATGGATATGAGGCCACTTCTTTTGGAGATTTAATCCGAGCTGATAGTCGAGTGCCGGGGGCTAAGGATTTTGTACAGCAGAATGTGGACATCATGAACTCACTCAAAAATAACTTGCATCAAGCTCATAATCAACAGAAATTGTATGCTGACAAGAAAAGAACAGAACGAACTTTCGAAGTTGGGGACTTGGTTTTTTTGAGACTACAGCCTTACAAACAATCTTCTATCAAAGTCAGTGGGAAAGAAAAGCTTAAGCCTCGATTTTATGGACCTTACAAAATCTTGAGACGAATCGGGGAAGTGGCATATGAATTAGAGCTGCCCTCACAAAGCAAAATTCATAATGTATTTCATGTATCCCGCCTCAAAAAAGTTTTGGGGCAACATGTTGTTCCAAGTGTGGAATTACCTCCATTGGACCATGAAGGAAAGTTGATACTCGAGCCAGAGATCGTCTTGGATATGTGCAAAAGAAAGTTGAGAAACAGGACTATTCAAGAATACCTAGTCAAATGGAAGGGTCTGCCTACCGAAGATGTTACATGGGAAGGTGCTGAAATCAAAGATCACCCTACATTGCTTGAGGACAAGCAAATTTAAGGAGGGAGGACTGTCATAACCCTCTCTTATAAACATATAATATAATAAATTCATAAACATATAATATAATAAATACTTTGTTATTTTTTTTACCTTGTTTATTCCAACTTTGAATGATATAAAATTATTTTAACAAATGTCTCTTAAATGAATAGCTTTATAAATTATATGCATACGATTATAAGATATTCGTATTACCTTAACAAAAGATCATTTTTTTAAAAAGGGAAATCGATTAACATGTAAAAAGTCATGACTCCTCTCTTAGCCGCGACCTGGTGAAAAAGCACGATATCTGAAGACGTGTTTCCTCGGGTCTAATTCGCCACCGCTTGAACTCTTAGCCTCCATATTTAGGTTTCGTATGCACAGGAGAAGAAGACATCGAAGAAAAAGAAAAGAGCTACGCATCGAGAAACACCGGTTAGCTGGAAACTGTGTTTTGATCTATCATCACATTATTATGCCCAGACGTATTGTCTAGGAGTTGCGGATCTGGTATGCTTCATCTACCAAAATATGAGTCTTACTATTATTATGAAAATCACACATAATTTACCTTAGACGGTTCTAAGGAATGACATGTATCATATCTTAAATCTGAATGAATAACCAATCGTCACTGGATTACCATGTTTACAATTCAACTCATGAGGGAAGAGGAGTTGTCCACATCCAATGGAGAGCAGATATTAGGGAACCTTCACAGTAGGCCACCCTCTTTGATGACTGCAGGTCTGCCAATGAGGGTCGAGGGGGTCATTTCCATGGGTGTTGGTTGGCCGCTCTCGGGCTGGGAAGGAATGCTCTAAAGGCATCCTTGGTTGTGAGACATCCCCTTGTTTTGCTCCTAAAGTTGAATAGGTCAAAGATGAGAATTCAGTGACTTTATATCTCTGTGTTATTTAGAGTCTTCAACTTAAGTGATATTTGCATACATTTTGTTAAATCAAAAAGTTTTCTTTTAATTTATTTCCTCTCTGTACATAAGAACATTTTTGGTAAATTTCTTATTTCATGAAACATTTGGTAAATTAGGTTAATTCTTAAGCCCCATATAAAGGGGATCATTACAGAGATAGCCACCTTGGTGGAGTTATGCCTAAGATTCTTCATTTTTTCTTTTGAAGATTTTATCTATGAACAAGTTGACAGTGTGGCCATGGGATCCCTCCTCTTGCCTATCATATCCAACTTTAACATGGAGCATTTTGAATAAATTCCTCTCATGTCTCCCCCCCTCAAGTTGAGATTATGGAAATGATGTGTATGAAACCAATGTTTGTTGGCCACATGGTATTGACAAGTTGGAATAATTTAATGCTCACCTCAATAGAATTATGCCTTGCATTTCCTTCACCAAGGAGCTTGAGTCAGATTACCAATTACCCTTCCTAGATGTGTTAATCCTTAAAAAATCTGATGGGTCCCTAGGTCATCATGTTTTCTGCAAAGCCACCCAAATTGACTTACACCTCAACTCCTTTTCCCACTACTGCCCTTGTCAAAAAATTAGGATCTTAAAAACCCTAGCCACAAGAGCATATCAAATTTGAGACAAAGAAAAATTAAACCAAGAGTTGGACCACCTTCGTTTTATCTTTGGGTTGAATGGGTATACCAACAAGAAAATCTCAAAAGCCCTCAACCAATCCAAATACTAGTTCCTTGCTAAATCCAATTCCTTGCAACCTTTGCTTATCCTTGGTACTGCCTTACCTTTTGTTGAAGGCATCTCCCAAAAAATCTCCAAAATCCTTCTTAAAAAATGCCTTTGTTGTGCTTTCAAGCCCTTTTCTATGCTAAGAAATTGTATCCCTCTACTTAAAGACTCTAGAGACATCTTTTTAAGCTTGAAAGTCTATAAGGCCATTTATTTATGTGGCACTCCCTATATAGGTGAAATAAGTGCTCATTCTTCACTAGAATCAAAGAACATAGTGCTGACATCAAGCATGAACATGTTCTTAAATTTTCCCTTGTTGAGCACTCCTCATCATCCAAACATCATATTTGCTTGAAAAAACCTCAAATCTTGTTCAAAGAAGACAACTTATTCAAGAAGAAGATAAAAGAAGCCATTGAAATCAACAACCACCCCACCAACCTCAACTATGATGATGGGTGGAGTTTAAGCCTCTCTTGGAAACATCTTTTATTGAGTCTTAGAATCCACCATTGTCTCCATCCTTGATCTTTCTCCCTCGTTGCCCACCTCCACCCTCTCCTTATTGATTCTTCTTCTCTTCCTTTTGCTTTTAGTTGTCACACCCTCTCCACCCTTTGTCTCTCCTGTGGAACATTTCCTGAGTAGATCCCTCTCCTTTATTTCCTCCTATTCCTTAGGTCTTTCCCATTGTGCTCCCCCCTCCCCTTTTTCTCCTCGCTGCCCTCGTTTTGTTGGTACTCTTGTATTTTCTTCCCCCCCCTTTTTTGTTGGCTCTTGTTGTCATTCTCATTTCCCTTTATGTGTTAATTCTTAGGTCTTCTTTGGGTATTAATTTGTTTCATTTACATCTCTTTTCTCTTGTGTTATTGGGTGTTTTATAATTTCTTCAAGAGGAAGATAAAAGAATCCATTGAAATCAACAACCACCCCACCAACATCAACTATGATGAAGGGTGGAGTTTAAGCCTCTCTTGGAAACCTCTTTTATCGAGTCTTAGAATCAACCATTTCCACCATCCTTGATCTTTCTCCCCCACTGCCCACCTCCACCCTCTCCTCACCAGTTCTTCCTCTCTTCCTTTAGCTTTTAGTTGTTGCACCCTCTCCCCCCTGTCTCTCTTGTGGAACCTTTTTTGAGTAGCTCCCCCTCCTTTCTTTCCTCCTATTCTTTAGGCCCTTCCCATTGTGCTCCTCCCACCTCCCCTTTTTCTCCTCCCTGCCTTAGTTCTGTTGGTGCTCTTTTTTTTCTCTTTTGCCTCATTTTTTGTTGGCTCTTTTTATCGTTCTCTTTTAACTTTGTGTGTTAAGTCTCAAGTCTTCTTTGGGTGTTATTTTTTTTCATTTACATCTCTTTTCTCTTGTGTTATTGAGTGTTTTATAATTTCATCAATCTTTTTAAGTTTTAGATATCTTCGTAACCATATTATTCTATAAACATATTTTATAATTTTTTTCTTTCAATATATACATATATATATACACACACATATATATGTATGTATGCATATATATATATATATATGTATGTGTGTGTGTGTGTGTGTGTGTGTGTGTGTATGTATGTATGTATGTATGTATGTATGTATGTATGTATGTGTGTGTGTGTATAAAGCGCTCATAATTAGCCGATAGGGTATATATTTTATAGATAAAAAAACAATGCTTTCCTCCTTCAATTGTGTTTTAGATTTGTTTAAATAATTAAAATTGATTTTTATGTATTCATCACTAATAGAATTTGGCATATCTACTAAAATTGTAGGATATGATCATATTATATTATTAAAAGTCTATTTTTTAAAAGTTTCATTATTAAATTATTAGTCTCAATTTCAATGTCCAAATAGAATTTTTTTTTTTTTTTTATCTAAGCCAAATATTCTCTAAAATGATTAGATATTAATTCCTTAAAAAGTATTTAGTAAAAGTCAATAGTCATCTAATTATATATTGCATAAAATTAAAAAATTCTAGTGTTAATAAAAAATAAGGCTTTTCTTCAACATTCTATTTATATATATACATAAAAAAATTGAGATAAAATTATATTTTTAGATATATCCTATTTTTTAGATATAGTTGTAGGGTATTCTTCAAATAATCTAATTAAAAATCATACAAATATCAAATTTATAATTGTTGTAACCAATCAATAAAGATAGTTTTATTATTTATACTTTGTATGATTATTTGATAAAAAATATTATCAAAAGAATTTTACTGCATGGTTATGTATACTGATAGTTTAGTTATTATTTAGTAATATCTATGTAGTTTGTATTATATTGTGTTTGCTCAGCATAATTTTTATTTCTTAGTATTCTTGTATATTTATGTATTTACATTATTTGCATGAGGTATTTTTGAGTATAAATTTCTTATATATGCAAATTTTTAACAATTTTCTTATATAATATATTCGCTCAATGTTCATGTTATAATTATGCAAATTGTGTCTTATTACTCTTTTTCTTATGTCTATCTTACATTAAATTATACACTCATCTCATTGTATAATTTTAATTTTCTAGTTATAATTTTATATGTAATCGATCATGAGTAATTTATTTTAATTTCTTGTATGTTAAGGTATTTATATCTTTTGCATGAAGTATTTTGAATATAAAAACTCTTATATATACAATCTTTACAGTAATTCTCCTATATAATATAATCACTCATTGTTCATTTAATAGATATTCATTTTCCATTTGTGTCTTATTTTATTTAATATATTTTTCTCATATCATATTATACACTAATCTCATTATTTATTTTCAATTTTCTATTTACAAATTTATATGTAATTAATTATGGGTATTTCATTTTAATTACTTGTTATTTGTTGGCATAATTATACTTATCTCTCAAGCTATTACTCACTTGTTTCTTATTTTCATTATAGTTTGATATTAAGAATTTATGTTAATAGCATGGGAATTCATAATTGCCTTTTATTTTTAATTATAAAAAAAAAAAAAATCTATTCTTTCCGATCTTCTTCATTTTCTTAAAGCTTTAATAAAACAATAAATTCTACAACCCTTGGTATATTAATAATTTGCATAATACTAATTAGTTATTGCATAATTAAACATCCAATTAAAAAAGAGGATAGTGGTTTTCTTATCAATAGGTCATGCTAGGTATTCTTCTTTTTATAGTGTTTTTTTACCAATTGCAATTTATTTATAATCGGATAGTATCTATATTTATCTCATCAAGATATACACACTAATTTGTATTTAATTTACCAAGTTTAACAATAAATTTAATTGTAATAACGATAAAAATTCTAGAGGCATGGTATAATTGATAATAATTAAGCATATTATTTAATAAATAAAATTAATTAGATTAATGATTTTTCATTCTTCAGTTTATACATTCTTAATTAATCACTTTCTCTTTTTAATATTTGTTTCAGAATAATTTTTCTTTCCCTTTAATTCTTGATCTATTGTCCTTTTCTTGTTATAAAATTATTGCCTCTTGAATTTCTTTTTATTTATCTCTTCCCTTTCTCAAGAAACTAGATATTTCTTTTTAGCTCTCCTCGTGGTATGGGCCTCTTTTCCCCCTTCCCTCTTGCCAGCCTCTCTCATCTCTTTTTAAGCAAATTGGTCTACAACTAACCATTTCATATCTCCTTAAGCTCTCTATTCTGATGATGGATCACATAGTGTGATTCGAAGCATTGATACAAAAAACTTGTAGACAATCAAATCTAGAAACAACAAATAATAAGATTGCAGTCATTGAAGAAAGAAGCTATGTATTTATGAATGAATTTGAAGATGCCAAAAAATAAGATTTCCGACATGTCAATGTTAAACACAAATGTTAAAGGGTTTATAGTATGTAATGTTAGGTGGTGAGGGTACAACTCCTCAAACAAATCTTCAATAAAAATGATTTCCTCATGAGTTTCTAGGACAACATGGACACATTCTCTTACTTTATTTTCATAGCCAAAGCTCTAGGACTAGGTGGAATCGAGTGGGTTGCACTTTTTAACCTTAGATCCCACTTTTGTTATTGGAGATTAGGGTTTTTAATTTGTCGTTTAATGCCTTAAAAGCTCTTCCATTGAAAGAGACTCATCTCTAATATGTCCAATTTATGAAATAAAAAATAATAGGAAAGGACTTTTGACAACACACCTTCAAAATCAATGTAGTACATTACTTGAGAAATTTGTCACTCTGTCATAATATTTGCCGTATAGAGTGGACTTGTTTTAAGTAAATTTTACATTACAAAATAAATCTTGCTTAGAAGACAAATCATCTAATGTTTGGACCACTCAATCATTACATAGTATGTTGGATAATATTTTTTTATCTTTATTCTAGAAAATGCATTTTATATTAAAAATCATATTAACACATGTGGGTCTCTTTGGTTGATAAATGGCAAACACGAGCCCTTTTAAAAGGGGAAAGGGGTTCCTTTTGAACGGGAAAATGAAATCCATTTCACGTCAATGGCCCTAGAATGATATTTATTTAATGAGCATAGGGTTGAATAATATTGTTAGTAATTGTTTAATTTAATGTGTTTTAAATGATTATGGGAAACCAAATAAATAAAGGTATTTTTTAGTTGTAAAATTAATGTCAATATGTTGTGATAAAGGGTTGGAAATGATTTGTTTTTTATTATAAGAAAAGAGATTTTGAAGGGGCCCGAAACCTTTTACAAGTAGGTTTTAATGAGTCTCAAAACCTAGTTGAAAATGATTTGTTAAGATGTAAGAAATTGGTGTTTGTTAAAATGAATGTTTTGGAATTTGTGAAGGCGGTGTCTATCATCATGAGGTTCATTTCTATAACTATAAGATTGATGGGTACTCATGAATGCAAATGGAAACACGTATGATTTGGGTTATATACTAACTTTGACTAGAAATCATGCCACTTTTGTATTTGTTATTGCATAAGAAATAATTGGATCAAAGTGAGCCCAAAATGAAGGAAAAAGTGCAAGGAATGCAATTTTTACCATCACATTTTGTACCTATTTTGCCTTGCATGCAAACTACCATGAGAATGCATGTCAAAATAAAAATCAAGTAAATAGCATGAAAGTAAATTAATCCAACACTCATATAAAGAATATGGATGTTGCTTCTTGGTAAATGTTCCCTTGGAATTAGTGGTCCACATAGGAAACCTAGAAAATAGAAAATAATGTAATGAGTAGCATCAAATAGATAATTTAAAACAAAAAATATGTGTTAACAATTTATTTTTTAAAATCAAAAGAGGAAAAGGTTCAGAAGATATTCCACTTGTGCTAGAATAAGGAGGGAAAAAACAAATAGATATCGCCTTGGGGTAACAAAAGTAATGAGATACCATCTAAAATAGTTTTTAATCATGTTGTAGTCACAACAACCATACTAAAGAAAGGAATGTTAGTGACCTTGTATCCCCCTCCAATTATTTGTTGCAAATAATGCAAATAATTTGGAGGAGAGTAGAAAATATTGGAAATCCCAATCATATATGAATGTAAGCATGCCATATCATACGACAACACTACATGTATGCTCATGAAAGTGATTATAATAGATAGTGTAACTAGTTACCCCTCATGATGCCCCCAAATAAGGTCAAATGAAAGTGTAGCATTGTAAATTGTGCTCTCTAACAAGGTCAAATAATTTTGTAGGTGAGTTTGCATGAATTAACAAGGTGTAGGGATTTGAATGCAACAATGGAAAAATGATATTCAAAGTTCCTTCAATCCTCTCCAAACCTAAAATCTGCACATTCAAAGAAAAGGAAAATGTTGTGCCATTTAGAGGCTTTCCTTAGTGAAATTTTGTGTTATTATTTCCATTTCCACAATAGCAATGGCAATGATAAAATGATAAATGATAGGAAGTAATGATGAATCCACAAAGTGCTACAACTCACCACCCTTCAATGGTTTCCTTGTAGGACTGAATTCATGCACATCACCTCAAGGTCTTGGATCTTGCTTGGTTGATTGCTTGAATTTCTTAGAGACCTACAACAAGGGTTAGCCTTCACAAAAAATGATAGCATAAACATATATGAACTAACATAGGATTTGACATGATGTTTGGATCTTGAATTGTTGTAATAAATCAATGAAATGTTGCTCTTGACTTGCTTGATAGTGCTCTTGACAATAATTTTCACCTCTTGTTTCTTGTCAGATTTCAAATGATGCAACAATTAGGTACTTATAGGCATTTATTCTAATTTCTCAAAAATTAGATCTTGATAGCCGACATTTGCAACTTGAATTTCAAATGTTAAAATATCGACATCAACATATTCCAAATTGGATCCCGACAAAATAGGGTGAATTAGATGCCCAAGGGCATCCCACCCCTAGCCCTATTTTCCAATATTTTGGGTGTTAGGAGCAAGACATTAAATAAGTGCATTTGTTCAATGCTTGCAATTTCTCAAAAAATATTAAAAATAAGCTCCAAAATCCATAATTTAGAAAATCATGGACTTAATTAATCTCAATAATTTAGGGGGGACAAAACATAGTGTGAAATTGTCAAGGGTGACAATTTACAATGCTACATTTAGCCCCCACTTTAGTGAGAGTATGAACTTACGATTAGACTCACACTAAAGTAGAAAATATATGTCAAGAGGGGCTCAATTATCCAAATGTTGAAGAGATAGGATGACTAAGGATGAAGGGGAGTGCACAATCCCCCAAGATCCAAGATCCCATGGTAAGACAACATAAGCACAAAGCAACACACACATATATGAAATATAGCAAGACAACATACACAAACATACAATGTCAAAATGAAATGCAAAAGGAGTGTATGGATAATCATGGGTTAGCAAGCTATGTTATGCTAGGATCCACACCAAAGGCGTTCATGACTCACATAATAGAAAAGTCTAATATTTTCTAGGTGAATCATAAAACGGAAGGAAACATGGGCTAGTGAAGTGTAATATTCACTAGGTGAGCCCCCAAGACAAGGTAAAATGAGAAGCACACTAGGTCTAGTGAAGTATGATATTCACTAGGCATGTACCCACAACAAAGTAGAAAAATGACAAACACACTAGGTCTAGTGAAGTTCGTTATTCACTAGGTGTGTTTCCATTCCAACCATACCAAGAGTTATACTCCCTGATAACTTTGATAAGGTGCCACAAAATGATTAAAATGCTATGGCAACACAACACTAAGTTCAACGCCTATGAACAAAGTGAAGCACAAAAATACCAATGTCGATGCACCACTAAGTCCAATGTGTATAAACAAAGTGAAGAAAATAATGCCAATGTCTACCCCCCTTTAAATTTCAACATACTTGTTATGTTAGTATTTTAAGGAGAAATAGGGGAGGAGAGGATCCTTGAAAACAATGCATGCCTCCCAAAAATAGTTATCCTTGCCCCCCAAGTGTAGAGACAAGGAAAACCACACCAAGGAATGTTATGTTGTTGCCATGAAAAATATGGTTACACTTAAGATTGTACCACCATGAATGGCAATGAGAAAAACACATAAAGCTACAAATGCCACATAGTAATGAGCAACACAATAGGATGAAGATCATTATTGATTAGAGGAATTACGCGCATCAACACATGGAAGAGCACCACAATCCTTAAGTTGTTGTATTTTATTACTCAAGACCTAGCATTCATTGATAGAATGACCATTCACTTGATGATATGCACAAAATGAGTTTTTTTGTAGAATTTATTTCGTGTTCTTGGAGGAAGAGTAATCAGGCGAGCTTTGAGAAGCCTCAAAAAGATATTCTCTTGATCAATAGTAGGGGACATTTCTTTCCCTTGTGAAGAAAATCTTGCTTGCTTATCATAAAATTTCATACATATAGTAGATGATAAAGCATTAGATGAAGATGGGGAGGAATGTTGGAAACCTAAACCCTGCTTGGAAAAGTACGATATAGACCTTTCTTGATCCCTATCATTTTGTTTCATGTTTTCATTATATGCATGTTTAGAAATAATTTTTTATCCAAGACCATAACATGATTCCAACTCAAATGAAGATATTTTATCTACGTGCTTCTAAGAAAGATTGGCTTCTTCTTGAGCACACAAATCCTTTATAATTTTTTTAAAGTTAAGCATCCTCCTCTCATGAGGTATAGGAGTTAAAAAAACCCCATCACCACCATGGGGTGATGTTGTTGATGTAGAATCAAGCTGAGAAAATGAAACACAAGTTTGATTTGGTTTAGATTGTGAGATTTTTTACTCTACCACAAAGAAGGGTGTAAAATCTAGTGAACCCCAATCATCCCTGAAACATGTGTTTAAAGATGAATCATTAGCATGATCATTATTTGTATTTGACTCTTTGGATTTTGATGGTGAGATTTTAGACTCCCCTTTGAAACAAGGTATAAAATCGAAAAGCTCCCAATCATCATCTAAGAGTTTTTTTGTAGGTGAAAGACAATTAGGATTACCATCAACTTGTATAGGTTCTACCTTTGAATTTGGAATCAAAGTATTAAGAGAGTTGGAAGTGTTATGATCATATTTCAAACTTGTGAATTATAACTTTTTTCATCCACTTTAATCGTGTATATTGTTATTATATTCATACTTCATCTCACAGTGAAGAGTAGATAGGACTCCCTTCATGGCATGAATCCACGATCTATCTAGGAGAAGGTTGCATAAAAGAGGTCCTCGCATGATATGGATAGGGGTAGATAGAACCACGAGTCCAAACTCAATGGGTAGTGTGATCATTCCTAATGATTTCTTATTAGCATTTTTAAAGTCATGAATATTAACATTATTGTGTTCTATAAGGTTCTTTTCCACACCAATTTTATCTAGGAGGTTAATGTTACAAACATTAAGAGCAACTCCATTGTCTATAAGTGTACACCTAACTCTAGTTTCATTAATGATAACTTTTATCAATAAGGCTTCATGTTTGTTTTGGATCTCAAGTGAGGGTAATTCATATTGAGGGAATGCAATATCCAGATTTGTCACTTGCATACAATCAAAAAAGGTGACTACATCATTTGGTCTAACAAAAGGTGGGACATCAGTATTTTGCAAATCCTCTTGGAGCATCCTATGGTATGTAGGTGATATTTAAATCAAGTCCCAAAGGGATATTTTGCTAGAGTACTACAAAGTTGCTCAACAAGATCATACTCCTTACCTCTACGCTGAGGAATGTTATATGTGTAAGAAATTGGATGATAACTTAGTTGTTGCGACACATGCTTACTAGTGAGTTGTTTTGCAAAGTTCAAGATATGGCCAAGGGGTTTAGGAGGTCCTATAATGAGAGGTGATCCAATTTTTAATTATGCGCTTATAACCTCAACTAAGTTATCTACTTGTTGATGACCTTCTATTGATGGGGGATTTAATGTCAACTTAGCATCTTCATCTATGTCATCCATCTTACTATCTTATGAAAGAAATGTATCAATGATTTCATCCTCTTGTGCCACAATATCTTCCCAAGTAGGAGAGGTATTGGGAGAGAACTGAACAATATTCTCACAACACTCAATGATTGGATCCTCTAATGCCAAGATATCTTCTTTACAAGTAGGTATTTGGAGAAGAACAACTATGATTGTCATCATTGTCCATGATGGCATCCTCTTGCACCAAAGTGTTCTCAAAAGTATGGAAGATGTTGGGAGGTGAATGAAGATTAGGAAAAGTGATATTAAGAAATGTTTCAATGATTTCATTTTCTTGTGTTAAGATACTCTCACAATTAGGATGGATAGTATGAGAATAACTACCATGATTATCATGAGTATCAATGATTCTTTTTTAGAATGTTAGAAGCTTTAGTGGATGATCTAGGTGAGATGAAGTCCCCTAGGGAATCATCTAACATGTCAAATTCATCACAACTAAAGGGCTTATAATGTACTTGTGGAAAGAGATCTAACATGATTAGATGACTATGCTTTTCCCAAGATTAATCATTAAATTTCAATCACAATCTAGGTTTACGCATGTTAAGGAAAAATAGGACTAAAAATAGACCTACAAACCTATAAAAATACAGATTTGGAAATCAAACTCTAGATATACAAATTGACAATAGGTATTAATTTTTTTTAGAGATCTCAGACAGATTTTGGAGGACACAGATGCCCTAGGGCATCTATGTCCTACTAAGCCTCTTTCTGAAATTTCAATTTTAGAGGCACTAGAGATATAATCTAACTGTGTGATAGCTTGCAGACCTAGATTTGGAATTGATTATGTTGTTGTTTTGTGAGTTTCTAGATTTTGCAATGTGTTGTAATAACCTAGGGTTTTGAATTTTTTCCAAAATGAAAAGCAATTTACCCAAATTATGCAATGCTTTAGAAAATGTAAATAATTTTCCTACATATTTGATAATTTCCAACACTGAAGTATAGGATTTTTTCCAAATTTGTAACAAACTAAGCCAAAATGACACCTTTCTTTCACATGCAATAACCCCTGTTGAAAATTTCAAATTAGAACTCAACAAGCAAAAACACAAAGACAAAGATTTGTGCAAAAAAAATTGAGCCACTAGTAGCAAGACAAAGTCGCCTAAGGGCGTCCCAATCCTGCACAAGGGGTAAAAACTGAAAGTTTGAATGTTTAGAAGAATGCTTAGGGATTTTGGGTTTGTGTGCAAATAGGTGTGACAGTGAATATTTTTCTAGAATTTTTTCAATTTTAGAGAATGTAACCCAAATACAGATGTGTACAACAATGTTTGAACAAAAAGTGACAATTATGAATGTGTAACCTAAATGACTAAAATAAACCCTAATGCAACCTAAGATGCAATATAATATGCAATTTTTTTTTAATTTTTATGTATTTTATGATACAAAAATGAAACCCAAAATGAGAAATACAAAACAATTCAATGCAAAACCTAGATCTAGGGTGCAACTTCAAAAGGTATGTAATATCAACAGGTCAGGTTCACCAAAATGTAACATAGAAAAAGGGAATGCTAAGTTTAAATTATAAACGTATTCTCATTTTCAAAGGTACATTAGGATGCAAATCAACAAGGTGATTAGATTGAATTTCAACCATAAAGGTGATTCAATCAGACCTGGATATGATCCTTTTGAGCCTTGGAAATAGATTGGAATTGATTTTCTTTGATTGACCTAATTAGACTATGTGCCCTAATATGAAAATTGCAAGATCCCGATAATTGACAGATTGAAATAGAGATTTGCAAGCATATATGGGAAGGGCAAAGTGTTGTGTACCTGTCCTGAAATTTTGGAAATGGTCTGAGTATAAGGACATAGGTGCCCAAGGGTGTCTCTATCCTTGTAGGGGTGTCTAGACTCTCATTTCTTCTTCCAAACTTGTCGGATCACTGTCAAATAATTTTGTAGGTGAGTTTCCATTAATTAACAAGGTGTAGGGATTTGAATGCAACAATGGATAAATGATCTTCAAAGTTTCTTCAATCCTCTCCAAACTTGAAATTTGCATATTCAAAGAGAGGGAAAATGTTGTGCCATTTAGGGGCTTGCCTTAGTCAAGCCTCATGTTAGTTTTTCCACTTCCACAATGGAAATGTCGATGATAAAATGATAAATGATAGGAAGGAATGATGAATCCACGAAGTGTTGCAACTCACCACCCTTCAATGGTTTCCTTGTAGGACTGAAGTCACACACATCACCTCAAGGTCTTGGACCTTGGTTGCTTGAATGCTTGGATTCTTTTGAGACCTACAAAATGGGTTAGCCTTCACAAAACAATGATAAAATGACAACATGAACTCACACACACTTTGACATAATGCCTGGATCTTGAATTGCTACAATAAATCACTGAAATGTTGCTCTTGACTTACTCTTGGATGCTCTTAATACTCACCTCTTTCTCTCTAGTTTTAAAATGGTGAAAAGACTAGGTATTTATAGACATTTATTCAATTTCTCAAAACTTAGATCCCAATAGCCGACCTTTGCAAGTGGAAATTCACATGTTACAATGCCTACACCGACATGTCCAAATTTAGAGGGAAATGGAGTTGCGAAACAGTGCCCCCATTGGGTGTATGCATCCTTGACCTATTTTCCAAAATTTTAGGTGTTGGGGGAAAATCATTAGATAAATGTATTTGGTCAATGCTTGCAATTTGTCAAAAAATGGTAAAAATAGGCCTTGGAATGCATAATTTAGGAAATTAGGGGATCAAATAAGGCTCAATAATTTAGGGGGAGCAAACTATTTTTCTCTTTTTGCTCCATGTGAAGTCACGTTACTTTTTCTACTCAAGCAAATTTCTATTTCCATTTAGGTGGAATCTATACGTTGTATTTTTTTTTCCATTTTGCTCATATATATTCTTTAAGCAAGTTGTGGTTTATACCTATTTTAAATAAATTTCATATACTACTCATTAATTTTTTGATATTTTATAGGTTTTAAAATGGAGAACTCATTATGAGGAGATGACACAAAATTAACATCCATATATGTATCCTTTTTATGAGTGTTTGGATATTTACTTTCATGTTGATAACTTTCTTACTTTAACGTGCATATTCATAGTAGTTCACATGAAATTCAAAGTAGGGGAAAATATAATGGTGAAAATTATGTACCCTACACTTTTTCCCTTCATTTTGGGTTCATTTTAATATGGTTATCCTTAGTGCAATGACTAGTGTACAAGTGGTGTATTCTTGGCAAATAACTTGAACCTAACCTAATTTTATCTATACATATCCCCAAGTATTGATACTAATCTTCAAATTATTCATTTCTTATCCTAGGTCAAAGCTAACCCCAAAATTTTTATAATTCAAATTTGGGCCTTTATTGAATCCCTCTAAAAGTCATTATTTGCTAACTTGTGTACTAGAGTGTCATATTTAAGGATAAGCTCTCTAATTTATCTTAAATCTCTTGGTAACTAGGAGCATTTCAACATCACATCATCATCTTAAATGAACATATGAGTCATTCTTCATATGCTTTCTAGTCTCTAATCTTTTTCATTGAATCAATAGTAGGGGTTAAACCAAAGGAGAATATTTCTTGCCTAGCAAACTCCTAAATGGTGTCTATCAACACGAACCCTTTATAGACATTAAGGTGAGCATATTCCAAATACTAATTTCTATGAAAACCACTTCTACACATGAAGTTCAAATCTATAAGTGCAAAACTAAGCCAAAACATTGAACAATAAAATCTATGACATAGAGGTGTTTGTTTGACATCTACCATTGCTAAAATTTATAGTTTGTGGATCTATCTGTGTTTAGTTTTTGCATAGTTTATTTTTTAGATTTAGTGATGCAAAAAACAAACACAACTAAAACCAAAATCTATAAAATGTAATCTTCATGCATTGTGGAAAACTCTTGCTTACTATCTACAATGATGATTTATTTAACAACATTTATCACGGATAATTTTCATCAAGTTTAGCTAAGCTTATTATTATTTTTATTCATTTTTTAAACATTTATTTCGATACATTTATGATTGCCAATTCTTTATCCTAAATAGATGGTTTACTCCTTATAATTCAATTAATTTACCTAAGATCTTTATCCAAGGTTATTTATTTTCTTTTCTTTTCTTTTTTAAAAGGGATAAACACTTTTGACTTATTTTCTTTTTAAAAGGGTAAAAATAAAACACTTTTGCCCTAGGGCTATGAACTGGTGATGTCA
Source organism: Sequoia sempervirens (assembly GCA_007258455.2). Taxonomy (NCBI): domain Eukaryota; kingdom Viridiplantae; phylum Streptophyta; class Pinopsida; order Cupressales; family Cupressaceae; genus Sequoia; species Sequoia sempervirens. The sequence continues at coordinate 147,966,059 of VDFB02379711.1, read as the reverse complement.
CAAATAGGGGACCTCATCCCCAACATAAACACTCAACAATAGCACCTCATTAGGGTTTGAACATTGGTGGTAAGAACAATAACACCACCTTTAAACCATCACACTATGCTAATACCAACATGTTGTTTATTTTCTTTTTCAATAATATATCATAAAATTATTATTTTTTATAATCAATAATGCACTAGTTTATATTAAAATATATAAAAAGTCGTGATTATTTTTATTATTTTAATAAATTAAAATATAAATTTTAAATATTAACATTAGAATTTGTTTATTTTATTTCATAATTATATTAATTAAAAGTTCTACAATTATTAAAAATTACCTAAAAATACTTACCATATTTTAATTAAATGCATAAATGTTTATTTTAAAATTTCATTTATTTGAAATAAATAAGAGTATTATTCATTATTCAAGGTACATTGTGATGGTTAAATTGTGGGGTTGTTGTCCTTGCTTCCAAGGTTCAAACCCTTGATAGGTTTTTGAGCTTGTGAGCTTTGAGCCCTTACTAGGCCATTGTGCTCATGGGTTTGAATTGTTCACTTTTCTAGATTCAAACCCTTGTTAGGTTCCTATGCTTGTAGCCTTTCAACCTTTTTGGGCCATTGAGCTCATAGATTTGGAGTTGCATTAATGATGGGATGAGGTCCCTTGTTCGTGACCTCACTTGGCTTGATTCAAGTACTGAGCAAACACAAATATTTTTTAAAAATATATGTTAAGTATATACATAAATTAAGATAATTATGAAGAGTTAATATGAAATTTCATAATCAATTTTTCGCAATCAAAACATTCCTAATGATTAAAACAAATCTACTAATTGTGATTTATTACTACTTAACAATTTACTTGCTTATAGTATTCTTACTTTAATACATTCATTTAAGAATTTTCCTTCCTTAAATTATAAATGCCATTAGACCCCTTTTTAAAAATATATATAATATAAAAAATACTTTTAAAATAGTATATTAAAAAAATAAATAAAAAGCATACAAAACACTTATTCATTAAAAAATATATATATTTTAGAAAAAAATAGAAAGCAGCATTGGCCCTCATCATATGGGACCCACCCAGCCCATGATATTGTTGTGAAAGCAACAATGAAAGGAACCATTCATATTATTGCTTTTTCATTTAAAGAATTGTTTTCTTTTTCTTTTAAAAAACGCCCAAAACATCGTAACTTTCCCACTTTCATTTAAAGCATAAACTTTAGTCAATATCGTTATAATTATGGGAATGGTAATGGTATGTATATTTATTCCTTAAGAGATGAAAGCGTGGAAAAAGAGGGCACTACTTTCTGATGGAGAAAGGGGCAGGAAAACATGTGCATGGGTGGATTGGATTCGGATTTTATCATTCAAAGGAATCCTATGAAAATGAAAACAAGGACTTTTACGGGTCTTTCTTGGAAGGACCTTCTAAATTATTCTTTTGACTCAATCATTTAGGTATCAAATGTATGTATATGTGTATGTAAACAACACTTTTATCTATCATGTTAAATCTCTTCATATGATGTAAAAACAAACAAATTTCAATCAAGTATCAGAATTAGAATTAAAATAGAATTAAAAAAATAGAGCAGAAGTTGAGAATGCATGTTTTATTTAATTTTTGGAGTTAATGTAGTAATTATAGAAAGTTAGAGAAGTAATTGAGATGTGGTATAGAGATTCAAAGAGGTTTTAGTGTATTGTATCAAACAATCTTAACATGTCGAGTGTAGTTGTGTCTAGAAATTATGACAATAATATGTCAAGCATGTTAGTATTTTAAGGCATGCAAGTGTGCTAGTGCGACATGACCTAGTATAGGCAATAATGTCCTTTGAGTGTGATGCTCTAAAACTTTGTAAAGTTAGTCAACAAGTTTAGTGTTTCTCTATGGTGGTTGTAGAACCGACAAATGTGTGTGTGAGAGTGAGAAAAAATTGGTAGAATTATTAGGGGAAGAAGAATGGTTATTTGGCCTAGGAGCTTACTTTGAACAAGTGCTTATTTGGCATGTTTTAGCCCAATTTAAATATAATAGTTTCTCATTTGTAATTCTTAGAATTCTATTGGGTTGATGTGATATGCATGAAATGGTGAAGGAAACACTAAAAACTTGCTAGATTGGAGTATTAATTGTAGTAGTTATGTATGGAGGGAGAAGGGTGATGGAGTGCTTAAAGATGCGCCAAGGATAGTAATGAAGTTCTTGGAGTGGTTGGTGTGCAAGTGTAAGAGTTGAAAATTAGCTCTATCCCAAGACCACCTATAAAAACAATGAAAACCTTCTACAAGAGAGTATGCAAGAAATGAGATTGCTTGATATTAAGATCTATCAAATATGATGATGAGATATCATACAAAAGTGTATAATGACCTTGCTTATATAGACAAGGTGTGATGAAGTACCAAATGCCAAAACATTAAATGACTGGTGTCATTATTAAATGGCATGAGCCATCATTAAATGACCTAGGACTTTAATATTTAATAAAAGATAAAAAGATAAAATCTTATCCAAACAACTTAAATATGCCTACGACCTAAGTGGACTTTACATGTAAATAGGACCCCACTAATAATTAGTTAGGAAAAATACCTATTTACACCATCACCCCCCTTAAGTGCAGTTTAGGGAGACACAATTTATTATGCAAATGATGCAAGGATGCAAGGATGGGTCTTGACTACAAGGCCATTTTAGGTACCCATGTACAAATGCAAATGCAATCTCTCATAAATGGAGAAAAGGAGAAAATACATCAAAAGACCCCCTCTCCAAAAGAGAGAAAAGATACAATCAAGTGATGAGGTCCACTAGGTGCATTACTCTATGAGGAGATAGGGAAAAAAATATGAAAATCTATCAAAGACGCCTTGACTATCAAAGGTCACGCAAGGGAAAATGACAAAGGAAAGAAGGAAAAGCATGTTAAGTCTAAGGGGATATATAAGCCCCATGACAAATCTAAGATAAAATATTAGAATTGTAGCAAGATTATGTACATCAAGAAGGATTATAAGAAAAAGAAGGAACACAATTTTTTTTTATGATGATTTAGATTTAACATCTTCTAATGACAATGGAAATGATGCTTTTGTGGTAGCACTTTCTACACATGCACATTAGGGTGCATGGATTATTGATCTTGGAGCTTTATTTCACGAGTCCCAATATGGAGTGGTTCTTAGATTATGAGTGTTTTAATGGTGGACTAATGTACTTGGGAGATAAATTTTCTCTCAAAATCATTGGATGAGGCAATGCCATGCTCGTGTTTGGAGATAGAAGGACCAAAATCATCTCTAATGTTCTACACATCTTAAGTTTAGCAAGAAACCTTCTTTGTGTAAGTAAATTGAATGATGTTGATGTGTAGGTGGTTTTCAATAAAGATAGATGCAAGATGGTAAATGGGACCATGGTAGTGGATAAGGGAGTTTATTTTGGAGTTCGTTGTTCTATTTGGATGCTAGCATCGTGGAATGTAATAATATTAAGATTCTCGATTCGAGGAATCATAAACTTCTAATATAGAATATTTCATGTTATGGCACAAGTGTATGGCCC